>CM060676.1:177172267-177772267 GCA_030686995.1 Artemisia argyi
ATATAGGTAGTTCCTTTTAATCATGCCCTGCTTGCACTTTTTCAAAAGAACTATTAAGAAGATAAACTTCAACCTCTTTATCTTGCAGGTCCAAACACATTCCTTGGGATAGTATATCATGTGTTCCAATCTCTAAGTGTAAGCTTTCCACATTGAATTCAGCCTTTAACGTTGTATTAGAGGGGAATTGGGTATCTCACATTTAGATGATCTAATGGACTTTTCATCCCTAGTACTGACTTTGTGCACTAAGTCTCTAGCAAACCTCTTCGTCAAGTGGTAAGCTATTGATAGTTTAATTACACTATCATAATGCAATTGTTGAATACGTGTTGTACAACTTTGTTTCTTGATCACGAGACATTACATCCACACCAAATGTAAAATCCAATATTCATGAATGTGTAATCTTTTTATCATTAATCCGCCTCACATCAATTTATCCTTATATTTTTCCTTTAAGGATTCACGTTGTATTTCAAAACATTAACCTTTGGTTTCTCCGGCTAATGCATGTTCCTTTCAAACGATTTTCATATAATCCAATACTTTCTTGTTTAGGGGTAAATTATAACATGTGATCATGACTTCACATTGTACATTCCAGTAATCGTCATCACAAATAAATATATACATTATTTGTGATTCTTAACAGTGGGTACAAATCCTACCCAATCACTTATCAGTTAATAATGGATAATGAAAAAGATAACTCCAATTAAATACATATATTATCTAAGTATTATATCAATACTCAATACATAAATAGAGTTCCCTGGTGTCACTTTATATATTCAAGTACCCCAAGCACTTTTGTAACACAACATCTATATAAAGTGACCTTGCATCAACCATTGTTTTCAAAAAACAATTTTATGGTTCTCTTCAAGTACTAATGTACTTAATTATAGCATCCCAATATGTTACTCAAGGAATACTACCATGACATATAATACTTGATGCCATAAAACTACATGTTGATGTTTAATAAATAATCATCAATAACAAGAGACTTAGTGCAAAAAGTCGGAATAGGGATAAATAAAAGTCCGTTTAAATTTTCTAATGGTGAGACACCCAATTCCCTTCTAATACAATGTTAGAAGCTGAATTCAATGCGGAAAGCTCACACTTAGAGATTGGAACACATGATATACTATCCCAAGGAATGTGTTTGGACCTGCAAGATAAAGAGGTTGAAGTTTCTCTTCTTAATAGTTCTTTTGAAAAAGTGCAAGCAGATCATGATTAAAAGAAACTACCTATATGAGCATGAAGTTTAGCCGCTACCAAACGGACTCCAAAAATCAATCCCAATCCAAACACAACCATATCATCACCATCAAATGACAAAACAACAACAAAAACAATAAAACCTCACCGAGTCAAACGAGTTGACTCGGTGAGCCAATTGAGTCGCGGCAAGTCGAGGTCCAAACAAGCAATCCACACGAGTTTTGTGATTAAAACACATTTTTTATTAACATAAACTTAACAAAATTGGATTTAATAATTTTTTGAAAACTGGGGTTTTGAAAATCATCAAGTTAAAATTAAAAGGGGGTGCGTGGGGGGACGTGTTACCATCGGAAACAATCGGAGGAGGGAGAGGGTCTCGGTGGTGGTCGGCGTTCACTGTTGAGGTGACCGAGGTGGCTCGATCTACATGTTGAGGTGATAAAAAGGGGTGGCCGGAATCTGCTGGTGTCGGCCAGAATAGTGTGGTCGGTGGTGGTGAGTTCAATAAAGAAAGAGAATGGTGTGAGTGTGTGTTTTTTATTAGAGTGAAATGAGAGAAAATGAATTAAAGTAGCATTTATATTTTTGAGTAGGGTTTGAAATGAAAGATTAAAGAGTGGGGGTGTAAATTGTAACTAAAAGAAGGATGGACCAAAGTCGTCAAGTAGCAATACTTTTCGTCAAAACGGTTCGGGGCTAATTCAACATAGCAAAGGGACTCAAAAAAATACGAACCTTTCGCCATTGTTTACGAAATAATATTTCCAGTAAAATCAAGTTGAAACTTCAAAATTTTTCCCAACATCAATTTAATTTAATAAATTTGGCAAATGAATATGATTCGAGTTTTCTAGGTTGTGTTGAGTCAATCAAGGTATAAAGTTCTCGTTTCTCAATATATTTCATGTTTCTCAAGCCCAATTAACATGCAAGAAAAGTTTAAGATCTCATGTAACATAAAATAAAATATTTGGCAAGTAAATAGGTTTAGGAAAAGTACCGGGTGTTACATCACATACATCATATTTAGAAATTCATCCCAGATTTCAGTTTAGGTCATCAGTCCCGGTTTTGAAAAGGTTTGGGTACTTGCGTTTAAACTCATCTTCACCCTCGCAGGTGAACTCAGGTCTTCTCTTGGAATTCCAACGAACTTTCACAAGAGGAATACGACTCTTCTTCGATTGCTTGACCTCTCAGGCCATAATCTCAACAGACTCTTCTACAAAATGCAATTGCTCATCAATCTAAATCTCATCAAGCGGAATCACTGCTGTCTCATCGGACAGACACTTCTTCAAATTAGACACATGGAAGGTGGGGTGAACTTGGATGAGTTCTGGTGGTAAGTCTAGCTTATAAGCCACGGGACCAATCCAGTCCAAAATTTTGAACGGTTCAATATATCGGGGGTTTAGCTTTCCTCTCTTACCAAATCTGATCACATCTTTCCACGGCGATACTTTCAACATAACTCTATCCCCAATCTGAAACTCCAGGGGTTTACGCCTCACATCCCCGTAACTCTTCTGTCGGTTACGAGTGACTTTCAGTCGGTCCTTAATCTTCACAATCTATTCAGTTGTCTCTATGACTAGATCCAGACCAATAAGCTGAGCTTCTCCTACCGCATCTAACATTCCTATTTGCTAGGATGAATAGAGTACTTTGACTTATGAGACTCGAGAATGATCAAGTCTCGCAGTCCTCCAAACAACGGCACCCAACTTCTTCTTTTATAACACAAAGTTCCATCTGATCGCTTCTCAAACTTCTTTTGAATCATACCATAAAGATTCTCATTCTTAAGATCTTCTTGCTTCACATCCTTTTCTTGAGCTTGCAGAATCTGGGCGTGAAGGTTTGAGTTGATCGTCAAAACCAAAGCTCGAACTCGTAGCGGCTTCAACCGTTCCTTTCAGCTCAAGGCATCTGCCACAACACTCGCTTTTACCGGATGATATTGAATTTCACAATCATAATCACTCAACGTCTCTAACCATTGTCGTTGTCGCATATTTAACTCCTTCTGATCCAGAATACACTGCAAACTCTCGTGATCGGTATAGACAATACGCTTCGTACCATATAGGTAATGTCTCCATATCTTAAGTGCAAATACCATGGCTCCAAACTCCAAATCATGGATGGTATATTTCTCTTCATGAGTATTTAGCTGTCTGAAAGCATACGTAATAACCTTACTTCTTTTCATTATCACTGCTCCTAACCCTTGATACGATGCATCACAATAAATCATAAAATCTTCAACTCTATCCGGCAATGCCAAAATCAGCGCATTACACAGCTTCTGTTTCAAGATCTGAAATGCTTCCTCTTTGTCCTTTCCTCACTCATACTTCTTATCCCTTTGAGTCAACGTAGTTAACGGTTTGGCCATCTTGAAGAACCCTCAATGAATCTCCGGTAATAACCAGCCAATCCCAGAAATTTACGAATCTTTGTGACATTAACAGGCGTTGCCCATTTCTCAATAGCCATAATCTTTGCGGGATTCACATGCAATCCCTTGCTGTCAATCACATGACCCAAAAATTGTACCTTACGAATCCAAAATTCACACTTTGAGAACATTGCGTACAATTGCTCATCCTTGAGTAACTTAAGAATCGTTGCCAGATGCTGCTTGTGTTCCTCCTCACTCTTGAAGTAGATCAAAATTTCGTCGACGAAAACTATCACGAACTCATCCAAATACGACTTACACACTCGGTTCATGAGATCCATGAATACTGCAGGTGCATTCGTCAAACCAAACGGCATCACCTGAAACTCGTAATGAGCATAACGGGTCCTGAATGCGGTCTTGGGAACATCCTCTTCCCGAACTCTGAGTTGATGGTAATCTGATCGCAAATCTATCTTAGAGTAGAAATCTGATCCCTGAAGTTGATCAAACAAGTCGTCGCTTCTCGGTAACAGGTAGCGGTTCTTCACTGTTAAATTGTTCAACTCACGGTAGTCGATACACATTCTGAACGATCCATTTTTCTTCTTTACTAATAACATTGGAGCTTCCCAAGGCGATGAACTAGGTCGGATAAACCCTTTATCCAACAACTCTTGCAATTGCTTAGATAATTCTTCCATTTCGGACGGAGCTAATCGATACGGTGCACGCGCTACACGTGCAGCTCCCAGAACTAAGTCGATACGAAATTCTACTTGTCACCGGTGGAAGTCCTGGCAAATCCTTAGGAAATACTTCAAGAAAATCACGCACTATAGGAACATCCTCGAGTCGCTTCTCTCCCGACTCCTTTTTAGCCACATGTGCTAGGAATGCATGATATCCTTTCTCGATGTACTTCAAGGTCTTGATACACGATATGATGTTCAAACGGGTTCCACTATGATAACCTCAAACAATCAAAATTTCACCTTTGAGAGGAATATGAACAACTCGCTCTCCACAAATAATACTCGCCTGGTGCTTAGATAACCAATCCATTCCAACTACTACGTCGAAACTCCCAAGTTCAATTGGCATAATGTCAATATTAAACGGATGATCTAAAAGGTTTAGGGTACAACCACGGATTACGGTACGGGTGTTAACTAAGTTGCCATTAGCTAGCTCGATGCTATAACTAGTATCTAGAAGGGTTGGGGTAAGTCTAAGTAGTGGCGAAATTTTAGAAGATACAAAACTCATATCAGCACCCGGATTAAATAAGACTTTAACACGAAGGTTGTTGAGAAGAAACGTACCGGTGACAACATTCGGATTCGGTTGTTGCTCTCCATTTCCCATCACATACGCCCTAGCACGAGCACCTCTATTTCCTTGGCCAGCATTCTTCGGGCAATGACTCTTATAATGTCCACGCTCTCCACATCCAAACAAGGTTACCACTGGCTGAGTATTCGCCCCAGTAGCAACAGCTCTGCTCCTACAATTCTTAGCAACTTGACCAGTCTTCTGACACTTCAGATACTAAACTGCACACGGTCCAGCATGATGTAGATGACACTTGTCACAAAGCGGTGGCTGAGCATTCGCCCCAATAGAAACGATTTCATCCTTTTTAGTTTCTGGATTCTTTTGAATAGGTTTAAAATCACTCTCATTAATAACATATCAAAGATCTAGATCTTTTGATTTCACATAAGTTTGAAATCTATTTTTCCAATAAATAAAACCGTTGCTTTTAAAAAGTGGTGGTCTTTGCATAGATTTCCTTTCTAGATATTTGTCTGAATCAGTAGACCGATTCAAGTTTTAAAATACAATTTATTTTAAAAATCTTTGTTAACATAGCTTTGATACCAATTATGGAAAATTAGAAGGGTGGGGGGGGGGGGGGGTTGAATAGTTTTACCATTTTATCGTATTAAAATTATGCTTTCAAAACCTTTTGATTCGAGTTTACGTGAAATTGAGCAATCATAATATGAAAATGATGTAAACAACAAATAATAACAATGAAATATAAAGTACAAAGTAATAGAAGAGAGTTAGAAAGATCAAACCACACAATACGAAGATTTATAGTGGTTTGGTAACGAAGCTTTTCTTCGCCCTACTCAACTCCTCGAGTACCCAACTCGAGAGTGGACTTCAGTATGTCAATAAGCTCTTTTCAGGCGGAGAAAACCGTACAACGTCGCTTACACCAATTTTCGACACTAAACTAAATGTCGAGTTCTAGTCTAGCTAAAACTAATCTCACTCACGTATATTTTAAGGACTAAAATACTAACCCAATCTACCCGATCTTCACACAGTCAACACCAACTACATGATCTACCTGATCAACACACTATTAACATAGACTATAATATCTACACAATTAACATGATCTACTGATCAAACAACTACATAATATTGGAGATTTTTTAACTTGATGTATAATAAAATATAGCAAGGAAGTAACCAAAGCTACGAATGCATTATCTACACTATAACATTTCGTATCTTAACGATTACGTATGTTCTTCTCTTGCACTTGGTGTAAGAATGTTTGGATCACTTTAGAATGATTCACACAAGTTAATGATCAAAGAAATGAGATTAAAGGGTGTTGAGAATAAACAGAAAAAACAGTACTAAAAGGTTTGGAAGATGTGTGAACTAGTCCATTATTTATAGGCAGTCCATTACTTATAGGCAGCAAAAAGGAGCTAGCAACGGCCAGACGGTACCACGGTACCTTTAAATAATTATGGATGCCGTTCATAATTAAGGGTACCGTCTGACGTGTCAAGACACTCTCTTTTTTGTCTTTTAGTGATGCAATTAAAATCTGGTGTAGGTGATTTTTTTTTTTTTTTTTGGTGGGGTGGGGGGAACTAGATTTTGAATTTTATTTTGAATAAAACATTTTATAAAAATTAAAAATAACTTGTCTAGTTATTTGTGTAAATTTTTTTGTCACATTTGTATGAAATTCTTTGATCATCCATCAAGTTTGATGTTCATTGTTCATACCTTTAGTGATTTGACGTCGAAATGAAAATTTACGACTAAAAACTTGTTTATGTTAACTCTGACGTAGAATGTTTTTAGATTTTGTTATTATCAAATCATAGAGGATACGAAAAAATATAAATAATATTTTTAGACATTATTTTTATTAAGAGTTTTGCTTTAACATATGGTATGTTTTATTTATATACGTTATCACAACAAAAATATTATCTGATTGAATTGTTTATCAATAGAAGGTACTACTAAATACACTAAAAAGTTTATAAACATTGATACTTGTGCTAATTTTATTTGCTCGTAATTTGTTAGAGAGACATAATAAAGTCTCTTTAATGTAGTAGTGATAGGCTTGAAACACCAATTATATTCAGGACTGTTCCTTTTTGTCATGATTTTATTTATTAATTATGTTTACAACTTTTTTCTACATTTTATTTTTTCCCTTTCGATTTGTTTCCTAGCTTTTTGACTTAGTTAATTTTTGTTTCATATCATAACAGGAACTAATGTAACTAGCATAATACCCGTGCGTTGCATCAGGGAAGTTTTATATTACATAATTTATTATTATAATAGCACACGAATAAACTAATAACTTGATTGTGAAAACTTTAAAATAACATTCAAACATTAAATAATACTAAAAAACATGATCCTTGTAGCACCCTCAACTCAAAATACGACACTCAAAATACGACAGCTGACACGTTGGGGGCACTACGCAAACAGAAACCAAGCACATTTATAGCTAACGACCACAACACGGGACGTTTATAAATGTTGCAAAACATATCATTCGAATTATAAACCGTTTAGAGTACAAGGACTCTTAAATCAAAGTAGCAGCGGAAATAGTAAAATAGAGTTTGCAGCGGAAAGTTTACAAAGTTTAGCAGCGGAAAACATTTAACAAAGTTTAGCAGCGGAAATAAGTAAGACACACCAAGGTTTTACGAATGATATGAAAGTAAAGATAATAAAGCTGCCTTGACAGAAAGACTCCATCAACCTTGCCACTCCACCAAGCCCAAATCATACAGCTCCAAAATTAATTAGTTGCAGTAGCTGAGAAACACATGCTTAAAAGTTAACACAAAGGTTGAGTGTAATCCATAGGTTTAAAATAATAAGTTGAGTACAAGGTTTTAATCATATGATATAAACAACAATTGCTAATACCGGGGAAAATCTAGGTAACACCCAATATGTAGAGGCATCCCAGTGCATACATACGGTTGATGGTACTAAGCTCATGACACACAAACGTTAACCAAACCAATCGTCAGTAACTCTGTACTAACATAAACAATAACCGCGGAATTTCATAATATAGTGCCCCCAAGGCCGGTTACTTGCCAATGCCCAGCAAAATCGAAAGTAGTACACCCGCGTTGCCAAGCCCTTGACAACCGGGCGAGATGGTCAATCCTATAGGCCTATAAACTAAGTTCGCGTTCACTCGCAAGTGACTAATGGCTCATGATCTGAGGGTCTTTTCGGCAAGACAAGCTACTTAGCACATCGTCAGGAAATATATCATTCACGAAAAGCATACCAAAAAATACTTGTGCTCAGAAAACATTTAAAGCATGTGTCTCACCCCATGGGTTTATAAACAATTAAAATATAAAAATCGGGGCTATGAATCACACCTTAACAATAGCAGCAGGAAACGAGATATAGCAACCAATCAATAGTGCGTCACAGCAAAATGGACCTCAGCACAACCTAATCAATATAAATGGCATAACTCAGAACTATACTCGAATACCTCAATAAACAATGCTTGAGTAAAAGTTTTGTAAATACAATGGCATTTGAAAGAAATAGATTTCGTAAATTCTCGTGTGGGAGACAAGAAAATTAGAAAAGAAAAAAGTCGGCGAAACGACCAAGTACGCACGAAAGACGAAGAACTCCTCAAAGAAAGTCGTCGAAAGAAATGGAAAGAAAAGAAATAAAATAGAAGAACTCACTCAAATAAAAATAAATAATAACACGTAACAATAAGTCTCGGATTTTGCCCGTTTTCCCAAAATAGTGTTGAAATAAAAGCTTTTGAAATAATAATAATAATGTTTAGTAAAATAATCTAAGTTTATACAGAATTTTATAAAATTTCGGCATGACCTGCCCGTTTATCTAACGTTTCCCGAGTCTACGACTCTTTATTTTTAAACAATATTAATATATAAATAAATATGATTGGATATATCATTCGCGTAGTCCATTAGTTGTTTAGGTTTTATCGACCATTTTGTATTTGTTCGGGTTCCAGGTACGTTAAGATCTTTATGGGCCTAACGTACCCTACCGTCTCGTGTACCAAAGGGTCCATAACATCCAAATAACCAAGGCCATAAATCCAATACGTCCAATTCAAGCTCACAATGCAATAATACGGAAATCATGTCCGATATCAAGTCCACTTAACTATAACAATTTATTTTAGATTTCATATATATATTAACCGTTTTTATTATTAGTTACCGTTTCTGAATAAAAACAATATGTCCCGAGACTTGTAACCAAACCCAAAATATTAACCACAACAATATCAAAAACTCCAAAGTCAACCCAAGTCAATACCAAAATCAATCCGAAACCAAAACGAGCCATACCCTCTCCTTGGCTCAAACCAAACAACCAATCCGATCCAACACTAATCCTAAACTACTCCCAATGCCAAAAACAACAACAACAATAATAATATTACCCTCCCCCACCACCACCCATGCCTCGGTGGTGGTGGTTCTCGGCTGTCGAGCTACAACAACCAAACGGACCCTCGAAATCCAATCCAAACACAAAAATATGTATACCCCTTCGTCACTAATCATCAAACAAACCACAAATATCAAAACCCTCACCGAGTCAAGCGAGTTGACTCGGTGAGTCAACTGAGTTGCGGCCAAAACGGGTCGAACGAGAACCAAAAATGAAATCCTACACAAGTTTTGGGTTTAAAAATAATATCAAAACATTTTTATAAAATTTTTAATATTAAAACCGGATTTAAAATAAAAATAAAATTAGGGTTTCGAAAATAATTTAAGAAAATGAAAGAGAAGGTGTGTGGCACGCGTTTTACCATCGAAGAGTGGTGGAAAAATGGCGGAGGTGGCGTATGGTGGTGGTACCGCGGCGGTGGGAGGCGCGTGAGGGGTGATACGAGGTGTTTGGGGTCGCATGAGTGGTACGGGTGTGACGGGGATATCCCGATCTATAAGATTGTACAAGAAAGTGAGGTGGACGGAAAAATATTCCGGCGAGTCGCCGGAAACTGCTTGTGCTCCAGTGAGTGGGCGGCGGCCGGAAAACGCAAGGAGAGAGAGAGAGAGAGAGAGAAATTTTGAGGTGTGTGTGTGTTTTAATAAATAAAATGGGGAAAATGGGTGAGTGGGGGTATTTATATGGGTAAAAAGTATAGGGTAGTATTTGTATTAAATGAAAGTGTAGGGTAAGTGTAAGGAGATAGTTTAGGGGCAAAAGTTGCCAACGTAGTAAACTTCTAACGATGAACGCTCCGGGGTCCAAACGACATAGCAAACGGACTCAAAAATTTACGAAACTTGCGCCATTGTTCACGAAATAATTTTTCCAATAAAATCAAGCATAAACTCCAGAGTTTTTTTTTTTTTTTTTTTTTTTTTTTCAAAACTCAAAATAATTCAAATAATTTGGCAAATGCAATACAATTCGAGTGTTCTAGGTTGTGCTGAGTCAATCAAGGAATAAATTTCTCGTTCCCAATATATCTCACGTTTCTCAAGCCCAAATAATCACAAAATAAAAGTTTTAATGTGTCTCAGGTACGAAAATAGATATTTGGCTAGCAATAGGTTTAGAAAAGTACCAGGGGTTACAATCCTTATCTAAATGCGGGCCTCAGTCCATGCTGAACAAATAACATCGAAAATTGCAAACCATCCCCAAAATAGCAAGCATCAGAACCTGGAAAAAAGGGTTATTTGTCCAGTGTTATGATTTTGTCTTACAAATGTTACTAATGGGTTGAGTGATAATCCAAAAATTGCAATGGAATTGCACGGACAACAAAGATGTGTAATGCCCTGGTCGATGAAGGGTTGATAGAGTGCGAGTATCCGAAGGATCTCATCCCGTTCGATACAGTTCAACTGCAAACTTGTTCTTTTACTACTAAAAACCAATTCTTGTAACTTTTTGCCTAAGTTACAGCATGCATTTTGTTCTAGTGATTCATTACTTGGTATTATTTACAAGTTCTAAGTTCTAAAAAATATATTAATGAGTTTTTTAGTTATCTTAGAAATTTTGATCTTATTCGTAGGTTAGTTGGACTGTAAAACTAAATCAAACTTAACATATTGGATCTTCAGTTTTAGTAAAAATTATAATAACTCTATTCAGGTTAGTAACTCCCGAAACTGATAATCAAGCTAGTAACTCTGCTATCTTGCATCTACGGATACCCTCAACCAAAATTGATACGGCTTAATGCATACCCTCAACCTAGTTTTGTCTTGTATATGAAACACCTAAAGAACATTTCAAACATCAAATTAATATGAAAATTCTTAATGATCAGGATAACATTTATAAGTTAGTGGTTCTAAATAATATCTTCTATTAAGTTTTGAAAGTTTGTAACTCATGCCTTTTACTCTTGTATAGGTAACACCTAAAGAACATTTCAAAAATCAAATGAATATGAAAATTCTTGATGATCAGGATAACATTTATAAGTAACACCTAAAGAACATTCCAACCATGCTGAACCAACGTCAAACCCGTTTTACCAACCTGTTGAATCCAACCCGATGCTGAAAAAACCCATTGTTGAACCGACCCCGCTGAACGAACCCCAACCCAGCTGAACTAACCACGCTGAATGATGAGGCGAAAAATGATCCGTTTTTAGGGGGTCATTTAAGCCCGAATCCGACTTTATTTGATCAAATATTGCCCTAAATCGTTCCTTTTGTGATTTTAGGTGTTTGGAGAGTGAATTCTGGAAAAGAAGCTATTTTGGACGTTTTTGGAGCATTAAAGTGAAGAAAACGGCTAAGTACCAAATTTGCATGCTGAAAATACAAGGTGACGGCGTCAAGACCAACATCTTGACGGCGTCAGACATGAAGAATTAAACTCCGAAGGTGGTGACGGCGTCAGAAGGACTCGTGACGGCGTCAAAGTAGCAAAATTAATATACCGTGGGTGGTGACGGCGTCACATAGGCCGTCATAAGTGGATCAAGGCCGTCCGAGGAAGTATATGGCGGCGAGGTGACGGCGTCAGAAGTTACTCTTGACGCCGTCAGACTGTTTTTCCTATATATAGTTTTCTAGTTTTTTCATAAAAAGAGGAGAAGTTTTGGTGAAACCCTAAAGACGATTTTGGTGCCTCTTTTACAGGTTTTTCAAGGGTTCCAAACCCTTGAGACCTTGCATTGTAATTGAGATAAGTGTACTTTCAATTCAATCAATATGTCTATGTGTTGGTTGTTTATATCTTGTTCTTGTCTCAATTCCATTATGCTAGGCTAGATCTCTCTTGTGTTTGCTTAGATCTAATGAAACCTAGATGTTGATTATGTGTTGATTACTTGTCTATTCTTGTTTTGAATGAATGATTTATATGTTAGGCTTAAGAAAACTGGCAGATCTCCAAATGGTAACATGCTTGAACGTCTTAAGAAACATGAACCGAGGCGTACTAGGTCTTTATTGGTTGTATTTAATGCATGAGCCACTGTTTACAATCCCTATAGTTGTGCTGGGTCATGGTGTAGGAGGAGATAAGAGCTCATAGAGTTGGGGAGTTATGTATGCCACCCCACGAATGGTATTAATGAATACAATCCGTCATTCATACAAGTGTAACAAGTAATTAACATGTAAAAGATATCTAGGGAGTAGTGAAGTCTAAGTAAACACAATTTCTCCAACCACTGCTCACAACCTTAGTATAATTTAGTTTAATTTCATTTTTATTATTTTATTTTGATTGCATCTTAGCTTTGGGTTTATTGAATAGCAACTAATTCCGCCCACTCCTTCAAAACCCGAGATTTTACTTGCTTTCATAAAAATATAAAAATACAAAAATAATCATCTCTCACCTCTAGAACTATTAATTAGGTTTTCTAATCCTAGCGACACTATTCCTAAGCTGAACGATCAATCCCCCGGTACTTGTCACTATACTATACTACAACGATCAGGTACACTGCCTGGTGGGGGTTGTAAGCTTCTCGAGAGGTAAAGCAAGGTGCGATTCCCACGCATCAAGTTTTTGGTGCCGCAGCCCGGGGAATAGTTATTGTCTAGGTTAGGATTTCTTTTTATTAGGTCTACTTGCTAGATTCCTTTCTAGTAAGATTTTTATTTTTATTTTTAGGTCTTCTTTAGTCTATCTTATTTCTTCGTGCCTTTGTTCGTAACTCTTTACCATCCGACATCATGGAAGGTGGTAACATCTTTGAACCCATCATCCCACCACAACAAAACCCACCACTAGAACCCCTTAGGCCCCGAACCTTAGGAGAGTATTCCCGACCTAGCCACCAAGGCTACCGAAACACCATTGAGCTCACCGGAGCCAATGTGACCCCCTTGCGATCCGACACCATCCGGTTGGTGCAAAGCGGATGTGCATTCCATGGACTTCGTTCCGAAGATCCAAACCAACACCTTAAGGACTTCCTCAAAATCGTAGATTCCATAGACCTAGGTGTTGAAACTAGAGAGACTACCCGTTTACGCCTATTCCAATTCTCTCTACGGGATCAAGCTAGTCAATGGCTTGAGCGTTTACCCGCGGGATCCATCACCACATGGGATGATCTCACCACTCGTTTCCTTGCTCAATTTTTCCCACCGGGGAGAACTACTAAACTTAGGAATGACATCTTGATGTTCCAACAACGTCAAAATGAATCTCTTTATGAAGCATGGACTCGTTTCAAGGACTTACTCCAAAAAGTCCCTCATCATGGCATAGATCTTTGGCTCCAAGTCCAAATCTTCTATGACCATATCGAAATCTCCACGAGGCGAACCATTGACCAATCGGCCGGTGGTAAGCTACGTGATCTTAGTGCGGAACAATCATGGGAACTCATAGAAGATCTTGCTCTCTATGACAACGAAAGTTGGAATGATCCCCGTGATTTGAACAAAACGGTCAAGGCAATATCTTTGCCTTCGAACAATTCAAGCACTCCCGACCGTAGGATCATGGAACTTGAGGACCAAGTCAAATTTCTCATGAAATCTTACGAAGCTCCGAAGCATTCAAGCCAAGTGAACAAAATCACTTCTTCATGCGAATTATGTAGTGGTCCCCATGACACTCGTGATTGTGTGGAACTCCCCGGAACAGCTTTTGCGGACTACGCATCCACGCGTACCGACGAAGCGGGAGATAAGTGGTACACTTTCAAGCCCGAGCCAAACACATACGGTGATTCATACAACCCCTCATGGAAAAATCACCCAAACCTTAGGTGGAAGCAAAATCAACCCAATTCTTCCAATCCGCCTAATCGTTACCAATCAAACGGTCCACCATCCAACCGTACCTTCAACAACAATCCTTCTAACAACTATGGTAGTACCAACAATCTTGAAGGATTGATGTCAAAGTTCATGGCATCTCAAGAAGCCCGCATAGCTAAGTTTGAAGCTGATTTCAAACAAAATCAAAGCGAGATGACCAATAGAATTGATGCATTGTTGAAAGTTCTCAATGACTGAGAAATAGGAGCACTCCCAAGCGACACCATCAAGAATCCGAAACTAAACGTTAATGCCATATCTTCAGTTTCGTCACCCACTTCGTGTCCACAATACTACTCAGTTAAATCAACGAGCACGTGTTTCAAACAACACCAAGTTACCCAAAAGGACCAATCAAGTAAAACACCCACTATAGAGCCGGTCAAAAGCATAGTTGAAACACCTCTTACGCAAGACCTTGACGATGAATTCAAAGAACTTCACCTTGAACGCCCCGTCATTGATGTCTTAGCGCGTGCTCCTTACTATAGTGCCCTCCTAGAAAAATATGAGAAGTATAAGCTAGGTAAAAATGGGACCGCCTTCGTTCAAAACAAGTTGCCAAAAAAGCTTGATGATCCGGGTATATTTGTTTTGCCTTGTAAGATAGGAAGATCCGAAGCTTTCGACACACTAGCCGATTTAGGGTCAAGCCTCAACTTGATTCCCTTATCCTTATTCACCGCTCTTAAGCTAGGAAAGTTAGAGGAAACGGAGGTATTGATAGGGCTAGCGGATGGAAGTATTGCCCACCCGGTTGGAATGATTAAGGATGTAGTTGTTCACGTAGGAAGGTTAACTATATTAGCGGATTTTCACGTCCTAGATATGGTTAGTGACACTACATGCCCATTATTGGTAGGAAGAGGATTTTTAGCAACCGCTAGTGCCATGATAGATTGCAAGGAATCCAAGATAGCGGTAGGAGAAGGCGATACTTGGTCGGTGTATGATGTTAAGAAGCATAGCTATGATTGTGATGATGAACCAACACCGCATTGGGTAGAGATGAATAGGAGACCATCTAGATATGGACCTTGGATAGAAAGGAACTTCATAGGACCTCAATGCCCATTTTATCTAGAAAAGGATTTCGTTGAGAAGACACATTCGGTAGAACAACTCATAGCTAGGGATGAGGAGCTAGATCCCTTTGAGGACCCCTTAGTCTTTAGAAAGATGATTGAGTTCTTGAGCGTAATGCCTATTAATATAGAGTTGAATAAATGGAAAAGAGATGGAGATAAGTATAAATGGAGGTGGGACAAGCCACCTAAAGAAGGTGACGGGTCATGGCATATTAGAATGACCTTGTATGATCCGGATGGAGAAAAATTTGAAAGGTCATACCACACTAAGGGAACCGATAGAATGTTGAAACCTAAGTTCGATCCCAAAGATGTCCTCAATGAGGAACTCACCCGAATCACGTAGTAACCCACGACTTTGAGTCTAGCTACAAGACTCGTAAATAAAGAAAAGCGCTTCTTGGGAGGCAACCCATGTTTTGTGTGATTTTTATTTGTTTGATTGTTATTTGCTTCCGTATGCATGTTTTATTTTTATTGTTGGTTGATCATGTTTCTCTACTAAAATGTGGAAATACTTTATTATGTTGTTTAGCCTAGTCTTAACTTCAACCTAAAGGTATTTTTGCAAAAGATAAGTGTAAGGGGAAACCCCAAATATGTTTTTAAGAAACAAACCGATCATGATTCTCCACAATATTTAATGAACATGTATATTCGTATTTGTTAGAGTCAAATGCTTGTATTGAGTCATAATGAAGTTTTGCAGGATTTTCCAGGAAGTAGGACAAAGTTTTTCCAGAAATTTTCCGGAAACTTAACATAAGAATTTCTGCAGGTCCATTCTGACGGCGTCAGGGTATTGCTCTTGACGGCGTCAGGAGTTAAAATCTGGAAATTTTACCGGTTTTGTTTTTCTAACGGAGTCTTATGGTTTTTGTGAATTATTAAGTTTTATAATCTCCAGGAAATCTGCAAACTTCATTCCACAAGCATTATATCTTACTTTGTTTTCTAGGATTTAGTAACTTATATAGGATGCCGCCGATTTTACGCGAGGTTGCCTTGTATACTTTTGTCAGGATTTACAGGTTATTTATGACAAGAAGATGATTTATATTCTGGAAGGGAAGCTTTGATTGTTCGTTTTCTTGGAAGAAGATTTAACCTGGCCAACCTAAAATCCATACCGAGCGAATCAGGGGAGTATTTGATTTCATTCTCTTTACTTTTTTAACTTTTACATTCTTTACTTGAACATTGGGGACAATGTTCATCTTAAGTGTAAGGGGAGGGTAAAAAGATGATACCTTACATATGCACTTTCGCTTGAGTTTGTTTTGTTTGATAGTAGATGAGTAATAAAACTACGAGAAATACTTGTTAGTGTAATTTTAGCGCCAAATTTAAAATTTTTTACAACATTTAGGAGTGAAACTTTAGCCATAGCAAGCGTCTCATGGATAGGAGGTTGTATGACTAGCACATAACCGTATATTCAGAAAAATTTTCTACCCAAAAATGAGAGGTTCGCCTTTAGATTTGATAGGAAAAGCATTTATTATTGGTGCTTATGAGTGTACCGGTAGCATTTAGATTCTAGAACTTGCGTTAGTGATGCATCCCGAGACCGCTAGTGAGACTACATTCGTGTGGTAGGATTTACTACATGATAAGAGGCATTAGGATCACCCTTGTGTTAAACCCGTATTACAATTACTTGACCATTTAAGTCATATTACTTGGCTAGTTAAGTCAACTAATTTTTCCCACACCCTTAGCGTTGTACTCATTTTTAGTACACGATACCCCTAGTACACCCTTCCGAGCCTATCTTTTCGTTTCTAACTTTAAGCATTTTACTTAAAGGAAGAATTTGTTACACCCCACTTAAATGTACACCCAAATCGCCTTAGCCTTCCGTGTATGCGCTCATTTTTAGTGCATTATTGTTATTTGTTAAACCCTAAGTTAACTTTCTAATTGATTACATGGTTGCTAAGTCGAGTCATATCCTTGTACATATTGTTTTGGGACGATTGGGACTCATGGGTAAGTACTTATTTTATGGAGTAATGGGGAAGAACATCATATATTACCCCCATATGTACGTTAATCTTAAAAGTGCTCCAAGTGTTTTGATTTTCTTAATTCGAGTCATTAGAATAGTTTAATGTAAAGTATGTAAAGATTCAAGTGTAAGGGGAATGTTCATTCCCTATGATGTATTATTTTGGATGGTAGGGTAAGAGTGTATGCAAAAAAAAAAAAAAAAAAAATCGAAAAATCAAGAAAAAGAAAAAAAAATATAGAAAAAGGAAAAAGAGAAAAAAAAAACATACGGACTACCATCCCGTTTCATTCTATGTTCATTTTATGTTTTTGTTATTTTTCATTTATTAGCTTAAGTCGAGTCTAGTCTTGGCTTAGCAACGCCAACTTGTACATGTAATTAACTAAGATTGTTAACTCGCCACCAGTAAAACTCCCTTTATCCAACAAAACCGTGTAATTCATATCCATACACCTAACGTTATAACCCTTTAAAAGACCTCTTTGATAGTTTATCCTAGGTGCTTACGCCATGTGGTGGAGGTTTGATCCTTTCCCAAGCCTATGGTAATCTATTTTGCTATGACAGGTAGTGAGAGATATCTTCCATTTCCATAATGTTATATTACTTTATTACACCCGAGAGATGTGAGTATCTAAACACTATTTGTGAGGTGCTTATGTATGACCTCCGTGCTTGTCTATTGGTCTTTAGTGGAACGATTATTTGTTGTAATTACTTTTATATTAGTGTTAAATGACCCCTAACTTGTCTTTTGAGTAGAATAAAATCTCATTTGCTTGAGGACAAGCAAATCTCAAGTGTAAGGGTATATGATGAGGCGAAAAATGATCCGTTTTTAGGGGGTCATTTAAGCCCGAATCCGACTTTATTTGATCAAATATTGCCCTAAATCGTTCCTTTTGTGATTTTAGGTGTTTGGAGAGTGAATTCTGGAAAAGAAGCTATTTTGGACGTTTTTGGAGCATTAAAGTGAAGAAAACGGCTAAGTACCAAATTTGCATGCTGAAAATACAAGGTGACGGCGTCAAGACCAACATCTTGACGGCGTCAGACATGAAGAATTAAACTCCGAAGGTGGTGACGGCGTCAGAAGGACTCGTGACGGCGTCAAAGTAGCAAAATTAATATACCGTGGGTGGTGACGGCGTCACATAGGCCGTCATAAGTGGATCAAGGCCGTCCGAGGAAGTATATGGCGGCGAGGTGACGGCGTCAGAAGTTACTCTTGACGCCGTCAGACTGTTTTTCCTATATATAGTTTTCTAGTTTTTTCATAAAAAGAGGAGAAGTTTTGGTGAAACCCTAAAGACGATTTTGGTGCCTCTTTTACAGGTTTTTCAAGGGTTCCAAACCCTTGAGACCTTGCATTGTAATTGAGATAAGTGTACTTTCAATTCAATCAATATGTCTATGTGTTGGTTGTTTATATCTTGTTCTTGTCTCAATTCCATTATGCTAGGCTAGATCTCTCTTGTGTTTGCTTAGATCTAATGAAACCTAGATGTTGATTATGTGTTGATTACTTGTCTATTCTTGTTTTGAATGAATGATTTATATGTTAGGCTTAAGAAAACTGGCAGATCTCCAAATGGTAACATGCTTGAACGTCTTAAGAAACATGAACCGAGGCGTACTAGGTCTTTATTGGTTGTATTTAATGCATGAGCCACTGTTTGCAATCCCTATAGTTGTGCTGGGTCATGGTGTAGGAGGAGATAAGAGCTCATAGAGTTGGGGAGTTATGTATGCCACCCCACGAATGGTATTAATGAATACAATCCGTCATTCATACAAGTGTAACAAGTAATTAACATGTAAAAGATATCTAGGGAGTAGTGAAGTCTAAGTAAACACAATTTCTCCAACCACTGCTCACAACCTTAGTATAATTTAGTTTAATTTCATTTTTATTATTTTATTTTGATTGCATCTTAGCTTTGGGTTAGTTGAATAGCAACTAATTCCGCCCATTCCTTCAAAACCCGAGATTTTACTTGCTTTCATAAAAATATAAAAATACAAAAATAATCATCTCTCACCTCTAGAACTATTAATTAGGTTTTCTAATCCTAGCGACACTATTCCTAAGCTGAACAATCAATCCCCCGGTACTTGTCACTATACTATACTACAACGATCAGGTACACTTCCTGGTGGGGGTTGTAAGCTTCTCGAGATCCCTCGAGAGGTAAAGCAAGGTGCGATTCCCACGCATCACTGAACCAAACACAACCATGTTGAACCAACCAGATAAAACCATCATACCATATGATATATTACTAACACAATCCAAAAATTAGATAATTATAAAAAGGTAACGGGAATGATAATATACCTTACATTCTGGCTTGTTAAGCATGTAAGTCCCCCCATAAACTACACTTAATCGAGCAAATGCCTGTACAACCCCAACTCTTAATACATGTACCAAACCAAAATGAAACTGAAATATGTGGACCAACCTGTGGCAATTCTGCAAGACCATAAATGTAAGGCGATTCTGGCTCAAAACCACTGACGTATGCAGCTATTTCTCATCAGCATTCACCGGTCTACAAAATTCAAAATTTTATGCTACAAACATGTCGAAACATTAGAAGACAACTTTTCGCTTCCTAAACATTCGAAATAAATAGACATACCTGCATCTAACAACATGGCCCTTCATGTTTGCTGCTGAAGGTGATTGATTGCTGAAGATTGTCATCTACACACTGGGTATCACATAAACCTGCAAAACAAACACATAACAATTAAAAAATTCGTGAATCACATATATTACTAACAATATCAAGACTTGCAATCTTTGAATCACTAAAAATTGCAAAACTCCATATTATCAACAATATGAAGATTTGCTATTATTAAAAGTTTAGAATTTACTATAAGGCTTATGCTAGAAAAGATGGTGATCCTAGATCAAGAGCTACAACATCAAGGACTTGAAATAAGACACTTTATTACTATCTTTTAAGTCAAGAGTCATGGATGTAATAGGCTCCATGATATCAACAATATGAAGATTTGCTATTATTAAAAGTTTAGAATTTACTATAAGGCTTATGCTAGAAAAGACGGTGATCCTAGATCAAGAGCTACAACATCAAGGACTTGAAATAAGACACTTTATTACTATCTTTTAAGTCAAGAGTCATGGATGTAATAGGCTCCATGATATCCTTGACGACATAAGGAACATTCTCACTATCTTCGCACTCTTGAAATTCAAAAATTGTATAATGATATTGCATAGATTTGGAAATGGTAGTTGTGAGTAACTGCAGATTTTTGTTTACGGCTACCTATTTCAACCGTGCCACTGCTAACAAAACTGAGCTAAAAATTCCTGAGCCTTTAATTCCAGTTCTAGATCCTTCATCAGCAGGCACATTAGCTTCTTTAAATCTGCTTGAAAGTTATGCATATGCATAAAGTGCACCTTCACCAACCCGCGAAGGGTATTGCTTCACAGGACCAACGTTAACAGGAACAACTTGGTCCCATATAGAACCATTAACATCGGCTTTATCACCGGTGCCTTTTGTTTGCTTTTGTCTTACGTTTCTCACCATGTAAATATTAAAAAAAAATATAGCATTATAAACATGAAGTAAAAAGATTTTGTGATGAGGCGAAAAATGAACCACTTTTAGGGGGTCATTTAAGCCCGGAATTGAATTTATTTGATCAAATATTGCCCTAAATCGTTCCTTTTGTGATTTTAGGTACTTTGTGAGTGAATTCTGGAAAAGGAAGCATTTTGGATGTTTTTGGAGCATAAAAGTGAAGAAAACGACAAAGTCTTAATTTTCCTTGCTGGAAACAGTACCTGACGGCGTCAAGGGCATTTTGGTGACGGCATCAAGAGTAAAAGTGGTGACGGCCCAGAGAGAATGTGAAGGCGTCACCTAAGGCCGTTACGTGTTAACTTGTTAAAACTTGTGCGCGGAGTAGCTGATATTGTTTTGGTCATAACTTTTGCATACGAACTCGGATTTAGGTGATTCAAAAGCCCACGCGAAGAGGACGAAGAGATCTACAATTTGGTGAAAAAATGGTCATGACGGCATCAAGAGAACGAGCTGACGCCGTCAAGCCTTGCCGACAGAAAACACGCCTATAAATATAACTTCATAACTTCACTTTTTGTAAGCCCTAAACCCTAAGGTCGATTTCTGGGTTTAGGTGGGTGTTTTTTCAGCAACTTAGAGGGTTTCAATCACTCCATAAATATCATGTATTGGTTTGATGATTTTATCTCAACTATGTCTTTCATTATTCTTGTTTGCTTTTCTTTGATTATGTTTTGCTAATTCACCTTGTGTCTACTTATGATTATGTGAAACTTGTATATAATTGATTAGATCTCATTGATTTCTTGTTGATGTTGTGTCTATCTTCATCAATGAGGGGCTTGTTGATGTGTGTGTCTATCTCCATCAATTAAGGCGTGACAACTTCAATAGATCTAGTTGGTTTAGTTTATAATTCTTGTTTCCTATTGATTCTTGTTTTCATTGAATGAATTTATATGTTAGGCTTAAGAAAACTGGCAGATCTCCAAATGGTAACATGCTTGAACGTCTTAGGAAACATGAACCGATTGCACTAGGTCTTTATTGGTTGTATTTAATGCATGAGCCACTGTTTATAATCCCTATGGTTGTGCTGGGTATGGTATAGGAGGAGATAAGAGCTCATAGAATTGGGGAGTTATGTGCGATACCCCATGAACGGTATTAAGGAATACAACCCGTCAATTAAAACAAGGTTACAATTCAATAGGTAGGATTGGATAGCTAGCAAGGAGTAACATATCATGGGTAGACATGCTTCACTTATCTTGTAGAACCTTAGTTTATTTTCTTGTTTATTAGATTAATTAGTAGCTTTTGGGTTAGTTGATTAGCAACTAATTTCGCCCACTCTCCCAATACCCGAGATTTTTACTTGCTTTTCATAAAATATAAAAACATAAAAAGAATCATCCTTCACCTTTAGACCTAGTTAGATTAATTTCAATCCTAACGACACTATTCCTAGCTGAACGATCAATCCCCCGGTACTTGTCACTATACTATACTACAACGATCAGGTACACTGCCTGGTGGGGGTTGTAAGCTTCTCGAGATCCCTCGAGAGGTAAAGCCTGGTGCGATTCCCACGCATCAAGTTTTTGGCGCCGTTGCCGGGGAATAGTTATTGTTTAGGTTGAATTTGATTTTTATTAGGTCTACTCATTAGATTCCTTTTTAGTGAGATTTTTATTTTCTTTTTATTAGCTTTCTCATAGTCTATCTTTTCTTTGTATATTTGTTCGTACAAACCTTTCCATTGACTCTTCCGTTCACCATTATGGAGAATGCGAATCCACCATACTACCGACCACGAAACCCATTCTACCCTAATGACATCTTGATGTTCAAACAATATCGAGATGAACCCATATATGATGCATGGACTCGTTTTAAAAATTTACTCCGAATAGTCCCTCATCATAGTTTCGCTTTAGCATCCCTAACCCAAACCTTTTACTATCGTGTTAACCGATATGACCAGATGTGCATTGAGGATTTTGCCAATGGGGACTTTAGGGAATTAAATGCTGAAGAAGCATGAGATGCCATAGAAGATTGTGCCCAATATTATTATAGATTAGACAACCCGACAAACAACATAACAAATCATTTGACAACAAATTTGAAGGATCATGAAACAAGTTTGTTGGGGGATGAATATACTCATTTTGATATACCTAGTTGGATGGCACCTAATATCATAGTACAAAACAAACATATAGGTAATCTAGGTACAATGGAGGATGAGGTGGATAATCCAAGCCCACAAAGTACCCCACAAGTCCTACCATCATTTGAGGCACATACAATGCCCGTGACTTACCCGGAAGAAGTAGAAGAGACTATAGGAACCCCAATTGAGGTAGAACCCTTGGACCAAGCACCACTAGAGGATATAGGTTTGAATACTTGTAGTGATAACCTTACTCCTAGTTCTAGGGAATTTCCTAATGTCGATGAACCGGAACCTCAACCTTTACACAACTTCCCATCCTTAGATTTATTTCTAGGAGACAAAAGAGGAACCGACCCACCCATCAACCTATATTATCCGGGTAGTTTTAGGATGAAGGAAGCCATTCACTCACCCCCTTCACCTCACGTGGCATATTTCTACCCTAAGGGTGTGTATCACTACTTCCACCCACACTTAATCCTAAGTGTAGGGAAAACCTCCCCTATTTTCGTTAAATAAGGGTAGAGTCAGGCTCGTGACTCGAACAAAAACAAGCGCTTGTTGGGAGGCAACCCAACCCATGTTTTTAATTGTTTGATGTTTTATTTGTTTGTTTGTGTCATATATGCTTAATCATAGTTGTTTAATTTTCATGTTTCGAATAATTTGTGAAAATGCTTTATTTTGTTTTTAACCTCGTCTTAATTGCATATGAAGGTATTTTACAAAAAGAAAAGTGTAGGGAAATTTATATCTTGTTAAAAAGAACTAAATTCGAACATGAAAACTTTACAATTCATGATTAGCATATATTTTATCTTGTTTGTGTGTCAATAATTGTGGATATGTTTTATGAGTTCCTATTTGTAATTCATTCTACAAGTATCCTATCCTTTTGTTGCTTTGTCTTGTTTCTATTTCTAAGTCTGGAATTACATCTAGTTGTGATTTTTGTTCGGTTTGATGCTTTGGTTTTTGTGTTTGTTGATTACAGGACAAGAAGATGATTTATATTTCTGGAGGGAAGCTTTCAACGTTTGTCTTCTTGGAGGTAGATTTAACCATGTTGACACATTATCCACGGTGAACGAATCAGGGGAGTATTAGTTTCTTTCATTCTTATTTATTTACTTTTACATCTTTTATCTAGAACATTGGGGACAATGTTCGGTTTAAGTGTAGGGAGGGTATATTAGAAACTATTACTCCACTTGGTTTTTGTTTTGTTTAATAGTGAATGTGTAATAAAACTGAGAGAAATATTTGTTAGGGCAATTTTAGCACCAAATTTAAAATTTTTTGCAACATGTAGGAGTGAAACTTTTGTCTTAATAAGCGTCTCATGGATAGGAGTTGTATGACTAGCACAAAAACCATACCACTCAAAAATTTCCACCCCAAATATGTGAGGTTCGCCCTTAGATCTTTAGGAAAAAGCATTCATTGTTGGTGCTTATGAGTGTACCGGTAGTATTTAGATTCTAGAACTTGTGATAGCGATGCATCCCGAGACCGCTAGTGAGACTACATTCGTGTAGTTAGGATTTACTACATGATAAGAGGCATTAGGATAACCCTTGTTATACACCTGTAATATAATTACATTGACTTCATAGGTCAAGTAATTCTCCCACACCTTTGCGTTGTACTCATTTTTAGTACACGATACCTCTAGTACACCCCTCCGAGCCTATCTTTTCGTTTCTAACTTTAAGAATTTTACTTAAAGGAAGAATTTGTTTACAATCCACCCCAAATGTGCAACCAAATCACCTTAGCCTTCCTTGTATGCGCTCATCTTTAGTGCATTATTGTTAATTGTTTAAACCCTTTGTTAGTTGTCTAATTGATTACATGGTTGCTAAGTCGAGTCATATTTTGTACATATTATTTTGGGACAATTGGGACTCATGGGTAAGGTACTTATGTTATGGAGTAATGGGGAAGAACATCATATATTACCCTCATATGTGCATTAATATTTAAAAGTACTCCAAGTGTTTTGATTATCTTGATTCGAGTCATTAGAATAGTTGATTGTAAAGTATGTAAAAGTTCAAGTGTAAGGAGGAAACGAGCTCCCTTTGATGTATTATTTTGGATGGTAGAGTAAAAGTGTATGAAAAAAAAATAAAAAATAAAAAATAAAAAAAAAAACGAAAAAAAAAGAAAAAAAATAGAAAAAGAAAAGAGAAAAACATACGGGCTACCATCCGTTTCTTTTATTTATGTTTAAGTCAAATAGTGTCTTGAAAATCTAAAAAGAGTTGTGGTTAGTTTAAGTTGAGTCGAGTCTTGGCTTAGCAACGCCTCATTGTACATGTAGTTAACTAAGACAATTGACTTGCCACCAGTAAAATATCCGTTTATCCAACAAAACCGTGTTTTCCATATCCCCTACACCTAATGTTATAACCCTTTAAAAGACCTCTTTGATAGTTTATCCTAGGTGCTTACGCCAAGTGGTGGAGGTTTGATCCTTTCCTCAGCCTATGGTAATCTATTTGCTATGACAGGTAGAGAGTGATATTTCTCCATTTCCAATTATAACATATAAATTTACAACACCCGAGAGATGAGAGTATCCAAATACTTAATGTGAGGTGCTAGTGTATAATTTCTGTGCTTGTTTTGACTAAGGTGGAATGATCATTTGTTGTAATTACTTTTATATTAGTGTTAAATGACCCCTAACTTGTATTTTAATTGGTGGAAAAGCTCATTTGCTTGAGGACAAGCAAACCCCAAGTGTAGGGATATATGATGAGGCAAAAAATGAACCACTTTTAGGGGGTCATTTAAGCCCGGAATTGAATTTATTTGATCAAATATTGCCCTAAATTGTTCCTTTTGTGATTTTAGGTACTTTGTGAGTGAATTCTGGAAAAGGAAGCATTTTGGACATTTTTGGAGCATAGAAGTGAAGAAAACGACAAAGTCTTAATTTTCCTTGCTGGAAACAGTATCTGACGGCGTCAAGGGCATTTTGATGACGGCGTCAAGAGTAAAAGTGGTGACGGCCCAGAGAGAATGTGAAGGTGTCACCCAAGGTCGTCACGTGTTAACTTGTTAAAACTTGCGCGCGGAGTAGCTGATATTGTTTTGGTCATAACTTTTGCATACGAACTCGGATTTAGGTGATTCAAAAGACCACGCGAAGAGGACGAAGAGATCTACAATTTGGTGAAAAAATGGTCGTGACGGCGTCAAGAGAACGAGCTGACGCCATCAAGCCTTGCCGACAGAAAACACGCCTATAAATATAACTTCATAACTTCACTTTTTGTAAGCCCTAAACCCTAAGGTCGATTTCTGGGTTTAGGTGGGTGTTTTTCCAGCAACTTAGAGGGTTTCAATCACTCCATAAATATCATGTATTGGTTTGATGATTCTATCTCAACTATGTCTTTCATTATTCTTGTTTGCTTTTCTTTGATTATGTTTTGCTAATTCACCTTGTGTCTACTTATGATTATGTGAAACTTGTATATAATTAATTAGATCTCATTGATTTCTTGTTGATGTTGTGTCTATCTTCATCAATGAGGGGCTTGTTGATGTGTGTGTCTATCTCCATCAATTAAGGCGTGACAACTTCAATAGATCTAGTTGGTTTAGTTTATAATTCTTGTTTCCTATTGATTTTTGTTTTGATTGAATGAATTTATATGTTAGGCTTAAGAAAACTAGCAGATCTCCAAATAGTAACATGCTTGAACGTCTTAGGAAATATGAACCGATTGCACTAGGTCTTTATTTGTTGTATTTAATGCATGAGCCACTGTTTATAATCCCTATGGTTGTGCTGGGCATGGTATAGGAGGAGATAAGAGCTCATAGAATTGGAGAGTTATGTGCGATACCCCATGAATGATATTAAGGAATACAACCCGTCAATTAAAACAAGGTTACAATTCAATATGTAGGATTGGATAGCTAGCAAGGAGTAACATATCATGGGTAGACATGCTTCACTTATCTTGTAGAAGCTTAGTTTATTTTCTTGTTTATTAGATTAATTAGTAGCTTTTGGGTTAGTTGATTAGCAACTAATTCCGCCCACTCTCCCAATACCCGAGATTTTTACTTGCTTTTCATAAAATATAAAAATATAAAAAGAATCATCCTTCACCTTTAGACCTAGTCAGATTAATTTCAATCCTAACAAAACTATTCCTTGCTGAACGATCAATCCCCCGGTACTTGTCACTATACTATACTACAACGATCAGGTACACTGCCTGGTGGGGGTTGTAAGCTTCTCGAGATCCCTCGAGAGGTAAAGCCTGGTGCGATTCCCACGCATCAAGTTTTTGGCGCCGTTGCCGGGGAATAGTTATTGTTTAGGTTGAATTTGATTTTTATTAGGTCTACTCATTAGATTCCTTTTTAGTGAGATTTTTATTTTCTTTTTATTAGCTTTCTCGTAGTCTATCTTTTCTTTGTGTATTTGTTCGTACAAACCTTTCCATTGACTCTTCCGTTCACCATTATGGAGAATGCGAATCCACCATACTACCGACCACGAAACCCATTCTACCCTAATGACATCTTGATGTTCAAATAATATCGAGATGAACCCATATATGATGCATGGACTCGTTTTAAAAATTTACTCCGAATAGTCCCTCATCATAGTTTCGCTTTAGCATCCCTAACCCAAACCTTTTACTATCGTGTTAACCGATATGACCAGATGTGCGTTGAGGATTTTGCCAATGGACACTTTAGGGAATTAAATGCTGAAGAAGCATGGGATGCCATAGAAGATTGTGCCCAATATTATTATAGATTAGACAACCTGACAAACAACATAACAAATCATTTGACAACAAATTTGAAGGATCATGAAACAAGTTTGTTGGGGGATGAATATACTCATGTTGAGATACCTAGTTGGATGGCACCTAATATCATAGTACAAAACAAACATATAGGTAATCTAGGTACAATGGAGGATGAGGTGGATAATCCAAGCCCACAAAGTACCCCACAAGTCCTACCATCATTTGAGGCACATACAACGCCCGTGACTTACCCGAGAGAAGTAGAAGAGACTATAGGAACCCCAATTGAGGTAGAACTCTTGGACCAAGCACCACTAGAGGATATAGGTTTGAATACTTGTAGTGATAACCTTACTCCTAGTTCTAGGGAATTTCCTAATATTGATGAACCGGAACCTCAACCTTTACACAACTTCCCATCCTTAGATTTATTTCTAGGAGACAAAAGAGGAACCGAGCCACCCATCAACCTATATTATCCGGGTAGTTTTAGGATGAAGGAAGCCATTTACTCACCCCTTTCACCTCACGTGGCATATTTCCACCCTAAGGGTGTGTATCATTACTTCCACCCACACTTAATCCTAAGTGTAGGGAAAACCTCCCCTATTTTCGTTAAATAAGGGTAGAGTCAGGCTCGTGACTCGAACAAAAACAAGCGCTTGTTGGGAGGCAACCCAACCCATGTTTTAAAAATTATTCCATTGGCAGCACATAGCTATCAGAAACGAAAATTATTCGTTTATGACATTCATTATTTCATGTTATTAATACCAAATTACTGCAAAGATCAATTAAAATATAATATATTTAATATTCTTATTTATCAATAGTAGTTGTTTCTTATAAGCTACATTTCTGATACATAATGTTTCTGATCTAAATGTCTACATTCTTCATTAACATAAAATCTAAACTTCAGAGGTATACAATCATCTCCCTCTTGCTCATGAACATCATCTTTTTCCTTATATAGAAAAGGAGAGGATACATCACGAGATTATAGCGGATGAAATTAAAAAATGGAAAACTACACTTATATAAAAACAAAACACATTGATATATAAATGTACCTTTTCATTCTCAAGTACACAATGTTTTGTTAGATGCTCCAACAACTCCACGTCAGATGGATGAAATTTGACTCCTAAGTAGTTGAAGTAAGATTAATGACTATCAAGATAGGATAAGAAAATTTTAATTACTTTAATTTTTGATAAATGGTTGCTATTACTTAAAGATGTGTTTCAACTTAATATACCCAAAAATATCAATTAAACAATGTTACAACTATAATGTTAGTATTATATTTATATTCAACAACTATTCATCCAAAAAAAATTATGCCAAAGATTAATCTAACAAAAATAAAGTTTAAAGCCTCGTGTGTGCATGAGGATCGAAAACTATTAAATATTTAAAACACGATAACATAAGAATTCGAGCAATTAGATCAATTAAAAGATTCACAAATAAAAACAGTAAACAGTAACTTCCAAAAGTAGTAGCATGGCATTATATCGTTATCCATGAATTGGAATGAAATTCGATCTAAAGCCAATAATTAATAGATTTCATGGGTGTATCTGCATTAAAACCTTGTTTACACAAAAGCAATTACAAAATCCACACTTGATATTTGTTTATTGGCAAAAGATCAATATAAAACTAATATTTGTCATATAACAAATGAACAGTCATTCATTTTTTTATCAAAAAAAAAATAATAATAATAAAAATAAAAAAAATCACTTTTTAAAAAAAAATTAAATATCTAACAAACCGTTAATCGTTACGCGAAAAAAATCATACCATCTCTACGAGAATGAAATTATCTTTCTATAGATATGTATTGTTATATACTTTCGACGATTTTTTTTTTCAAAATTTCCGCCCAGAAAAATCACATTTGATTTATAAAAATCACGTGTGATTCGTTAAAATCAAATCATATGTGATTTTTATGAATCCCATATGATTTGTAAAAATCACATGTGATTCGTAAGAATCATATGTGATTTGTAAAAATCAAATTATATGTGATTTTTCTAGGCGGAAATTTAAAAAAAAAAAGTTCGTCGAAAAAAAAATCATCGAAAGTATATAACAATACATATCTATAGAAAGATAATTCAATTCTCGTAACGATGGAGTATTTTTTGTAGCTTGAAAATTTACTGTTTGCAAGATATTTTGCTTTAAAAAAAGAGGTAAAAAATGATTTTTATTAATTTATATAAAAGTTAAATAGCTGTAATTTATTAATTAGTTTTATAACAAATATGATTACATACTTGTGACTAGGGATGGCATCCGTGGGCAATGGGCACGGGTACCTCTAACCCGTCATCCACCCACGTAGTTTTTTTCTCACCTATCACTCACCCGTCACCCACCAATGGGTAAAAATTTCTACCCATGCCCTTACTCGCGGGTATTTGTTGCCCATGGGTAAACCCATGGGTTAGTGTTATGCAACAAAATTACAAAACGATGATATGAAAACTAACTATGAAATTGCGTAGTAAGACACCAATCAATTTGCCAAATACAACTTTGATTATTTGATCTTTCATACTTTCTTTTTAGTCTTGAAACTCAAACAAACTTTTAGGTTAATGTGTTTTTTTTAGAATTAGTAGTAACTGTTAAATGTATACCTGCAACATCACAAATATTTGAATTAGTATAATTAATTTTAACATGGGTTTATGTGTATTTTGACGGGTATACCCGTGGGTATTTTAAATGGGTGTCATGAGTTTACCCACGATGAGTATGCCTTACCCGTCACCCACCCGCCACCCACTGATGGGTAAAGATTTTCATCCACGACCCACCCATGGGTAAAAATTGACGCATTTACCCACCCATTTATGGCAGATACCCACGAGTTGTGGGTTTTTTCTCGCCCATTGCCATCCCTATTTGTGACGTTACACAAACAAATTAAGAAAAGATTTTTAGATAATACTTGTGACATTTGTTTCTCCAACTAAGCCAATGGTCTTTGTGGGTTCCACTCACCTCCCTCTTTCTCCAAAGGCCAAAAATGGAAACCCGTTGCAACTTACAACCGAAACTATTGGCATGGACCTTGTAGCCACCTTTATTTTTAGCAATGTTTTGTGTTTTTTTATATAATCTACCTAATATTATTATTTGTCGTTATAATACAAAGATGTAAACAATAGATACCTTATATTTATTCTTTTAGTTTTTGTCAAAGATATACTTGATTGTGGCTTTGTTTCACTATTTCTGTTATGCAAGAGATCGTTTATAGGGTTGATTGAAAAATATACACATACAAGAGTATATGCATTAAGAGAAGCGATCCCTTGCAAAGGGGAGCAAAAATAAAAAGCATAAAAAGAAATTTGGGTCGTTGGATCTCTAACCAAGACCATCTGACGGTGAAGATGAAACATTCCTCCTTTTTTTTTATTAGTATTCTCACTTAGGGGTATATTAGTCATTTTAACTCGTTTTTAAATTCCACCACAAACTTTAAACGTAAATAACTTTCAAACGATAAATTTTTACAAAAAACCGATTTCACCATAATTTTTAAAATTTAATTCTCTTTAATTTGGTATGCATTTTAATATATGAATCGCAACTTTTTTTTTTTCAGCTTTTTAAGTGGTGTTAATTTTCTTGAAATTTTTGGCATTTTCGGCTCTAATTTCGTCTAGTTAAATGGCCGAATTATGCAAAACTTAAAACACGAAAGTTGTAGATTTTTGGCCATTCTTTACCCAGAAATTTGAATCACTCAAATCCGATATGATATGAGTGAGATATCGTACGTTAAAGATGGCGTCTTAGTCATATTTAGCGCACACAAAGTGTTTGATAAAATGCCTAAAAGAAAATTTTCTTATAAAAATACATTTAAATATACTAATTGATGTACTACAATACATTTTTTTTGTTATTTTTGTTATTTTTAGCTTTTTTTAACTGATGAACAAAGATTAAATGATAAACAAACTAACTGATGAACAAACAACTAACTGATTAACTGACGAACATTGTGACCTTAACCGATGAACATTTTGATTTCTTTTAGACAATTGATGAACATTATGATAACTGATGAACCTATAATAACTGATGAACGTATGATAACTGATGAACCTATAATAACTGATGAATAATATAGTTTTTTTGTTAGAAAATTGATGAACTGATTAACATTATGTTATTTTGTGGTCCATCAACTCTTTTTACTGATAAACATCACTTTTAAATTGATGAACATCACTTTTATATTGATGAAAAAAATGAACAACTATCTTTAATGACAGACAAATGAACAACATTTTTTATTGATGAACAATACTTTTATGTTGATGAAAAAATGAATAAATCTTTTTATTGATGAACGATACTTCGTATTGATGAATGATACTTTTATATTGATGTACAAATAAATGTGAAATAGTAACTAAGTAACTACACAAGTATTCTTTTTAGAAAACTTCGCCTTCTTAGCGGCCAACCTCCTTTTTGCTTGCTTTCCTTTATAGCAACTTTATCACTAGCCTTCTTAGCGGCAATTTGAGCTCTGATAGCATTGCACTTCATCTGATGAACCTGTGATAAAAGTAAGCAGATAACAAAAAAATCACTAATTGATGAACCTCTGATAAAAATAAGCAGATAATAAAAAATAGACTAACTGATGAACCTATAATAAAAAATGCACTAAATGATGAACCTATAATAACTGATGAACCTATAATAACTGATGAACCTATTATACTGATGAATCTATAATAACTGATGAACCTATAATAACTGATGAACCTATAGTAACACAGGACAATAACTGATGAACCTAAGATATAATATAATAGCTAAGCTAATATGTTCATCAACTAATAAAAAATAGACTAACTGATGAACCTCTAATAAAAAATGCACTAAATGATGAACCTATAATAACATAATGATGAACCTATGATAACATAATAGCTGAAAATATAACTGATGAACCAAAAAAACTAATGTTAATCAACTAAAAAAGAATAAACTAACTGATGAACCTATTATAACTAATGAATCTATAATAGCCGATGAACCTATAATAACTGATGAACCTATAATAACACAGGACAATAACTGATGCACCTAAGATATAACATAATAGCTAAGCTAATATGTTCATCAACTAATAAAAATTAGACTAACTGATGAACCTCTAATAAAAAATGCACTAAATGATGAACCTATAATAACATAATGATGAACCTATGATAACATAATAGCTGAAAATATAACTGATGAACCAAAAAAACTAATGTTAATCAACTAAAAAAGAATAAACTAACTGATGAACCTATTATAATTGATGAATCTATAATAACTGATGAACCTATAATAACTGATGAATCTATAATAACTGATGAACCTATAATAACTGATGAAGCTATAGTAACACAGGACAATAACTGATGAACCTAAGATATAACATAATAGCTAAGCTAATAACAAAAAAAACATAAATTGATGAACCTAACATAAAAAATAAGCATATAACAAGGAATGTAATAACTAATGAAGACACACACAAAATCATATAAACTGGTATTTAATCTGTTCATCTACTAAAAAAATATAACAAAAAAGCATAAACTGATGAATCTCGGATAAAAGTAAGCATGTAACAAAAAATCCACTAACTGATGAACCTCAGATAAAAGTAAGCAGATAACAAAAAAAAAATCACTAATTGATGAACCTCTGATAAAAATAAGCAGATAACAAAACATAAAACTTATAAAAATAAAATAGAAATTATCAATAATTCCTTGCTTAAACGCCTGAAGATCATCAATCGCCATTAAAACCACATTTCTATCACATTTATGACCTGAATCTGGTTGAAGCATTTCATCGAGCACTTGGTGTGCATCATTATATCGATCACATTTCAACAACAGATATTGTATGTTTACCCGATTATTATGAAGTTGAAAAGTACAAAAAAGAGTTTTATTAGTTGGTACCTGATGGTGACGGCGTGAAGACAGTGGTGCTGACGGCGTGAAGACAGCGATGGTGATGGAGACGACGATGGTGATGAAGACATTGATGTATTAGATCTGATGATGATGATATGAATGGGGATGAGCACATCGTGAAATCAAAGAAATAATAAAAATGAAAATAGAGAACTGAGAAGAGAAAAAAAAGAAGCAAGAAAGAGTATATAGCGGGAGGACACAAAATTACATAACTATCCTTTGGGGGGGAAAAGAGCGGAGACACGTGTCAGCATGTAATTTCTTTTTAGGCTTTTTAAAATTTTGTCACTTTGTAAGGGATCCCACACGTATGCATTAATGTTAGTTTTTTTCTTTTTTTAATTTCTATATTTCCTCTATACCAATTTAGTTGTATATTTTTCTTTTTAATTTGTCTCAATTTAATTATCAATGATTAAATATAGGTTTTAGTGAGTATATATGGATAAAGATCTTTGATCAAGTTTTTCATATTACTATTAATTTAAATTATTATCAAAAAACTTAAATGAATTATTAATTAGTTAATTAATAATGATAAAATTGTTATCATGCAAAAAGTTAAACAACAACATTCTCTTCTTTAAATTGTGTGTTAACGAATTAACAAACAACATATGTATATTGTCATCACTATACCATTCAGAAATTAAAACATAAAGCACCCTCAAACCTAGAAAGCTAAACAATACACTATACTACCTCCGTCCCATATTAAATGTCCATTTTGAATTTTCAAAGTTTTGTTTTATTAACTTTGACCTTAAATATTTTTATTCATGATATATAAAACATGACGCAAAATATATGAATGAATTAGGTTTTAAATATACTTTTCATTGACACAATTTTTATCAAGTATCATATAATACAAACAAAAATATTTAAGCTCAAATGTGATGAAAAAGACTCGAAAGTCAAAAGTGAACATTTGATATGGGACGGAAGAAGTAATATTTAGTATCAAAACATAAGTTAAACTTCAAAGTAGGTATATGAAAGTGGCTTTAAGACAAGACTACCTGCATGAAAAACAATCGATAGTATCATGTTGCAATAAATTTTTAGTAGAATGATACATCGTCATATAACATATATGACAATAAAATAAGATGGCTGGTCGTAATCTCTAGGTTCAAATATGGAAGAGGTTTTTAATTATTTATTTATTTTAGCTTGCATGTAATGTCATTTTACGTTATCAACCAAAACAAGAAGTAATAAAGGTAACATTTTAATTAAAATAAGGTAATCAATTTTGATCATAAAAATGGTGAGTGAAACAGTAAATGTATTTTGATACATGGTGACCGATATTTGGGAGTCTAAAATATGTGTATATAAAAGTGGAAGCGACTTTACGGAGTCATTTTGGTTTGCGTGCAAATCTGCAAGTTACGTCCAGCTTTATAATCATCTTTGATTCTTGCCTTAAAAAAGCAAGTTTTATGATAATTTAATTTATTGTATTAACTTTACTACTATGAGATGATTAAAAGCAAAATTTATTAATGTTCTTTAATATAAAATGTAAAGTATATTTACAATGTAATAAACATATTTTTGGGCAGGCGATGCTATTGCAAAGCGTATCCCTTTACTAGCGTCACAAAATTTCATATTTAATTAGTTTATTATCATAATCATACCAATTAAACGCGCTTATCATGTTTCATGTTTTTTGTGTTTAATATGGCATCGATCTTTATGGTTATAGGACAAGGACAATGAAAACTAGGAGACGATCTTGATAACAATATATCTATTTCAATGATGATTTACATGGGCAATTGTTAAAATCGTAATACCAAATTGGTTATAACATAAGCAAAGGTTAATGTCATGCATATGTTTTTGTGAACTTTATGAATTATACAATGACTTCTATGGAGCTCAAAAAGTCGTCTTGTGAATATTTGAGACATCGGACAAATTCAATAACTAAGTTGATACAAAACTTCATGCTCAACACAAAAAATAAAAGGAGCTACATTGTTAAAAGTTACATTATTTCACAAGTGAAAAAAGAAACTTTGCCCTTTCTAAATATGATTGGTCAATGTGATATGTGGAATATATCGATATAATGAACATAAGATTTTCTCGTACTATAAAAATAATATAAATAATATTTACCCATGTTGTCACCATTCAATACGCCAAATTGTCGCATTTTCTAGATTACAAAAACAATATTCTACATTATCTTGTTCGAGTTGCCGCGTGGAGTAACGGAACATTGTCGACAACACTAAATCCGATCATACTACATGTAACGTTCGATGTCATCCCGTTAACCGGAACCCAAAAACCCGATGCACTATTACTTGAATTGTAGTTCGTCGTCCGTCTGTACGGACCAAACCATTTATTTTGCAAGAACCGGTTCTTCCTCCACGGAGGAAGAACTAATCCTCCGGTTTTCAATGACCGCTTTATTTCGTCACTCATTAGCTTCACGATTACTTTCAACTCAACACTTTTTCCTACAAACACGTTCGGCAACTTTGTAAATAATCGATTGAACTCATTTGTTTCTCTAGCGATCTCAAACTCTCCTGAAAAGTTGAGATCAATGAAGTAACGAGTATCGGATAGTACAACATCTACGAACTCGTAATTACCAGCTGCGAGCCCGCCACAACTCGGCCACTTTGTTTTGCAAATGGCCGCGTTGTAGCCTATCTTCTGAAGATAGAACATTACATTACGGTTTAGAACCTGTGTATTAAGGTTAGGCTCTACACATTGAAAATATTGCAAAGCTTTTGCAACATTTGCGTAAAGAACATTTCTAAATCGATCAACGTTTAGATTACACAATGTAGCAACAATTTCATCAACTTTTGCTTCTATACGATCGCTATCAAAAGAATCAGAATCCTGATCATTGGTGATCACATCTTCTAGTTGATCTTCTTGATCATCAAATTCATTGAAACAATGAATAAGATAAGATAGAGATTGACATGAAGAAGACGAAGAAAATGATGAACTGTCATCAATCTGGTCACTATGTTCGCTCCCGCTACTAGTGTACACAATTTCCATCTTGTCACGACCAACGATTCGATCTTTAGCGCGCTCGGTTAGAGGATCAGTAACACGCTTTGATCTCATGGCCATTGAGTTTGATAGATTATGAAAGAAAATGAAGGTTTATTCTAAGTTCTAAGGTTTATATAAAAGAAGTTAAGACGTATTTAGTGGAGGATATTCGGATTAGTGAAATTTCAAAAAATAAATAAATGTTATCTTGAATGATTATTGTAATGAAAATGGTTTATTTATTGGAATGTGAATAGTATGAGAATGAGACTCGACGTTTGAAGTGGTTAAGAAGCATGGCATATTCAAGGGTGTGAGAAGGTTTATTCGGGTGTACGTGCCGGTGGGGTTTGAGGTGAGGTGGCTATTTATAATGCGTGGGGTAGGATTTAGGAAAAGATAGGCACGTAGTGAAGTTGGGTTTTGGTCCCATTGATGGCTATTGGAGTAAGCCAAGAGTAAACAATTTAGGAGGCATGGTTTTTTACAAAAGAAAGTTCTTTTGGTGACTAGCTTGATGTGGAAGATGCGAAAATGATACAAGTTATGACATATATAGATCAAAGTTGTTCCTAAGTTTTTTGAGATGTGGTTTCAAGAAATTATACGAGGCCCAATAAATTAAGGCACAATAAAAGCAGTATCGAATTTCAATTGATGTAACTTCCAAAACGGATATATACTAATGCGGTTTCTTAGTTAGATTGCTTCATCGGCATCTTCGATCAGTTGTAGGTAGCTCTTATGTATAAGATGTTACTCAAGAATGGCAGATATCGAAACAAGTTTGAGGGAAAGACATAAAACTACAAAACTACAAGAAAATAGACATTTAGTAACAGAGGTTCTTTTTTGTTAAAAAAAGAAAAAAAAAAAAAAAATGTAAAAGTGACAAAAGTTGTAATTACACAAAAAAATGTCATTAAATCTAAACTTTTAGTGACACGTATTAAAAAGTGTGGGCAAAAGCCCAAAATTTAGAGAAATGACATTTTTCGTAAACAAAATGTGTCACAAAAGGCAAAAGATATTTACTAACACTTTTATTGTCAACGTACTACCTACACATTTTCAAGTGCGGGAGAAGCAAATAAAACTTGTAGTGACACCTCTTTTATATTTTTTGTGACACTTTTTTACTTTTAGTGACAATTTTTTTATGTGTCATCAGAAGACAATTTTTTTGTAGTGTAAGAGAGATCGAGACGTGTTTACGACAATGAAGCAAAGGGACATCGAGATAAAAGAGAGGGAAATCCAACTCACTGAAAAACAGCTTGCGTTTTTTGAAGAATAAGCAACATTAGAAAAACGAACTCTTAGACCAAAGGGAGTTGTCGTGAGATGCATTCCGTGAGCAACTTGGTCACTCGCAGGCACCAAAACGAGAGTCACAAGTCACGCACGAAATGCTAAGAAAAGAGGAGAGAGTGGTGACCCGCTCACCATGGTGAGCAACTAATTTTTGCGGGCCTCACTTTTTGTTTTAATATTTTTTATTGGTTTGTAAGTGTGTGTGAGGTATTTAGTAAGGTATTTTTGTGTAAAGTGTGTATTTTAATGAAAGGTACGGGGAAGGTGACCAAAACGGGTTAAAGGTGAGAGAGAATGAGGGAAAGGGAGAAAGAAAACTGATGTGATGCTGATATGAATGATAAGAGGGTCCACTCATTTAGCTTTATATGCATCACCTCACGATCATTTGCACGGCGCACAATTAGCCAAAGTGGTGGAATAGAAAGCAACAATTAAGATTACTAAATGGTAAATTTCTTCAAACGTTTAGAGTAGCCGTGTCACATAGACAAACATACTAATTCAGAAACATGTTAATAATATGACACATCTTTTCATGATTTCAAAGTGACATATAAAATGAAGAATATTTTTAGATCCACTAACAATTTACAAAAAAAAAAAAAACCCACTCGCTGACGTGTCAGCGAGCTGATTGGTTGGTTTTTTGTGGGTTTTGTGGGCCACAAAAAACCAACCAATCAGCTCGCTGACACGTCAGCGAGTGGGTTTTTTTTTTGTAAATTGTGAGTGGGTGTAGCACACCTCTAAAATGAATATCGATGAGTTTATATGCATTTTATAGCAACAAAATTGTTCAAAAAAAATTGAAAATTTTCATTTCATGCAACTAGTAGTAAAAGGCTCCATTGAGCTTCCTCTTCACGCTCCTCTTCAGTTACAACTATTGCTCCATGCTCCTTGATTGGTCCCGAACCGTCAGATATTATTGACCAAAGTCAACAAGTCTAAAACAGCTTAGAATCAATACTCCGGTGATAGTGTAGTGTTTTCCCGGGTCGTTAAAGTCCCAGCGAGATTGAAATGGTGTCGTTTGAAATCGTTTATGAGAAAGTGGCACTGAGGACAGTAGCCAGATGATGTGGAGTTGATATTGCTACTGTTCTTTTGGTATTTGTACACAGATATAATATTCACAAAAATCAGATATACAGATATATGCACGTATTCACAATTCAGATTTACGGAATCGGACTGAAAAAGTAGAATTTTGGTATTTATCAAACTACAGGGGGTGCTTTTGACAATTTTTAAAACTTAAAATTAAAAATGAAAATGAAATTATAAAAATGATTAAAATACTATTTAAATATTATTTAATTAATTAAACTATTTAAAATCTAAATTAAAATCTAATTTAAATTAACTAAAAATTATAACTATTACAAATTAAACTAAAAAGTTGCAAAAATATTTTCTAAACCTAAATTAGAACTTGAAGAAAGTATAAAAAATGAAAATAAATATTTTTGTCTTTTTATGGGTTTTTTATAAATTGAAAACTATTTAACTTAATTAAACTAATTAAACTACTTTTAATTAATATTAATACTAAATTAACTTAGAAAATTACAAGAAAATTTATAAAATTACTTAACCATCACAGGAATCCTACAAAATTATAAAAACTCTAAAAATTATATTTTAAGATTAAACTACTAATTATTTACCTTTTAATTAACTTAATACTAATTTAAACAATTAAAATAAGAAAAATATAAAATGAACAGTAGAATTTGAAAATATATTTTCTAAAAGTCTATTATACTATATTAGAACTAGGAAAAATATAAAAACTAAGTTTAACCTTATAAAAACTAAATATGATATTTATTACTTAATATTAATTAATAATAAAGAAATCTATAATTAAATCTAATAAATACTAAATGGTAATATAAAAATCTGAATATTTTACCAAAATTACTTTACTATATAAGATAATTAATAAAAATATAAAAATACTAATTACTTAATTAAAATCTAAAAATGAAAATTAAAGTTAAATTGAATTAAATAGAAACTATCACTTATTTTAAATTTGATTTTTCTTGGTTTTTCTTTTACAAACTAGTTTTATACCTAAAAATAAAAACTTTTTGTGAAAACAACTTATTTGTAGCTAAAAATTAAGCACTGTGCACCCCCTAGACTTAAGGCAGTTGACTTTGTTTGACCAAGTAAGAAAATAAGCTCTAAGGACTGAATGTGGGGTCCACAATGGCAAAACTAGGTACAAGTAAGTTAAACAAACTTGAATAAGCTAAAAACAACAAGAAGTGAACACCAATAAGCTGATAAGCACAAATTAAGCACTTTGCAAAACCAAAGGTTACTCAGATTGGGGACAAACTTTAGGTGTGGTTTCAAGTGGGTCCCAGTGATCACTAGGTCAAACTTTTGGTCAATTGTTGTTCCCTGGTAGGAGGGGGGTTGGGAGAACCAAATTCTAGAGTATGGGGCCCACTGTGGTGGCCACAAACCACCACCAAAGGTGGTATGGTGGCCTGAGATCTGCTACACAGAGCAGAACAGCTGCCCTGCAGCCTTGTTTGGGCACAAGTGGGGCCCACAGAAAAAATGGCAAAAATAAAAGGATACTGAGACTTTGTAGATGAGGTGGGGGGAACTAAACCTAAAAAGCTCAAAGCCTAAAACCTAATCCTAAATTATAAACAAATCCCCCAAGTTTGGAAAAAATCTGAGCACTTGAAATTTTGACTTTTATCCTAAACTACCTGGTTTGACTTTATTTAGATTCTAGGCTATCTTACTGATTATAAGAGTTGTATTAGACTAAAACAAGACTAAACTAAACATTAACAATTGGTTATGAATGGAATTCATGAGATTGCAACACCCAATTTCATAACAGTGGACTGTTAAGTGATTATGAGATAGATTTTGACTTTTTGATTATAAACCTACATGTTTTATGATCTATATGAGCTAAGGATACCTAGTAGGACTTGTATGAACCAATTGCAACAACTAAACCTAGGCTAATCACCCCTAACTGGGCTGATCCAAACACCCCTTAACAGTTATAATTATGTGATTATATGAACTAATCAAACAACTAACCCATAAATCTTAATTCTAAGCGTACACTAAGCAAATTTAAACTTGTATAAGCAGAATTTAACAACTAATATCACCTATAAATAAAAATCACAACATAATAATAAGAAACTGAGAATTAGCTTACCAATAGTCCAAGCTGAGAAACATGAGAACTAGTGATCCAATAACCATCCTAATACCTCCCAGAGGTTCTAACCCATAAAACAATATATTTTCAGCCTTACTTCACTATTCCTTCATCCTCTTCCTTGAATTTTTTATTTTTGACTATTTTTCTTTATTTTTGAGAATTATGAATAAAACTGAATGTGACTTGTTTTCAGACTTGGGAAGCTTAAAATAAAACTTAATTGATATTAAAGGAACATGAAACAACAACTTTAAACAATGTCTAGTGAAATTTTCAGTTTCACTTTAAATCGCCAAAAACTAAATTTAATAACCAAACTTGAATTCAAATTAAAATTGAGTTTACAATAGATTAAGATAACTAAATACAACACTTTTTAAGGAAAGATTACAACTGAAAACCAAATTCTCACTAATTCGACATTCTTAAAACTAAACTACAACTACATTCACTAACTCCTTTCCTCTACTGCTTCTTCTGGCATATATAGCATCCCAATGTCTCTTGTGGGGCCCACTAGTCAAATCCCAGCAAGTTGTTTGGCTTTTGGATAACCTTTCCTTCCTTTGCAATTTTGGCGGGAAATTATTTTCTATGCAATTTGGGTCTGTGACAGGGCCCTAGGGGGGGGGGGGGTTGAGGTGATAGGTGTTGGGTAGTGTGAGGGGAAGGATAAGGGTGGATGGTGGAGAGGTCAAGTGGTGCAAGAGGGGGGGGGGGGGTTGATACCAGGTGGTATCCTGGTTTTGGTTTTGGGAGGTAAGGGAAGGGTTTGACCAAAGTTTGACCGGGGTGGATTTATTTAAACGGGGAATGGGTTTTAATTTTGGTGTTGGGCTGTGGTATCAATGGGCTTGGGAAATGTGTGGGCTGGGATTGGTAAGGATTGTGTGTTTTTTTTTTTTTTTTTTTGGTTTGGTTTAATATAGGGTCCGTTTGGAATTGTAACTTTAAATCACAAGGACCAAATGTATAATTAAGTGAAAGTTTGGGGGCTGATATGGTATTTTCCAAAAGTCATCATAAGGGTTGAATTGGTCAAAGATGAATAGTATGAGGACCTGTTTTGATTTTTTTTCAATTTTTGAGCTCGAAGGGACCAATTCTGTCAATTCACCAAACTTCAGGGACCTGACTTGTAATTTCACCAAACTTTCTACCCAGGGACCAAACCTGCCATAAGAGATTAGTATAAGGACAAAATTTGTTTTTCTCAAAGTTTTAATATCCCAGGGACCATTTTTGACAATTTTCCAAAGTTCAGGGACTAAACTTGACATTTTGTGAAACTTTTCACCAAAGGACTAATTATGTAACTTTTTGATTTATAAGGACCTTTGGTGACTTTTTCAAGTTTTTAGAATGACCAGGGACTAGATTTGACAACTTTTGAAAGTTGGGGGACTGAAACTGCCAATTATGCAAACTTTGTGCGTTTTTCATCTGTTTTTAGTATTTTTGCATTTGAGACATGTAAAACACTTTCCTGGGATATTTTCACTATTTTGATTCATTATTGAGTGTTTTTGGATGTTTTGGCAGCTCAGAAATGGTAAAAATGATGAGTATTTACACACTCATCACTCCTCCTCAATCATCAATCATATCGTAAAATAATTTCACCATTTCTATTTTATTCAAACCATGTTTGACACGCTTAAATGGCAATACGCTCTTCTAATCAATAACCAGTTTCAATTAATCTTATTCTCTACGTTTTTGCTTGATGTATTCTTACTTTTTATTTTGCAGGCTTCACATATCAATCTACAATGATTCGGAACTTTGAATTCGACCCAATAATTTATGTAAGCTTCAGTTGTATTGAAATCCATGACATTTATATTATTGCCTATCTATCTTCATCGACTATTTCAAGATTATTTGGAAATGATTTGTTTGACGTAGCAATTGATTAAGTTTATGTGTTCGACGACCTCTTAATACTCAGATTATTGCTATTATTTTGAGATGTACACTAACTATTTGATAAAATTCCTCAATGAAACTTTTGTGTGACAATTCTGTTTTAGAGGTTTAATTACGTGTTTGTATTCATAAAAGTCTTTGTTTTGTGAATAACAGGAATTCTCATTTTGAAGATAAGGAGTCTTTAAGCTGCAAGAAGGTTTCTTGAAAAGTAACTCGATTCTAAGAAGCCAATTATATCAGCAAGGTATTTATAGATTTGCAAATATGATTTTAAGAAGGTTTCTTGAAAGGTATTTCTTGGATGGTCATATTTTTGCTTGGTTAGTGCAAATATTTTAATTGTTACTATGTATGCATTGTCTCTTTAACTTGCTACTGAAACAAATATATGGAACTCATATTTAAAGATCACTTGCTACTAAATAAATCTTTAGGCATGCCATTCAACAATTTTTTGGTGTTGGTTTTCTTTTATTCTTGATGGGTCATGGCGATATAGTTTTTAGGGTTGCATAGGGAAAGAAAGTGGCAAGTATTTTAAGTAATTCTCTTATTAGGTTCTTTCCAAAGCCTACTAATGGGTGTAATAAATACAAAGGATACCAGATTCCCATTCATTAAATGGGTGTTGGGTAAGCTTTTTTTGTGGGGTTACTTATCAAGCTTGATAGATGTTGTATTGATGCTTGAAACTCCCAATTACCAGCCCAAGCTACTTCTCTTTTGACCCATAATGTTTTTAGGAATCCTGTGAGATCTCATTTTAATAAACTTATCGTTCTAAATCAAACTCATGTTCACTGTAGGTAATAGACTGAATATTCAAGCTAATCTGGTCTCTTTGACAATAGGTAAAATAAACACCTCTTACTATGCTTCATTTTATGTACACATTTACAACATACATATGGAAGTTTTGAGTCTGTTGGTGTGAATCCTGCTATTATGTGCATAGGTCCTGCTGGTCCAATTCCAGTTGCCTTTTCGAAATAAATGAGGTATTAGGTCTCACTCATGTTCTACAAGATTGACATTCATGTTATATTCATTATTTCGAAATAAATGAGGTATTAGGTCTCACTCATGTTATTAATTTTTTTAGGTCTCACTCAACGGTGAACATAAATGTCAATCTTTAGATCAGATATGATTGGCTCACAGAGGCTTCAATCTATCGAAATCCAACATCACAGATTAAATTCATGCCAAAAAGTATCGATGATTAGGTCTCACTCAATGTAAGGTTTAGATTTTTAGCTAATAACACCTTTATATCTCCATAACTGTTAATTAGGTCTCACTCAATGTAAGGTTTAGATTTTAAAGTAAGCAAATATGTAAGCAAATGCTTAGCCAGGATCAGTAAAAAATGTTAATTAGGTCTCACCCAATGTAAGGATCAGTAAAAAAATGTTAATTAGGTCTCACTCAACTGAAATGTAAGGTTTAGATTTATTTACCGATCATGACATTGATCTTTTCAAAATAAATGAGGTATTAGGTTTCATTCATTGTCATATTATGTAATGGATCAAAACACATTTGTTAAACATGTCCGAACTTGAAATGTTTTTTTAACGGGTTCAGAACGAGTTGGGCTTTAGGTGTTGGGCACATTTTTCAAGACCCCTTTTATTGTTATAATGAAGTTTTTGTTGGGTACATTCCCAGCGCTATGATAGGAGCCCATTTGACAAATTCGTTTGTTGTTGGGTGATTGCATTTATTGTTATAATGAAGTTTTTTGTTATACTGTCCAAAATTCCCTTTATGATAGAATTTATTACACAATGTTTAGGTGATTGAATCGTTGTTTGTACATTATGAAAAGGGTGAAACAGGTCAAGTTGATAACTTATCAAAGAAGGCATTGGTAGACAGAGGTCAAATGAGTGCCATGGCTGCTCTAAAAGAGCTTTGTAAGAGATATTTTATCAGAAATGTGCATGTATCTTTTGTATATATATATTCATATTTGCAGTACTATTTTTGATCGCGAGAGTGAAATAAGCCAACACTGTGAGTTATATTCCTAAGAAAGAGTAATATGATAGTGGAGGTTGAAGGAGTTCTATTTCTACTGCTTTGATACTGTAACACTTGGACAAACTTGTGGAAGTGGAGCTACATTAAAATATAATCAGAATTATCGATAGTCGGTACTGATTACTAAACGGTGTAAAATAAATGTAACTTGCGGATTGTGGCTTCTGAATTTACAAAATTAATGTACCTTGTGGAATGCATGCAAAGTATTAATTTATTGTAATGATTACAAAATGGTATAAAAGGTTTAAAAACATACTGAAGAGTAGTATTGTACTCTGTATTTGTTTGGCTCAGAGGATGCATATGAAAATGCAAATCATGTAGGTTGTGATTTTTGCAACAAATTCTAATGCATATCCTATAAATGCTCTTCTCAGCTTCTAATCCAAAGTTAAATTTTTATTAACATGATCCAAAGTTAAATTTTTGTTAACATGATCAAAAGTTAATTGAAGTGTTTTTCATAATTTGTTTTATGAAAACTTTAAATTCATATGTGTATACAAATGAGATTTTTATTAACATGATCCAAAGTTAAATCTTTGAGTGTTTATTTATACTACTTATGGGACCGTTTGAAGTGCTTATATTAAAAACTAATAAGGTTGTTTTGGAATGAAATGGGTTATCGAGTAGATAATAGATACCCAAGCTAAAGTAAGTACGAATTTTGTAAAATGGGTCGCTTTTCAAAACTTTTCTTAATAAGATATATGGGTTGTTTGGAGAGCTTATTTAAACTACTTAAGGGTTGTTCTGGAGTGCTTATTTAAAATACTTATAGCCTATAGGGGTTGTCCGAACTCCTTATCTAAACTTCCTATAGGGCCATTTTAGAGTGCTTATTTAAATTACTTATACGAGCTGTTTGAGTGCTTATAATCGAGGTTGACCTAAAGATAAAAGAACTGCTTATAAATGGAGTTGAAGGTCTATCATCATCGCAACGATTGGGTTTTGAATCGATAAGCACTCACACACATCATTTTATGTTCGAGTCGATCTATTTTAGATTCGCCAACGCTATGGTTGTAAATCGATGGGCGCTCACACACATCTTTTGCTACTCAACATACTAAATTTTGGAGACCCCAAGCTTGGACGTTTGTTAGTGTAATTGTAACATAAGCAATTTCTAATGGACGCATTGTCTCATTTTTTGTTTCATATTTTAAATGGAACAAATTTACGTCATTACTTTTCTTATCATCTCATTTCTCTATTTCTTTAAAAAATTACCCAGTGTCAACGGGTCTTCTAAGCTAGTTATATATATACTAAAGGAGGGTTGATGTTCTGCCATTATTATAATAATTTTATTAGCGGGCTAACTTTTAGCCCAACAAACGTTGCTAAAAGGCCTTGAAATGAAATATTTGATTAAGGCCATTTTCGGTTATTTTTTGCTTTTATCTTTTCTTTTAACTGTATTAAGATAAAGCTTTGGTTCTTTAAAGAAACCTGCAAAAACCCTTGACCAACTTTTATTTCTCAAAACTTGCGAACAGCTTTGACCAACGATTTGCTTATCCTCTAAAAATTTTATTTTCTCCATCTTTTTTGCACCGCCTCCCATTACACACATGTAGAGAAAGTTATTCTCTAAAAATTTCATCTTCTCAATCTAAAATCAGCCATAAGAAAAAAAAATCGTCAGGATTTGAAGATATGCGACAACGAAGCTGTGGTGAACCGGATGATGATGACGAGGATGATGTTAAATTATCATTATTATTTTTTCCTCTTTAGATAAACTCAAAAGGTATGTGATCTCATAACTTTTACTTCCTTGACTTTTTCATCGAAATAGTTGTTTCATAATATTGGTTAATTAATTCTCAGTTATGCATACAGGATATTGCGTTATTAAGCGAAGGTAATTTTATAGCACTGTAGTAGGTTTGTGTTCTGTATCTGTTTAAAGGTCTTTGGTGGCTCATATATGCGTAGATGATTATTGATACATCCTTGGCTTAAATTCATTGAATCTCAAGTTTTCTGGGAATTAAAGTCGAATTTCCTTTTATTTATGTTATTGTAGGATTTTGCGGCCACAAAAGGAAATGAATCTATAGCTTACTTTCTCGCGTGTGCAATTGATTATGGGGATTCATGGTTGGAAATTTTGTATACAGACTTTACGAGTTTGGTTGTGACACGTTTTGGAATCGTGGCCTGATCTCTTTTGGTTTCGTAACGGCTTTTTTTTTCTTTTTTTTTCTTTTTTTTTTTTTAGGCCTGTAATAGGAAACGGGAAGGTAGGACAGTTTGCAGTAAGCTCGGGCAGTGAGTGGTATAGCGGATGCAATTGCATGAAGGAATTGATCAACAAAGGGTTGTTTGTACAATCAAGCTGCCCCGCAAAGTAAGTGCATTCTAATGTACTATTTTTGAATAGCAGTTTGAAGTCGTAGTGCTAATCCTTTTTTATCTTCCTTTTGTGATTTTATTTGTGCTTTTCTTTCGTACAGACCTCTCATCAGTACTTGAAGTTAATCCTCTACTAGCATATGTGTAGGTTTCATTTTATCCTTATCCCACATAGCATGTTTATAAAATGACGATATTTATAATACTATCTATTGTATTTTTCATTTTTAGACTGCAAATCTTTTCAACTATGTTTTCGACAATATAGAGTTATAGAACTTTTAATAATCTTAATAGTTGTAAAGAGTCAAAAGTAAAAAATTTGTGGAAGTATGTAAAGATGTAGTTTAGTCACCAAATGGGAAAAATTCATGGAAGTATGAACCTTTTTTTCTTTTTTTTTTTTTTAATACAGGATCATTAGGTTTTTTTGTGTGTTATAAACATTGTTTGTTCTAAAAGATTTTTTACAACATTTTGTAGTATTGATCCAACAAGAACACCCTAATATGGCAGATGAAGAAATGGCGTATGAAGAGAAAACAAGGGGCAATCAAGTAAGTTTATATCTATTTATTGTTTAAGTTTCATATGAATTTTGGAGGGGGGGGGGGAAGGAAAAAAGAAGCAGCTCATATTAACCAAAGGTTAATTGGGAATTTGCCAATTTGGGTTATGATTATGGCTATGGCTGAATTCGGAACTGGCCAGTTGTGAGGTTATACTTATATGTTGTGCCAAAACCACAATAAGCCTTTGAGACCCGAAGAGAGAGTGTTGCTATTGATGTGTATACATTATGGTTGCGGCATATGATTTTGGCAATGGTATACATACATGTGAGTAACACAAGTCCTAACCATTGATGCCAGCATTTTTGGTGTCGCGTTTAAATATATTCTTGATAATGATTTATTTGGTACGTTTTTAAGGGGTCATTTAAGCGTTAAATCGTGTTTTTATAATCAAATATTGCCTCAAATCGTTTCTTTTCTCATTTTAGGTATTTGGGACGTGATTTCTGGAATTTGGAGAATTTTGTATGTTTTTGAGCTCAAAAGTGAAGAAAACAACGAAGTCAAGAAAACCTGTCAGGAATTGCACCTGATGGGGTCAAGCCTTAATAGCTGACGTTGTTACTTGAAGACAAAGGAGTTGGGAAATATCACACATGATGCTCCAGTGAACCCTCGATGCGTTTAGACCTGACGGCGTCAGGTGCATTTGGAAGTAGGCTATCTGGTTATAGCTTAAAGAGAGACGACCCAGAAGACATATAACGTGACGACGTCAGAAAGTTGAATTGCACAAGACAAAACCCTAAAAGCGGCGTGATGCGATTTGGATTGTCACACAAAAGTTTTACTTCTCAAGGGATCTTGAGAAGCTTACAATCCCCGCCATGCAAGTGTACCTGACCGATGTAGTATAATGTAGTGGTAAGAACCAGGGAATTGATCGTTCTCCACAGGGAATAGTGTTCGTTAGGATTGAAAATGATCTAACCTAGGTCTAGAGGTGAGGGATGATTCTTTTTATATTTTTATATTTAATGGAAAGCAAGTAAAAATATCGGTTTTTGAAGGAGTGGGCGGAATTAGTTGCTAGTCAACTACCCCAATTAACTACAAATGCAATAAAAATAAAATGACAAGAAAATAAATGTGTGTAAAACTAATATGGAGAAAAATGTGTTTACTTAGGTTTCACTACTCCCTAGCTATCTTTCATTGATTGATAGATTTGTTATAATTGCGTGGATGACGGGTTGTATTCCTTAATATCATTCGTGGGGGTGTGTACGTACTTCCCCAACTCTATAAGATCCTATCTCTTCCTATGACAACACATTTAGTATCCTATCATGGCCTCATTAATAGTCACTTATGCATTAAACACAACCAATTAATCGTAGTACACATCCGATTCATGTTTCTCAAGCCTAACATTGATATCATTCATCCAACAATAATTAATAACAAACCATCAATCAATAATCAATAGCTATGTTTCATTACATCTAAGCAAACATAAACAAACCTAGCCTAGCATGTTAAAAGAGAGATAAGCGTAAGATAGAATGAAACAACACATAGACATATTCAATGATTGATAGAATACTTATCTTCAATTAATCATGGAAGAAAAAAGGTTTAGAAACCTTAAAATAGCTGCAAAAGTCGACTAGGGTTCGTACCCTATGTTTCTACCTAAAGTTCCACACACAATGAATGAAAATTAGATGAGTATATATAGATTTTACAACTTTGACGGTGTCACCTTATGGGACGTGACGCCGTCACCTCGCCATGTGTTAGGGTTCCTTGATAGCCTAGATCCACTCTTGACGCCGTCACTTGTAAAGTTCTCTGGGCCATCTCTCTTTGTGATAACATGTGACGTCCTTGATGCTTTATAACGTGACATCGTCACTCTTTAACTTCCAAATTCCTTTCTGGCGCGTCTAGTGTAAAGTAATTATCCACCTCTTTGTCAACAAGTGACGTCGTCACCTAGTGGTGCGTGACGCCGTTAGGTACTGTTTCCAGCATAATTTGAGACTTTGTCGTATTCTTTACTTTTATGCTTCAAAACGTCCAAAATGCTTCCTTTTTCATAATTCCTCTCAAAAGTACCTAAAATGACAAAAAGAACAATTTAAGGCAATATTTGATCATATAATCGCGATTTAAGGCTTAAATGACCCCTTAAAAGCGTAACACTTTTCGTCTCATCAAATACCCTTACACTTGGGATTTGCTTGTCCTCAAGCAAATGAGCTTTTATTCTAATCAAAATACAAGTTAGGGATCATTTAACATTAACATAAAAGTAATTACAACAAATAATCGTTCCACCTTAATCAAAATAAGCACGGAAATAATACACTAGCACCTCACAAATAGTGTTTGGATACACTCATCTCTCGGGTGTTATAAACCTATATAACTTATGGAAATGGAAAAATATCACTCACTACCTGTCATAGCAAATAGATTACCATAGGCTTGGGAAATGATCAAAAACCTCCTCCACTAGGCGTAAGCACCTAAGATAAACTATCAAAGAGGGCTTTTGAAGGGTTATAATGTTGGGTGTAGGGGTATGGAAAACACAGTTTATTGGATAAAGGATGTTTTACTGGTGGCAAGTAAATCATCTAGGTCAATTACATGTACTATGCGGCGTTGCTAAGCCAAGACTCGACTCGACTTAAGCTAATCATAAACATAAAAATAAACATAAACATAAATGAAAGAAATGGGATGGTAGTCCGTATGTTTTTCTCTTTTTCTTTTTCGGTTTTTTTTTTTTTTTTTTTTTTTTTTTTTTTTTTTTTTTTGCATACTGATGAGGCGAAAAATGAACCGTTTTTAGGGGGTCATTTAAGCCCGTGTTAATACAAATATCGCCTAAAAACGTTATTTATATTTTACGATATTTGCTAAGTTTTGTTAATGACAAAGTATGAAGTTTAGCTATAAGTAAATCATCACTTTAAGTGTTTAAGTCTTGTTTAACTAAGGTTAACATTTCCTTTTAAACAAAACATTGTGTTTATTTCTTAAACTAAAATGAGTCTTGTCACATCATATTTATTTCTTAATATAGTAAGGTCACATCACATTTAGGGCAAGCTTTGTCATTATACATTTATGGTAAGAAGTGTGTTTGACTTACTAAGTGGTAGCTTGCAAGCTTTGTATTTGACTTGTTATTATGAGATGTGACATTGTTTGGTTTCTAGGAGTAATGAGATGTGACTTTGTTTGGTTTGCAAGATTTATTGCAAAAACCAACTGCAGCCCTGGCGGTACCCTGGGGGTACACGGGCGGAACCCTTTTGAGGGGTCCGCCTGATCCGCCAGACCTGCAGAATTGTTTGCTATAAATACCAAACCATTTGTTAGTTTTTGGTAACCCTTTTAGGACATATTTTCACATACTCTCTCAACTAACTCAGTAACCTTTTGATGTGTGTGATTCTCTTATGTAGCAAGGGACTTCACAAGATCATTCAAGAAGTTACAAGCTTCAACTCTAAAGTTGCAAGTCTTGGTAGCTTGGTCATGTATAAGCTTTGATAGTTTATACTTCATGTGTGTCATGTATATAGTTGTAAGTGGTTAGTATTTTAGGCCTCAAAATACGTAGTGTGTCAGGAGTTGTTGTACCCTTGTAAAAGAACTAACGGGAGTGGTTGTACCCTTGGAAAAGAACTCGACATCTAGCTTTGTGTCGGTAAATGTGTAAGCGACGAATGGGAGTGGTTGAACCCATGTAAAAGAACTCGACATCTAGCTTAGTGTCGGTAAAAGTGTAAGCAACGAATGGGAGTGGTTGTACCCTTGTAAAAGAACTCGACATCTAGCTTAGTGTCGGTAAAAGTGTAAGCGACGTTGTAAAGGTTTTCTCCGCCGGTGAAAGGAGCTTGTTGATTAGTGCTTATAAATCTCGAGTTGGAAACTCGGGGCGTGGATGTAGGGCAAGGAAAAAGAGTCCTTGTAGCCGAACCACGATAAACAATCGTGTTGTGGTTTGATCGTTTCTTTCTTTATCTTTGCTTATTACATGTTGTCTTTTAGTTATAATTGCTAATCACATATAAAGCTTTCCAAAAGAATTAAAACAAGTAAAGTTGTGTTTATATCTTGAAACAAATGTAAAGCTTTTCAAAGAACTAAAACAAGCAAAGTTAGGATCATTACAAGTAAAGCTTTTCAAAGTATGAAACAAGTAAAGTTAGAATTGTTATTCACATGAAAAGCTTTTCAAAGAATCAAACATATAAAGTTGTGTTTATATCTTTAAGCAAACGTAAAGTTTTTAAAAGGACATTTAAGCTAAATAAGAATCGAAAAAGCGGTAAACTATTCAACCCCCCCCCCTTCTAGTTTTCCACAATTGGCATCAGGAGCTACGTTACTCAAGATCTTTAAAATAGAATGTATTTTAAAACTTGGATCGGTCCATGGATTTTGAAAATCTCAAAGAAGGGCAACCTATTCAAAACCAACCGCTATGTGAAAAAGAAAACTTACTTGAATGGAAAAGTAGTTTGAAAACTATGTGAAATCAATTGATCAAGATCTTTGGCATATTATTTCTTTTGGTAATTTCAAACCAAAGGAAACAAGTTTTTGAAAACCAAGATAACTATCTTAAACTTGATAAAAATACTAAAGCTTAAACAATGCTTTACAAAGCTTTAGTACCAAATATGAAAGAATGTATTTTTATCAAAAGGCTAATGATGTTTGGAAAAATATGGTAAAATTTCATCAAGGAATATGTCAAGTCAAAGATGATCAATTTGATCTTACATATGAATCAGAAGTTTTAGAAAAACTAATTGATAGACACTTAGTAGAAGTTAATACATGTGCTACTAGTTTAAATGTTTAAAATGAAGGTACAAGTGAAGATGAGTACGTGTGTTTTGATGAACCTGCTTGCGTATCTTGGAATGTAATGGATGTTGACGAAGACAATGATCCGGTAGTTAATTGTCAATTTATTGAAACAACAAGCAAGGTGTAAGTAAAGGTGATTACTCGTGTCAAGCTCGTAGTAGTCTTGCTTGCGATTCATGGAATAACTCGGATGAAGATGAAGTCAATCATCCGGTTTGTGATTCTAAACTAGATAAAACATCAAGCAAGGTACACTTTGAAACCAAACTCTTTTGCTTTGATTAATTTTTCCTAGAGTTTTCTAAACTAGAAAATGAGTCTAAACGGTTATGCAACATGGACCTAAAAACTATCTTCAAGAATGAGTCTTCAAAATCTCTTAAGAATATCTTTGAAAAGGTAATCTTATTAGAAGATAAAATGTCTAGAATTGAGAGTAATGTTGAAATTAATCTAGAATGTAAATTATGTCTAGATTACAAACATGAGATTAAAATGCAAAATGAGAAAGGAAAAATTATTAGTTAAATTTGATGAAAGCTCAAAATCTTTTGAAAGATTGTTGAGGAGTCAAAGGTTGTTTAAAGATAAAACCGGATTAGGATTTAACTCATAAGCATCATAAATTAATAAAACAAAGCATGTAAAATTTGTCAAACCTAGAAAAAAAATTTAGAGATAATTCAATCTCTAATAGAAACTCATGATAAAAGGATTAAGACTATCATTCTCTATGCCTTTATATGATTATCTAACCTTCTTGGATACATGAGTTATTGAGTTTCAAAGCGTGTCGTCAAACCAAGTTTTTACGCGTAATGCTTATCCACTTGATAGCATCTCTATGCAATTTAAAAGGTACGCATTACTTCAACTTGACTTTGATTGTATCTTGTTTCTAGCATTATGTGTTCGAATATGTGTTATTTGTAATACTCTAGAGTGTCTACCTGCTATTTGTAAATAACTAAGATTAGATTCTATGCAACAAGGAATTTAGTCTTTAGTACTAGTAGGAGATATAAGGTGTTTTGGTTCTTTAACCATCAAGAGATAAACACGAAAAACTCTTGAGTATGTCTCACTCAACTCTTGCTTACAAGTGAGCTAACTAAGAATTTCCTAAGTGTTAAAATGTCTAACACTTTTGTGATGCTTGCAAAACAAACCTTTGTTAAACAATTTTCTCAAACACCATACTTTGCGTCTTTAATTGTGTTTTTCTTCAATCACTCCTTTATGATAATCTCACATAAAACACACAAGGTGAAATAAATCACATTAGCATATATTAGGATGTGTGAAAGAAAATGAGTTTTCAACATTACACATCAAATGTGACACATAGTCTCATGATGTTGTACCTCTTAGACTTTTTCAAAATAAATAGAGTTCATAGTATCTTAAGTAAGAAAACCCAAAGAGTCGAGGAGTCGTTGAATATGACATTTAACGAGTGATCTCCTCCTTCTATGATATCATCTTTGGTAGATGATAACTTAGTCGAAAGTCTAATGATGGGAAGACAAGTATGTTGTGTAAAACATTAAGAATAAAAGTATAAAATAACATCTCCTCACCATGAGACAAACATTGAATCAAGCAAAATTGACATAAGTTATAAAACTTGATTTATAGGTCATAGTTGTGTCTAAACAAATTCAACAAAAACAATTTTTGGAATTTAGAATAAAACAACTAGTGAAACGAAATTGATATTTCAAAGTAATCAAGTGAGTATAGTGTCAATATTTGAAAGACCTTTTGATAATAAAAGCAAGCCACAAAAGCAAGGGATTTTAACTTAAAGACATTCCTAGTTGCTCTCTTGTTCTCAATGGTTAAGTTATTGATGACTTATCAAGAATGAGATTAGTAAATCCGTAGGTAAAACTAAATGTAGAGAAATGTTTGGAAGACTACTTGTTCTCATAACAATTAGATTCAACATTATGTTTAGTTTTTGTCTATGTGCTCATGTTAAAGAAGATCCTAAAACAACTCTTTAGTTGAGCCTATTTGGATACATCATTAAGTACTACACAACTAAAATTATGGTCTCCCAAAAGAACGGGAATAGAAACCATAGTGTTTGACAAATGGAATTATGTCGGTAATAAATTGATAAGAAAAGCTCAAGTGGTACTTGCACTTTTATACTTACTTACCCAATGATTCTCCAAAACGCGTATGAATCTCAAATTAGTATCGAATGGAAAAGCACATCAACAAGCTCCGCTTGAACAAGCAAACTCGCATCAACAACGGAATTCATCTTATCAACATTGTTATACCTTCAACAAAGGAAGCATCGACTTCAGCGACAATTCAATCCATTATGTTCTTAATTGACATATTGTGATCCATCATCATCGTCTTGGTAAAAATGTTCATTGAGGAACATCTTAACTAAGAAAGTCTTATACGTTAACCATTCTATCAACGTTTTCATAAAACCTCTTGAATGAGAATCATTCATCATCCCTAGGCTTAGTCAAGGACTCATAAGACCAAAAACCTTAGTTTTGAACATTAGGATAAAACCACAAAAATCAAGACAATTTCTTTTAAGTTTTTCCCTGCAGAACCCACGGCACCTTCAGACCATACGGGCGGAACCCATTTTTTGGTTCCGCCTGGTCCGCCTGGTCCTCCAAACCTCAGATTGTTTAACTTTTAACTTCAAAAGCCAAACACCCTCTTAAATCTTAACAAAAACTTTCAAACAGCATCACCCTCTCAAAAACACATATCCTCACGAATTTTAGGGCTTCTAATCTAATCTCTTCAAATCCAACTAACTTTGTAAGTATTCTAATCACAATTGCATCTTTGATTTAATTATAACATTCTTGCTTACAATCATTAACTAGAATCTTAGGGCTTTTGCATAAAACTTCATGATTCATGAAAAACTTGGTGGCTAGTCAATTATGTATTTCATTAGTTAAGAAATGTATCTTTGTCATTGTTACTTTGATTTGCCAAACACACCAAGTGCATTATCTTTCAAAATTGCATCCAAAATTAGAACATGATTCATCACCACATTGTTAAAACAAATGAAAAACATCATTTAAACATCACTTGCGTACTATCTCTTGAATGCTAAAGGGGATACATAACTAATATGTATTTTCGGGTACATTCAATCGAAGACACATTTAATAAGGAGAGTGTTGGTTATCTTTAGTCTTTACAACAAAAGTTGCATAACAAAACAATTTGGGAATCAAAATGAGTCAAGATAACCATATCTTCACATTGTTTTGCATATAGGAACATATTAGAACATCCACATTGTTAAAAGTCATTAACATACAATTTTATGTTTTCTAGGAATCAACATGCCTCCCGCAAACAAATCCGATCATAAAGAAACCCTTAAGTACATGCCCAAACACCATATGACCAAAGGTCTCAACCCGGTTCAAGTAGAAACCTTTAAGGCATTAGAAAAACGCTATGTTCACGAAGGTAGAACCATTGATCCATCCTTTCTAGAAGGAACATCTATTCGCCAAAACTTTGCCGCAATTCACTTTGATTGTCTCCTTGATACAGATGAGCCAATTTGTCCTAGGTTCATCTTGGAATTTTATGCAACCGTAAACCTTTCCTCATGTGCTGGTGGTAGGATTTCATTAAACTTCACAACCAATCAAATACCACATGACATAGATTTAAAAGACTTAGCTATAATTCTTGGTGTACCAAATGAGGGAACTTGCCTCTACACGGATAAGTGGCCCATTTCAAGTCTTGATACTATTGATCGTTTTTATCCATACGATACACCTCTTGCTAGTAAGGAAACTATTAAGGAACACCTCTTTGTTAGAACCTCTACCACTAGGGTGAATCGTTCGGGGAATACTGTAGATAAGGATCCTTTTGGTATGGAGCTCAATGAGCTTAAACCACAATTTAAGAAGTGGGAAGAAATTCTTAGGGCTAACGTCATAAGTACCATAGGAAATAGAGATCACATCAACACATGCCTATGCTACATGCTATATAGCATTTCCACCGGTCAACCCTTTGATGAGGCGAAAAATGAACCACTTTTGGGGGGTCATTTAAGCCCGGAATTGAACTTATTTGATCAAATATTGCCCTAAATCGTTCCTTTTGTGATTTTAGGTACTTTGGGAGTGAAATCTGGAAAAGGAAGCAATTCGGATGTTTTTGGAGCATAAAAGTGAAGAAAACGCCAAAGTCTTAATTTTCCTTGCTGGGAACAGTAGGTGACGGCGTCAAGAAGGAATTCCTGACGGCGTCAAGAGCAATTTCCATGACGATCCAGTACAGATTTGACGGCGTCACGAAGTAGGGCGTCAAGAGTAAAATGCATGACGGCCTGGAAATGGATAACACATGACGGCGTCAAAAGTAGATCAAGGCAGTCCGAGAAGAGTTTTGGCGGCGAGGTGACGGCGTCACAAGATTGGTCTTGACGCCGTCAGACCCTATTTCCTATATATATTTTTCTAATTTTCACATATTAAAGAGAGAAGTTTTGGAGAAACCCTAAGTACGAACTTGGTGCGAATTTTACAGGTTTTTCAAGGGTTCTAACCCCTTGATACCTTTCATGTGTAATTGAGATAAGTATTCTTTTAATTCAATCAATATGTCTATGTGTTGGTTGTCTATATCTTGTTCTTGTCTTAATTCCATCATGCTAGGCTAGATCTATCTTGTGTTTGCTTGGATCTAATGAAACCTAGATGTTAATTATGTGTTGATTACTTGTTTATAGTTGTTTTGGATGAATGAATTTTATGTTAGGCTTAAGAAAACTGGCAGATCTCCAAATGGTAACATGCTTGAACGTCTTAGGAAACATGAACCGATGTGCACTAGGTCTTTATTCGTTGTATTTAATGCATGAGCCACTATTTATAATCCCTATGGTTGTGCTGGGCATGGCATAGGAGGAGATAAGAGCTCATAGAATTGGGGAGTTAAGTGCGCCACCCCATGAATGATATTAAGGAATACAATCCGTCATCCATGCAACTATAACAAGTAATTAACGTGTAAAAGATATCTAGGGAGTAGTGAAATCTAAGTAAACACATTTTCTCCACTTATTGCTCACAACCTTAGTATAATTTAGTTTATTTTCATTTCTAGTATTTTATTTTGATTGCATCTTTAGTATTGGGTTAGTTGACTAGCAACTAATTCCGCCCAAATCCTTTAAACCCAAGATTTTTACTTGCTTTCTAAAAAATATAAAAATACAAAAAATAATCATCCCTTACCTTTAGAACTAGTATTTAGGTTTTCTAATCCTAGCGACACTATTCCTAGCTGAACGATCAATCCCCCGGTACTTGTCACTATACTATACTACAACGATCAGGTACACTGCCTGGTGGGGGTTGTAAGCTTCTCAAGATCCCTTGAGAGGTAAAGCCTGGTGCGATTACCACGTATCACCCTTCAACTTAGCCTACTACCTAGCCAAAAGAATGGCCGACATATCCTTAGTTGGAACAACCGCTCTTCCCTATGGAATGCTTCTTACCCGCCTCTTTAGAGCAATCTCACCCATTTCTCCTAACGAAAATGGAATGCGCCTTGACTATTTTCTAGTTCATCACATCTTCGTCCCTTTAAGTGATAAACGAGTTTTCAAAAATAAGGGCAAACGTACTCGATCACCTACACCATCATCATCATCATCCGGAATGAGCGAGGATGATAAACTTCTCAACTCTAAGTTACCCCCTTTAAAATACCTTCAAGCTCTCCCCATCATTGACAATGCTTCCGAAGAATTCAAGCAAACCAAAGGAATGTTCAAGTGTTTTGGAAGGTACCTAAACAAGCTCAAAAAGAGGATAGACCGGTTGTGAGAAGATTAAGGAGTGTTTGGCTTATGAATGCTTTAGAATCGTCTTTGTGATAAAACTACGTGAATTATTTGTTTTTCACTTTCATGGTTTATTACGTTTGTTGGATTATGTTTGTATGAAATTTTATGCATAATGACAAAGTTTAAGGTGTTTGTCATTTTTTCTATGCTTATGGCAATTCTTACTAAGTATAGTGAAATCCTCGACCTCAAGGTCAAAGTCCCATGATATGTATGTTTACGTGTCTAACTTTTGCATTGCCTAACCAGAAATGCCTTATCTTTTTGATTTTAGGAGTTTTCGAAAATTTTGAAAATCGTCTCGCGGGTCAAAAACGCGGACTGCCTAATTTTTTACCTCTGGCGGATCTGGCGGTACCCAAAATTGGGTTCCGCCAGTATATTTTTTGGGAATTCCAGAAATGGCCCAACGGACCAGGCGGTACCCTCAAATAGGTTCCGCCAGTGTATTCTGAGGGTTCCGCCAGACACCTGCAGAAAATTTTGCCATTTTTATTAAGTCCAAAACTTGTAATGTGTCAAAACCATTATCCTAAGTGAGAAACATCTTCCATTAACTCCATTAACTATATTAGAACAACTCTCACTCACTAAAACAATTAGGAAGCCACTTCCCTCCAAAAAATTCAAATTCAAACATAACCAACCCAAGGAACCCTTTTAAAGGACCCTTCAAACCATTGAAACATTTTCAACCAAATCACATCCCATGATCACAAAGCATTAAATGCATATGTTGGTCTTTCACTCCACCTTGTTCCATTAGTTTGACTTGCAATGATTTGACATGTTCATGAAAACAATGTAAATCATTTGAAACCTCAACCTTTGAATGGTAAAACATCAAATCCAAACACCCCTTCCAACATCCTCTTCATCCTATAAATTTGAAAGTTTTGCAACAATTCAAATCACACCATTACCATTAAAACTTCTTCTATCAAAACAATCAAAGCCACACCTTTGACAATGACCAAATCCAACACATCATCCGAGTCGTCAAAATCCTTCTCAAAAATCACTAGGATTAGTGTTAAACCTTGTTGTTTTAACAAAACCGTCAAGTCAAGCTCATCTTCTTCAAGTGATGCTTCACTTAACATTTCTTCACCTATCCAAGATTTCCTTAATCTCACTACCTCAACACAATCCCCAACACATTGTAATACCAATGCAATTACCTTTCAAGAATTGCTAGATCTTGATACTCCAACATCCTTTCCAACACATTGCTACACAAACATGGCAACCATTCCTCCAACAACTAAACCTTCAAGTGATTCATCATCACCTTCTCAACAAGCTCAACTATAAAAAACATCATCACCTCAATCACCAAAAATTTCACCAATGGAACTTTTCCATACACCACCAACATCACCACTACCTTATTTGGAAACTTTAGAAGACATATCACCCACGAGGCGATGATGATGGATCTCTCCATGAATGGTATTAAGGAATACAATCCGTCATCCACGCAACTATAACAAGTAATTAACGTGTAAAAGATATCTAGGGAGTAGTGAAATCTAAGTAAACACAACTTCTCCACTTATTGCTCACAACCTTAGTTAATTTAGTTTATTTTCACTTCTTGTATTTTATTTTGATTGCATCTTTAGTATTGGGTTAGTTGACTAGCAACTAATTCCGCCCAAATCCTTCAAACCCCAAGATTTTTACTTGCTTTCTAAAAAATATAAAAATACAAAAATAATCATCCCTCACCTTTAGAACTAGTATTTAGGTTTTCTAATCCTAGCGACACTATTCCTAGCTGAACGATCAATCCCCCGGTACTTGTCACTATACTATACTACAACGATCAGGTACACTGCCTGGTGGGGGTTGTAAGCTTCTCAAGATCCCTTGAGAGGTAAAGCCTGGTGCGATTCCCACGTATCAAGTTTTTGGCGCCGCTGTCGGGGAATAGTTATTGTCTAGGTTATAATCTCTTTTTATTAGGTCTACTTGCTAGATTCCTTTCTAGTAAGATTTTATTTTTTATTTTTAGGTTTTCTTTAGTCTATCTTATTTCTTTGTGTTTTTGTTCGTAACTCTTCACCACCCGACATCATGGACGATGGGAACATCTTTGAACCCGTCATCCCACCACAACAAAACCCACCACTAGAACCTCTTAGGCCCCGAACCTTAGGAGAGTATTCCCGACCTAGCCACCAAGGCTACCGAAACACCATTGAGCTCACCGGAGCCAATGTTACCCCCTTGCGATCCGACACCATCCGGTTGGTGCAAAGCGGGTTATCCTAATGCCTCTTATCATGCAGTAAATCTAACTACACGAATGTAGTCTCACTTGTGGCCTCGGAATGAATCACTAACACAAGTTCTAGAATCTAAGTGCTATCGGTACACTCGTAAGCACTAAGGCTTTTCCTAACAAGTCTAGGGGCGAACCTCACCTGTATAAATTTAGTAGATCGCTGGCACGAGTCTTTGACGCTTCAACTAACGGATGGTCACTAATGCACTTCTTGGATCGCTGGCGCGTTATTTGCATAACGGATGGTCACCAAGTCATATACTAGATCGTTGGCACGTTAGTCAATTAATCTAATACCCGAATGGTCACTACCTTATTCGTAAATTTTTTTGAGTGGTACGTTTTTTTTACTGGTCATATAACTCCTATCCATGAAACGCTTATTAAGACTAAAGTTTCACTCGTATATGTTGCAAAAAATTTTAAATTTGATGCTAAAATTGCCCTAACAAATATTTCTCTCAGTTTTATTACACATCTACTATTAAAAAAAATCAAGTGTCGTGGTATTCTCTAAGGTATCTTCATTTACCCTTCCCCCCCTTACACTTAAGCTGAACATTGTCCTCAATGTTCAATTAAAAGATGTAAAAGTAAAGAAAATGAAAGAAAGAAACAAATACTCCCCTGATACGTTCGGTGTGGATAATGCGGTAACATGGTTAAATCCTCCTCTAAGAGAATGTAACTTCAAGATTAAAGCAGCGCTAAAAACTTGAAACTTGATGCTCAAAGACTTGACCATCCATGTACATCTTCTTGTCAAATATAACCTGTGAAACCTGAGAAAAAAAAAAAAAGAAAACCTAGCGTAACATCGGCGGTAAAATCTATATGAAATAAAATCCTAAAAAGCAAATAAAAATATAATGCTTGTGGAATGAATGTTTGCAGATTCCTGGAGTTTATAAGTTAAAGATTTAATAAAACTTTACAATTCCGGCAGAAAAACAAAACTTGCAAAATTTTTCAGAAAATTTGTACCTGACGTTGTCAGGTTTTAATTGCTGACGCCGTCAGAATTGATCTGACAGAAATTTTATGTTGAGTTTTCGAAAAAATTCTAGAAAAATCTATACTGTGAAATCGTAGGGGGGGGGGGGGTGTGTGAATATGTTTCCGTTTAAAAATCTTTAAACTTGTTGTAACAAATATAGTATAAACCATTGAGTCAAGTTTCGCCATTATTAGTCCGGTTTATTTTTCTTTTCTAAAAACATCCATATGACAAATTTTCGATCAAGATTATTGTAATATGAGAAATGCTAATAATAGTCTTATCACTAATATAAAGCATATGATATAACAAGTTGTCACACAAGCATAAACATCAAGTCACAACACAAACAATAATATAGTGCAAGTATAAAAGTAAAAGGAAAGATCAAACCGAACACGAGGATTTATAGTGGTTCAGTCAAGGATCTCCTTTCCGCCCTACTCCACTCCCCGAGTACCCAACTTGAGAGTTACTTCACTAGATCAACAAGCTCTCTTCTTGGCGGAGAAAACCTTACAATCGTTGCTTACACTTTTTCCGGTACAAAGCTACATACCGGGTTCTTTTACAAGGGTACAACCACTCCCGCTAGTTATTTTACAAGGGTACAACAACTCCCTCTAGTTATTTTACAAGGGTACAACAACTCCCGCTATGTTTTGTGGGCCAACATAGAAACCTTGTATTTTATGGCACAAACACATAAACCATCTAACCTATACAAATGAGTACAATGATGATCCAAGACATAAATGTCTAATGGATATGAATGACTAATCTAAAAGAACTTCCATTGATAGAAAGCCTTCAATGAATGAAGATCACAAGTTCTCCAATCTTGTTGTGAAGGATCTTCATATATGTATGCATGTGGTGGATGATGATTGCAAGATCTCCAAGCTTCTTTGGTGGATCAAGATGTATGATATGCTTACAATAAATATGTATGTTAGAAGCATTATGATCATGATAATGAGGGTGATTGATTGTGTTTTCTACATGGATTTCTATTGATCTAAGATCTATGCAAAGTGTAGAGAAGTGTGTGTTTTTCTTTTTCAAGTTTCATCAAGTTATTAGAAAAACCATAGGCTACTATTTATAGGAAAACAAGTAAAGAGGTTTTCCAAAACCATGTTTCAAAACTAACAACAATATCTTCCAAATATCTTTCCATATCTATCTCTAGTCTCATCAAGATCTTCTAAATCAACTATGACACATCTTACACAATCTATGACATATATTTCAAAATCTTTGCAAAGTTCAATCAATATCTTACACAATCTTTAGAAAGATATACATTCTAGAATATGATGATCCATGTGATGATGTAATTATATACTTTCCATTTTGATAAAAATGTATATGAAAGTAAACTTGTAAAGTTATTAGAAAATGTATTTATTAGTTTGCTACATGATATTTAGTAAGTTACTAAAAATGTTTTATGTACTTATGTTGTTATAAGACACATTTTATAGATTGTAAACTTACTAATATTATCTAGACACCTAATGTGGCACTTATTCTATTTTATACCTAAAGTGCACTTTGACACCTAAAATACTTAAAGACTCTAAAAGTATTTTAAACATTCTAAATGGTTGGTCAAGGACTTTGATCATAATGCCACATAACAAACATGTACGAACCTATGTTATAGCATACGAAGACTCGAGACGTTGAGAGGTGTTGAATGTATGTTGAGACAAAATAAGATTACAAGTAACTTGTACATTTTACGTTATGTATCAAGTTATATGTTTGTCATCAATGAAAACAAACGAGACTATGTAGATTAAATATCGTAATATTTGCACTAACATATACCTTAATTCCTGGAATTCCGCAAAATATCATTATGACTCGATACAAGCATTTGACTCAAACAAGTACTAATATGTATGTCTATATCTCATTGTTATCGTATATGTAATTAAGATGAAGTTAAAAACAAAATAAAGTATTTTCACAATTTTATTTGAAACATGAATTACAAACAATAGAAATAAGAACACACACATGGAAGCAAATAAAACAAATAAACAAGTAAGCAAACAAATAAAAAGATTGGGTTGCCTCCCAAGAAGCGTTTTTCTTTATTAACGAGTCTTGTAGCTAGACTCAAAGCCACGCCCTATCCTATGTGAGTGAGATCCTCATCGAGGACATCTTTAGGATCAAACTTAGGTTTTAATTTCCTATTGGTATGCTTAGTTTGGTATGACTTTTCAAACTTCTCTCCATCCGGATCATATAGTGTCATCTTTAGGTGCCATGATCCATCTCCTTCCTTAGGTGGTTTGTTCCATTTCCACTTGCATTTGTCACCTTCGCTTTTCCACCTATTCATTCCTAGTTTAATGGGTAAGACTGCTAGGAATTCAACCATCTTTCTAAAAACTATAGATCTTCGAATGGGTTTAACTCTATGTCCCTAGCCAAAAGTTGTTACCGTGTGTGTCCGGTTCACGAATTCCTCTTCTAGGTAAAATGGGCGTTGGGGTCCTATGAAATATCTATTAACTCAAGGTTCGTATCTAGATGGTCTCCTATTCAAATCTACCCAATGGGGCGTTGGTTCCTCATTAGTATCGTAGGCATGTTTCTTAACATCATATACCGACCAAGTCTCTCCTTATCCTACCGCTATTCTAGATTCCTTGCAATCACTCATCGCACTTGCGGTAGCTAAAAATCCTCTTCCTATCAACAAAGGGAATGTGGTGTCACTAACCATATCAAGCACGTGGAAATCGGCTAAAATTGTCAATCTCCCTATATGCACTAATACGTCTTTCACTACCCCAATCGGGTATGCTACACTTCCATCCGCAAGACCTATGATCACTTCCGTTTCATCTAATTTCCCCGGCTTAAGAGAGGTGTAAAGAGATAACGGAAGCAAATTTAGGCTTGACCCAAGATAGGCTAATGTGTCAAAAGCCTTAGAATTTCCGATCTTGCAAGGTAAAACAAATATGCCCGGATCATCTAATTTCTTAGGCAACTTGTTTTGAACGAAGGCAGTCCCATTTTTCCCCAACTTAAGTTTCTCCTCATATTTCTCCAAAAGGGCATTGTAATAGGGGGCTCGAGCTAAGACATCAATAACCGGACGTTCAAGATGGAGTTTCTTGAATTCTTCGTCAAGGGTTTGAATGGGAGGTGTTTCAATTAGCTTGTTGACCAACTTTTTATTGGCTGTTTCATTTTGTTGGTCATTTCTAACAACTTGAGTTTGCTTGAAACAGGTGCTCATAGCGTTGACCGGATAGTATTGTGGACAAGAACTAGGAGATTTAATCGAAGAGATGGCGTTAACGTTTAGCTTTGGGTTCTTGACCGTGTCGCTTAGGAGAGCTCCCATTTCTCGGTCATTGAGAACTTTCAACAAGGTGTCAATTTTATCGGTCATCTCGCTTTGTTTTTGTTTGAATTCGAACTCAAACTTAGCCAAACGAGCTTCTTGAGATGCCATAAATTTGGATATCAATCCTTCGAAGTTATTGGTACCACCATAGTTGTTGGAAGGATTTTTGTTGAGAGTACGGGTTGAGGATGAACCGTTTGATTGATAACGATTAGGTGGATTGGAAGAATTGTTTTGAGATATGTTTTGGTCTTGTTTCCACCTAAAGTTTGGGTGATTTTTCCAAGAGGGGTTGTATGAATCGCCGTAAGAGTTTGGCTCAGGTTTGAAAGTATACCACTTGTCTCCCGCCCCATCGTTACGCGAGGATGCGCAGTCTGCAAAAGCTTGTTCGGGGAGTCCCATGCAATCATGAGTGTCATGGGGACCACTACAATATTCACATGAAGAAGTGATTTTGTTCACTTGGCTTGAAGGTTTAGGAGCCTCGTAGGATTTCATGAGAAACTTGACTTGGTCTTCAAGTTCCATGATCCTACGATCGGGAGTGCTAGAATTATTTGAAGGCAAAGATATTGCCTTGACCGTTTTTCAAATCACGGGGATCATTCCAACTTTCGTTGTCATAGAGAGCAAGATCTTTTATGAGTTCCCATGATTCTTCCGCACTTTAATCACGTAGCCTACCACCGGCCGCTTGGTCAATGGTTTGCCTTGTGGAGAGATTGATGCGGTCATAGAAGATTTGGATTTGAAGCCAAAGATCTAGGACATGATGAGGGACTTTTTGAAGTAAGTCCTTCAAACGAGTCCATGCTTCGTAAAGAGTTTTGCCTTGATGTTGTTGGAACATCAAGATGTCATTCCTTAACTTTGTGGTTCTCCCCGGTAGGAAAATTGAGCAAGGAAATGAGAAGTGAGATCATCCCAAGATGTGATGGATCCCGCAGGTAAACGCTCAAGCCATTGACTAGCTTGGTCACGTAGAGAGAATTGGAAGAGACGCAATCGGGCCGTCTCTCGAGTTTCAAAATCAAGGTCTATGGAATCTGCGATTTTAAGAAAATCCTTGAGGTGTTGATTTTGATCTTCAGAACGAAGTCCATGGAATGCACATCCGCTTTGCACCAACCGGATGGTGTCGGATCGCAAGGGAGACACATTGGCTCCTTGAGGGAGCTCAATGGTGTTTCGATAGCCTTGGTGGCTAGGACGGGAGTACTCTCCTAAAGTGCGGGCTCTAGGAGGTTGGTTTTGTTGTGGTGGGTTTTGTGGTGGTGGGTTGGCGGGGTCAAAGATATTACCACCTTCCATAATGTCGGATGGTAATGGTCATGAACAAAGGAACAAAGAAAAAGATAAACTAAAGAAAACCTATAAAAATAAAAATAAAAATCTCACTAGAAAGGAATCTAATGAGTAGACCTAATAAAAATACAATTCAACCTAAACAATAACTATTCCCCGACAGCGGCGCCAAAAACTTTGATGCGATTTGGATTGTCACACAAAAGTTTTACTTCTCAAGGGATCTTGAGAAGCTTACAATCCCCGCCAGGAAAGTGTACCTGACGGATGTAGTATAGTGTAGTGGTAAGAACCAGCGAATTGATCGTTCTCCATAGGGAATAGTGTTCGTTAGGATTGAAAATCATCTAAACTAGGTCTAGAGGTGAGGGATGATTCTTTTTGTATTTTTATATTTAAAGCAAAGCAAGTAAAAATCTCGGTTTTTGAAGGAGTGGGCGGAATTAGTTGCTAGTCAACTAACCCAATTAAATACAAATGCAATAAAAATAAAATAACAAGAAAATAAATGTGTGTAAAACTAATATGGAGAAAAACGTGTTTACTTAGGTTTCACTAATCCCTAGCTATCTTTCATTGATTGATATATTTGTTATAATTGCGTGGATGACAGGTTGTATTTCTTAATACCATTCGTGGGGGCATGTACGTCCTTCCCCAACTCTATAAGATCCTATCTCTTCCTATGACGACACGTTTAGTATCCTATCATGGCTTCATTAATAGTTACTTATGCATTAAACACAACCAATTAATCGTAGTACACATCCGATTCATGTTTCTTAAGACATCAAACAAGTAACCAATAGGAGATTAGCCAGTTTTCTCAAGCCTAACATTGATATCATTTATCCAACAACAATTAATAACAAACCATCAATCAATAATCAATATCTAGGTTTCATTACATCTAAACAAACACAAACAAACCTAGCCTAGCATGTTAAAAGAGAGATAAGCGTAAGATAGAATCAGAAAACACATAGACATATTGAATGATTGATAGAATACTTATCTTCAATTAATCATGGAAGAAAGAAGGTTTAGAAATCTCAAAATAGCTGCAAAATTCGACTGTTTCTCCCGAAAGTTCCACACACAATGAATGAAAATTAGATGAGTATATATATATATATATATATATATATATATATATATATATATATATATATATATATATATATATATATATATATATATATATATATATATATATATATATATATATATATATATATATATATATATATTACAACTTTGACGGTGTCACCTAATGGGGCGTGAAGCCGTCACCTCGCCGTGTTTAGGGTTCCTTGATGGCCTAGATCCACTCTTGACGCCGTCACTTGTAAAGTTCTCTATGCCGTCTCTCTTTGTGATAACACGTGACGTTCTTGATGCTTTATAACGTGACACCATCACTCTTTAACTTTCAAATTCCTTTCTGGCGCGTCTAGTGTAAAGTAATTATCCACCTCTTTGTCAACAAGTGACGTCGTCACCTAGTGGTGCGTGACGCCGTCAGGTACTGTTTCCAGCATAATTTGAGACTTTGTCGTATTTTTCACTTTTATACTTCAAAAACATCCAAAATGCTTCCTTATTCATAATTCCTCTCAAAATACCTAAAATGACAAAAGGATTTAAGGCAATATTTGATCATCTAATCGCGATTAAAGGCTTAAATGACTGATGAGTGCTCAAACACTCATCATTTTTATCTGAACTGCAAAACATACAAAAACACTCAGTAATGCATCAAAATACTGAAAATATTTCAAAATTGTGTTTTATATGTTTTAGATGCAAAATGAACAAAAACAAAGAAAAAACGTATAAAGTTTGCAAAATTGGCAGTTTCAGTCCCCCGACTTTCAAAAATTAACAAATCTAGTCCCTGTGCATTTATTTTACAAGAAAAGTCAACCCAAGTCCTTTTAAAATAAAAAGTTATCAAAAATAACACTTGGGTAAAAGTTTTGGAAAATTTACACTTTTGGTCCTCGAAGTTTGGAAATTTGGCAAAACAGGTCCCTGGGAATTTTGAAAAGTGGAAAATTACAAATTTGGTTCTTGGATTATGGAAACTTGGCAAGTGTTGTCCCTTGGTTAAGTTTGGAAGGTCGTCAAATCCCACCCTTAAAAATCTGAAATTACAATATTGGTCCTTGCATTTTGCTACTTAACCAAATGGGTCCTTATTACAATAACTAACCAAACCACCCTTTTGTCCAAACCTGGTCTGATCCAGAAACACCCCAAAGCCCATACAATCCGACCCACATCAAAAATATACCACTTACCCAGCGTTGACCCCAGTCAAACCCACAACCCCGTATCACTGTTCATCCCTAACCTCTAATTTCCCCCCCCCCCCTTAATCCCTGGTTTCCAGCATGATTTATCCACCCCACTTCCCCATTTTCCTCACCAAACACTCAACCACACCACTCCAATCCCCCTCTTCATAAATGCCCTAACCAAACCCCACTACCCTGCCTTTCCACTTTTCCCGCCATTAATAATTTGAACGGATGAGATCAAAGCAAGCCATCCAATGGCTGTGATTCAAGTGGGAAAGATTCAGGGACCCTCCAGGCTTATAAAAAGAAAAGAAAAAGAGAGAGAAGAGGAGTTAGCTAGTAGTAGTTTTAGTAGTATAGTTTTAGTTTAAATTTATGTCGGATTAATGTAATTTTCATTTTCTTAGTTGTTAAAATCAGTTTAACAGGTTGTAATCAATGGTTTTAATGTAATATCAAGTTCCTTTAATCTTGAATTCAAGTCTTGTTGCTAAATTCAGTTTTTGCCATTTTAACTTAACATCTCATTATTAGCTTTAAAGTTGTTGAAAGTTCTTGTTTATTGATCTATTCAAGTCAGTCTTTCTTGTTATTAAGTTTTTATAAGCTCTTTAAGCATTTAAATCAGTTTTACTTAAATATTAAAAAAATACCAAAAAAATTAGTGTAAAATTCAAAAATCAGATTTTCAAGAAGAGTGGCAGAAGCAAGCTATGGATATGGGTTGATTTAGAGCTCTTGGGAGCATAGGATTATAGAGTTGGTTCTGGTTCTCACTCATTCCCACTTTGGATCATCTTGTAAGACTTCAATTTTAGCATAATTTACTATTCTGAGTTATTATTGTTGTTTGTTGTTTAAATGTGTTTAAATATGCTTATTTACTGATAGTGTAATTAGATCTAGTGTTTTCCTGGGTTAAATCTTGTATTTGCTTTGTTAATCTGTCATTTCAGTTTAGTAAGGGGGTGTTTGGATCAGCTATGTACTACCTATTCTAGTTGTTATTTTGTTGTTGTTTTAGTGTAGAAATACTACATTAGGTTTAGTAAGGTTTAACAAACCTTTAAATCCAGTCTTTAACACTCAAAAGTCAAAAATCACCATTGATTTCCCCCACTGCTCACTGTTGAGCAGTTAAGCCCCCTAAACCACCATTTCATGTTCTAAGTTGTTTGTTTTAACTTAATTTGGATTCATTTAAACTTATAAACATTTTATCAGTCCATTAGATTCATCCAAAATCCTCCAAAGTCAAAGTACCATGTTCTAGTGAAAAAGTCAAAGAGCATGCTTCCAGTTTTTTACCAAATTTCAAAGATTTAAATTGAATTTTGTGGTTGTTTTCATGGCCTGAAATTTGTTTCCATTTGTTGTCTAACACCCCACCTTCAAGTTCCTAATCTCATTTGATTTTTAGGATTTTATTTGTGGGCCCCATTCCACCCCAAAGTGAGTTGCAGGGCTGCTTTATGCCCTGTGCAGCTGCACATCAGTCCCACACCACCACCTTGGTGGTGGTTTTCTGGCCAATCCAGGGGTCCAAAACCCTTAATTTTGGTTCCTTTCCATCACCCTCCTACCAGGCTTCCAAGATTGACCAATGGGTTGACCTAGAAACCTGTGGACCCCACTTAATTTAGTCCCCAATCTCTGTCCCAGTTTCAGTTGAATTCCAAGTTACCAAAGTGCTTATTCAAGCTTATTTGCTTATTCTGGGTTCCCTTTGTGCTTTTTCTAGATCAACCTTGTTCATTATACTAGTTTAAACCAGAATTACCAAGAGTGGGTACCACTTAAGCTAGTTTTAGCTTATTTTGCTTGTTGGTCAACAAAAGTCAACTGTTGATCCAATAAGCATTCAAAGTGCTTATTTTTAGTTTATAAAAAGTTTGTTTTTACAAAATTTTGCTGCTTTTAGTTATAAAATAGATTGGTAAAAGGAAAAATCCAAAAAAATCAAATTTAATATTAAATGATAGTTTCTATTTAATGTAATTTAATTTTAATTTTCATTTTTAAATTTTTGTTAAGTACTTAGATTTTTTATATTTTTATTAAATTCCTCATATATTAAAGTATTTATAATAATTTTTTCAGATTTTTATTTTGTCATTAAGTATTTATTAGAATTAATCTTAGTTTTATTAATAATTAATTAATATTAAGTTTAAAATAGCATAATTAGTTTTTATTAATCAAAATCTAGTTTTTATATTTTTTATAGCTTTTATATATTATAAAATAATTTTAGAAATTTTATTAGAATTTTTACTGTTCATTTAGTATTTTTCTTAATTTAAAATAGTTTAATTAGTTAATTAGTAATTAATTAATAGAAAATTCACAAAAAGACAAAAAGACTTATTTTTAATTTTAAAAGTTGTTTTTAAGTATTTTATAATTTTAGGAATTTTATTTTCACCTTTTTAGTATTTAAATAATATTATATTGTATTTTAGTTATTTAAGTATTAATAATTAGTAATAAATAGTTTTTAATTAATATTAAATAATTAAATAGTGTAAAAATTTATTTTCTTTTTCTAAAAATTTTCTTTTACCTTTTAGTTTGTAAAAAAGTCATTTTCACCCCCTGGGGGTTTTCAGAATTCAGTTTTTACTTTTTATTTCGTACGTTTACGTTTTATTCAAACGTGAACGTACGCGTTTTAAATTTTAAACGTTTCTGGTTTTTCTTAGCTTTCCCGTCTTATTCATATAGCTTGTTTAAGCTATTTCATTGTAGATTCCTTAGTTCAAATCACTCACAATCCCCTTTTTCATCCAAATTCACCCGATCACAGAACCGTTTGTTTACCATTCACACCTCGTCGGGACATAACGACCCGGGGAAACCTTATACTTCCGCGGAGCATTGGTCTAGGCTGTTTGACCTTGTTGACCATTCCTTGGTCAGTTTAGGTTGACCATTTAGCATCAATCAATTTTTGGCGCCGTTGCCGGGGAGGTTGTGTGCGTATCTAAACGGTTTTTCTGATTAGTGTCTTTGGAATTCGTTCCATTGAACATTTATCCATCCTTTGTTCATATTTTCCTATTTTCAAAACAAAACTGTTCCCGAAAACTTTTTAAACCAAGTTTTCAATGAACACAAAAAAACACAAAAACATTTTCTTTCTCATTTGTATAAAATGTCTTTCCAAAAACCCAAAAAGCTTCACCTTTACCCTCTCACATCTTTGATTCTTCATCCCTACCCCTCCCAAACCATTTGATTCTTTCTATGTCTCATCCACACTTTCTGGTTTGCCAATGGTGTGGTAATCCTTATAATGGTGGCAATTGCCCCAGCTGTGGCATAGTAGAGTCGGGAAACGGGTCTGTCTATAACCAGAATCCATATTCCTACCATGACACGACTGATTCATTCCATCAGTTACCACATCATCAGTCTCAGCAGTTTTACTGTTGTGAGTACTGTGGTGGTTCACACTACAGTTATGATTGTCAATCGGGAAACACGCTTGTCTATGAGCAGTCTCCTGATAGCAATTGTAATTCTAGCACATACAACCCACAGCCACATCAGTATTACTATTGTGATTACTGTGGAGGTCCACACTCTAGCTCGGATTGTCAAACAAGGAATCCATTTCCTTGTAACGATTACGACTCTTCGTTTTCAGACCCACCTCCACAGTACGATATGATTCACACAACTCCTCAAGAAACCGAGCAAGACCTTTTACTAAAGGCTCTTGATTTATTAAAAGAACTTAAGGAGGAGTTGGTTACTACACCGTTTCGAGACTCTCGTGAGAAATCTATGGCAGAATTACTTGCTGAGGAACGAGAGGCTAAAAACGAATTGAGCGTGGAAGAATTACTTGTCTTAGAACAAGCAGCTATAACACGTGCCAAATTTCGTCAAGCTGCTCTTCTAGACTGTGATAATGATAGTGATAATGAGGACACCCTTGATATCCTTCAATTTTATAAGGGTTCGTCTGATTCATCATTTGTGATTCCTCCCACGAAAAATCAGGGAGAAAATAATGAGACGGAGAATTTACTAGCCGTTGAACAAATGGAACTTGAAAATTCCATGAATGCTAGCTCCTCTCATCTCCCTCAGTCTATTGATATCACACCCGAAGTTCACACTCACTCTCTAATCATGGGGGATGAGCATCTTAGCACTGTTCCTAATAAGGAATCGGACGAATTAATAAAGTCTAGTGTTGAGATCCTTGTCCCAATCCCGAGAGAGTCACAGGGGACTTTCGATCAAGTGTGTGATATTCTTTCCACCCCTAATAATCCAAATGATCAAATTGAGACTGTCTCTGATTCCAGTGATGATTGTTTATCTTATGGAGACATTGAATTTGTTGATGCATCACTTCTACACTTTGATGTTGACTTTCTTCTTGAAGAGTTCGCTAATGAACTCTCTCATATGGATCCCATCCCACCAAGGGATGAAAATGAAGTCTTTGACTTTGATGCAGATTTGAGAGAGTTAGAATTCTTACTTGCTCGTGATCCTTCGATTGAACTTACTCAGATCAATCCACTTCCTCCGGAAAGTGAAAATGATCTGGACGAATTCCAGGCTTTTCTTACTGAAGATAGTTCAATTTCATACGAAGTTGATGATAATTATCTTGATCCTGAGGGGGACATTCTTTTTCTAGAAAGTTTGTTAAACGAAGATCCATTCCCCCCTCTCCCACCCAAACAACTTCATAATGAGGAAATCAAATCAGTTGAGGAAACTGATAAATATCCTGAGATCAAGCTTAAGGACTTGCCTCCTCCACTTGAATATGCATTTCTTGAGGAGGAAGTTCTTATCTTAATTGCTATTCAGATCTCTCTTCTTTCCTTCACCTACCAGGTGATTTCTCCTCTTCTTCACTCCTTCGGGAGTGAGGACACTATATTTGATCCCGGCATTTTCATGTATCATTATCTTGAGCCGGTATTATATCTCATCGGTGTGGAACTTTCACGTGCTTCAAACGTTTGTCCAAACATCTTGAATGAAAGTCCGATTGAGATTGTTTCTTCCACATTCCCCAAGGACAAATGAATTCGGGGTCGAGTCAAGCTAGCGAATCGGTAAACAAAAACAGTAGCATGTTTATAGGATTTTCACCCTAAGTGTGGGGGAGTCCCCCATGCTATGGTTACTTATGAAGTGAAAAAAAAACAAAATAGTGTTTTCCACGCTTAGCTTGTAATGTTGCCCTTTTACGTTCAAAATGTCGGCATAATAGCCGGGATTTTGAATATTGAGGACAATATTCATGCTAAGTGTGGGGGGGTATTCGCTATTCTAGCGAATTTTATCACATTTTACTATATAATACCCCCGTTTTTGCCAAAATTTCAAAAATTTTAAAAATTTTTCACTGGTGCTTCAAAATTTTTGTGGTAATCAGTCCGCCTTGTCTAACCGACAAAAGGGATTGGCTAGTCCAGGAGCAAACGGCTCTTGGTAAAGACATCTCAAATCCGTTTACGGCTTGCAATTTGCCCAAAATTGTACGGTTTCTCAACTCCCCAAAAACAAATGAGTTGGCTAGCCCGCAAGATTATGGCTTGTGGTAAAGGTCGTGGAAAATCCGTAATTGGTAATCAGCTCACCAAGATGTTGACTATTCCATCAAGAGTTGGCTAGTCCAGGAGCAAACGGCTCCTGGTAAAGACAAATCAAATCCATTGACAGCTGGTGGTTTGCTCAAAATCACACGGTTATCAGGTGTGCCACAGTTCTTACACCTGGCTACTCCAGAAGTGATGGCTTTTGGTAAAGAGTTTAAAATCCATCAAGTTTTCAAAACAGTATTGCTAGGGACTAGCAATAGTTTAGTGTGGGGGATTGATGAGTGCTCAAACACTCATCATTTTTGAACGGATGAGATCAAAGCAAGCCATCCAATGGCTGTGATTCAAGTGGGAAAGATTCAGGGACCCTCCAGGCTTATAAAAAAAAAAGAAAAAAAGAGAGAAGAGGAGTTAGCTAGTAGTAGTTTTAGTAGTATAGTTTTAGTTTAAATTTATGTCGGATTAATGTAATTTCATTTTCTTAGTTGTTAAAATCAGTTTAACAGGTTGTAATCAATGGTTTTAATGTAATATCAAGTTCCTTTAATCTTGAATTCAAGTCTTGTTGCTAAATTCAGTTTTTGCCATTTTAACTTAACATCTCATTATTAGCTTTAAAGTTGTTGAAAGTTCTTGTTTATTGATCTATTCAAGTCAGTCTTTCTTGTTATTAAGTTTTTATAAGCTCTTTAAGCATTTAAATCAGTTTTACTTAAATATTAAAAAATACCAAAAAAATTAGTGTAAAATTCAAAAATCAGATTTTCAAGAAGAGTGGCAGAAGCAAGCTATGGATATGGGTTGATTTAGAGCTCTTGGGAGCATAGGATTATAGAGTTGGTTCTGGTTCTCACTCATTCCCACTTTGGATCATCTTGTTAGACTTCAATTTTAGCATAATTTACTATTCTGAGTTATTATTGTTGTTTGTTGTTTAAATGTGTTTAAATATGCTTATTTACTGATAGTGTAATTAGATCTAGTGTTTTCCTGGGTTAAATCTTGTATTTGCTTTGTTAATCTGTCATTTCAGTTTAGTAAGGGGGTATTTGGATCAGCTATGTACTACCTATTCTAGTTGTTATTTTGTTGTTGTTTTAGTGTAGAAATACTACATTAGGTTTAGTAAGGTTTAACAAACCTTTATATCCAGTCTTTAACACTCAAAAGTCAAAAATCACCATTGATTTCCCCCACTGCTCACTGTTGAGCAGTTAAGCCCCCTAAACCACCATTTCATGTTCTAAGTTTTTTGTTTTAACTTAATTTGGATTCATTTAAACTTATAAACATTTTATCAGTCCATTAGATTCATCCAAAATCCACCAAAGTCAAAGTACCATGTTCTAGTGAAAAAGTCAAAGTGCATGCTTCCAGTTTTTTACCAAATTTCAAAGATTTAAATTGAATTTTGTGGTTGTTTTCATGGCCTGAAATTTGTTTCTATTTGTTGTCTAACACCTCACCTTCAAGTTCCTAATCTCATTTGATTTTTAGGATTTTATTTGTGGGCCCCATTCCACCCCAAAGTGAGTTGCAGGGCTCCTTTATGCCCTGTGCAGCTGCACATCAGTCCCACACCACCACCTTGGTGGTGGTTTTCTGGCCAATCCAGGGGTCCAAAACCCTTAATTTTGGTTCCTTTCCATCACCCTCCTACCAGGCTTCCAAGATTGACCAATGGGTTGACCTAGAAACCTGTGGACCCCACTTAATTTAGTCCTCAATCTCTGTCCCAGTTTCACTTGAATTCCAAGTTACCAAAGTGCTTATTCAAGCTTATTTGCTTATTCTGGGTTCCCTTTGTGCTTTTTCTAGATCAACCTTGTTCATTATACTAGTTTAAACCAGAATTACCAAGAGTGGGTCCCACTTAAGCTAGTTTTAGCTTATTTTGCTTGTTGGTCAACAAAAGTCAACTGTTTATCCAATAAGCATTCAAAGTGCTTATTTTTAGTTTATAAAAAGTTTGTTTTTACAAAAGTTTGCTGTTTTTAGTTATAAAATAGATTGGTAAAAGAAAAAAAATCCAAAAAAATCAAATTTAATATTAAGTGATAGTTTCTATTTAATGTAATTTAATTTTTATTTTTATTTTTAAATTTTTTTTAAGTACTTAGCTTTTTTATATTTTTATTAAATTCCTCATATATTAAAGTATTTATAATAATTTTTTCAGATTTTTATTTTGTCATTAAGTATTTGTTAGAATTAATCTTAGTTTTATTAATAATTAATTAATATTAAGTTTAAAATAGCATAATTAGTTTTTATTAATCAAAATCTAGTTTTTATATTTTTTATAGCTTTTATATATTATAAAATAATTTTAGAAATTTTATTAAAAGTTTTACTGTTCATTTAGTATTTTTCTTAATTTAAAATAGTTTAATTAGTTAATTAGTAATTAATTAGTAATTAATTAATAGAAAATTCACAAAAGGACAAAAAACTTATTTTTAATTTTAAAAGTTGTTTTTAAGTATTTTATAATTTTAGGAATTTTATTTTCACCTTTTTAGTATTTAAATAATATTATATTGTATTTTAGTTATTTAAGTATTAATAATTAGTAATAAATAGTTTTTAATTAATATTAAATAATTAAATAGTGTAAAATTTTATTTTCTTTTTTTAAAAATTTTCTTTTACCTTTTAGTTTGTAAAAAAGTCATTTTCACCCCCTGGGGGTTTTCAGAATTCAGTTTTTACTTTTTATTTCGTACGTTTACGTTTTATTCAAACGTAAACGTACGCGTTTTAAATTTTAAACGTTTCTGGTTTTTCTTAGCTTTCCCGTCTTATTCATATAGCTTGTTTAAGCTATTTCATTGTAGATTCCTTAGTTCAAATCACTCACAATCCCCTTTTTCATCCAAATTCACCCGATCACAGAACCGTTTGTTTACCATTCACACCTCGTCGGGACATAACGACCCGGGGAAACCTTATACTTCCGCGGAGCATTGGTCTAGACTGTTTGACCTTGTTGACCATTCCTTGGTCAGTTTAGGTTGACCGTTTAGCATCAACCAATGACCCCTTAAAAGCGTAACACTTTTTGTCTCGTCACGGCGTTCTGACGGTGTCAGGATTTATAACATGACGCCGTCAGCTTTGTAATTCTATATATATACTTTTTGATTTTTAATTCATTAGTGTGCAACTTTGGAGACAAAACCCTAGGACGAATTTCAGATTATTTTAAGGGTTTTTATACCCTCTTTTCTTCCATGTTTAATTGAAGTTAAGTTTTCTTTTAATCATTCAATATGTCTATGTGTTGTTTGATTATCTGTTTATCGTTTCTTCCTTTTAAAATGCTAGCTTAAGTTTATTAGTGTTTGCTTAGATCTAATGAAACCTAGTTATTGATTGTTGATAAGTTGTCTCTTGTTTAGTTGATTGATTCGCGTTAGGTTAAGAAAACCGCCTGACCTCCTTTGTGTAACTAGCTTGAATGTCTTAAAAAACGTAATCGGATGTGCACTATGGTTTTTCTCGTTCTATTTAATGCATGAATAGATATTAATGATTCTATGGTTTGGATGCTTAACACATAGCTTTAGGAGAAATTGATATTTATAGAGTTGAGGAAGGCTGTGCACACCACCACGACTGGTATTAAGGAATAAAACGCTTCAACTAAAATAATTGCACTGTGACATTCAACGAATCAACAAGAGATAACTAGGGAGTAATTATATCTATGTAAACATGTTTGTCTCATTATAAGTAGTATGCCACTTTTCCTTTTCTTATTATTTTATTTTATTATTAGTTTAATTATTAGTCTTGGGTTAGTTGATTAGCAACTAATTCCGCCCACTCTTTCAAAACCGAGATTTTAATTACTTTTATAAAACATAAAAATACAAAAAGTATCATCCCTCACCTTTAGGCTTAAATTGATATATACTTCAACCTAACGACACTATTCTCCTATAAAATTAAAGCATTAATCTTAAGAGTTATTAGTTTAGTAACATTTCAAAGTAATAGTCACTTGACTGTTTTGATCTATGACTATCCAGTGGAATTGAAAAAGTTGTTTTATGATCCATTAAACAAAGCGTATGGTGAGACATGGGCTGTGCGTATAACAAAGCGCATGTTGTATAATTTTACGAGTAGAACGTGTGTCCCTATAAATAAGGGTGAGCAATCCGACCGTTGTAAAACTCCGCAAAAATCCATATAATTAACAACGTTTAATTATATATTAATCGCTGTCATAATTTTTAATCATCATTTTTACGGAGAAATTTAAATTTTTTTTATTATACTATAATAACGAAATCACGTCATTCCATAATTCACAAAATGACGAAACAAGTTCTCGACACGTTTAATAAAATATTAATACTCACTAATCCTAAATTAAAATCCAAACGGACCCTTAATATTCCAGCCCAAACATGTCCTTCTCGAGTACTATCCATGTTTCAAGCCCAAAATCCATTTCATTTAATTTATTCGACTAGAAACTATCCTCCAAAACGACTCTCGTTCTCTCAAATCTTAAACACGACACATGTATATTTTTGCATCATCTCGTTTCTCACCTAGCCAACTATTAGTGTGTCGAATCTCAGCTCCATAAGTCGAGTATTGATACGTTTTTAGAGGGCAAAGTGTTTGACAAAAATCCAACCCACTCGACATAAGTTTATATTCAAAACTCAACCGTTTTAATCCCGGTTTTTTCTAAATGATCCTAATAATATTTCAAGCATGATTTCATGATTAATATTGAGTTTCATCAACTAGGGACTAAGTCTTACACGATTTTGTAAATCGTGTATGTATAAGAATTATAGTCGACATACATGTTGAGTCACAAAGACATATTCCATGTTTCATGCTCTCACATTCTTTCTAAAGTCCTAGAATGGCAGTAACTATATCAAAGAAGTCTCTCATTACTGACACAACATAGTAACTTATGTTTGTTGAAATATTGGAGCCTAATGTGTACAAAAACTTCTCCTATATCTATCACTAGTTCACCAACTTTCCTCCTACTTCAAATATCATTCTCTCAACTCTTATTCACTCATAAACTCATCTCTGAAAGACCAGGAGTAGTCATTCGCAAGTTTGGAAGCAAGAAGAAGCTATCGAGTTCGTTTATACGATTATTATTTTGAATCATAGTCGAACGTGCCAAGTTCTCGTATTTCAATCATTCACTCTCAAGCTCTTTTCAATTCATATTACACGTTATAAATGTTTCATGCATCATTTTTGGTTCATGTCGAGCATAAATAAGCTCTATACATATTTTTACGTACATACTAACATGTAGAATCACAAACGTGACTAGCCTTTATCTTGGAAGGCCTAGGAGTCACGTAGCACACGTAATTCTCACTTAGTTACACTTTACATGCATAAACGAACCTATTTTTGAAACTTACTAAATCGGGTATAACCCATAAAATATTTCTAAGTATTTTTCTTATATATACAAACGTCTCCTACATGCTACAAAATCATCGTATATCTTTAAAAACTACGTAACAAGCATACTATATTTTTACACGATCTATTAGACCACCTAGCTAGCTAACAAATTCGTATATACAACATGTAAAAATAAGTTGATCTCGACACTCAAAATTCACCAAAGTGAATCGCTATTAAACTAGTTCAAAATGAGTAAATATAACGCGTTGGGCCTAAAAGCCCAATAAGCTGAAAATAAGCACTCTGTATAAGCTGGACCAAAAAGCTCTTTCGATATGATTTTATAACGTTAAAAATGAGTCTAGGGATAAGCCCAACTTGTCTCAACACTCACGGATCGTTAAACGTTAACGGGCCTTTAATTTAGCTCGTTAAAGCCCATTTATTGAAAAATAAGCTATTTTTGCAAATAAGCAGTTGAAATAAGTTTTAATAAGCTTCAATAAGCTCCAGAAAATTTAATATAATTTTTCCCATAATTTTTGAACGTATGGACTAAAAATGTAACGCGACAACGCCTAGAAGGACTAAAACCGCCAAACCATTTAATCTTGGACTGAAAGTGCCAAAACATAAAGTTTAGGATAGAAATTGATATTATTTAATATTCCAAGCTTAGAATGCTATATTGGACAAGTAGTGGACTATAAATACAAATATTATAAAATAAGGACTAACGGTGCTACGCTAACGCCGTTAGAGTAAAAAGTGTAAAATTGGAAAAAGGACAAGGACCCACATATAATATTTGACATTCTTATTTTATTTTCTATTTTACGTCACCCCATCACGTCATATGCATTTTCATTACATTTTATTTATATATTAGTTATTTTTACGTTAATAATATATATAACGATATTTTAACTAATTATCTTTACGTACTATTATCATAATAGTTAAGAAAGGAAAACTTTAGAAATAATAACATATCTCGTCATACTATTATAAACATAAGAATTTCATTTGCATATCATCTTTTCACCATAACAATTAATCGTTATTCATTTACCAAATGGTATTTGGTTAGATTATCAGATAATTTATTTATCAGGTTCCGTATTAGAGACGTTTCCATAATCATTCTCATAATCTCATCCGACTTTACTTTTCATTATTCCAGTATCAATCAAGGTGAGTCATAGCCCCATTTCCAATACTTGTTTTTAACTCATTGGGGGAGATACATGCTTACATATACTTTGATGACTTTATAAGTATATGAATAAATTATATGATTCAAATCAATTTCCTTATTAATAGTTACTTGATGAAGTTTATAACTTAAGATGTGATATATATATATATATATATATATATATATATATATATATATATATATATATATATAATCCGGATCGATTGAGAAGGTTTTTAGATTGAGAAGAATGAGAAATATTCATCTCAATAAATTAGATTAGGGGCATGATGGTACAATTTGATATTCTCTTTCATATTAAAAACTACATTAATATTGATTCATTATTTCTCCTTCAAGTTTGTATATGAAACTGGTTCGAATTTCCATCTCCATTTCTCTTCATCGTTAGAACAAGCATTTTTATTTGTAATTGATATATCTCTAACTCCTCCAACTTGTTTACTAATTATCACTTGATTTTCAACTGATTCATGTAATTGATGAATTTTTAATTGGTCATGATTTCTGTAATTTATTTGTCCAATGAATGCAAGTAGCTGTTCTTGAAATTCGTGGTTATCATGGTTTGTTCGATCATGAGATGTCTTTACTGCTTTAAATATCAATTTTATTTTCTTGTTTTACGGTTATTTTTATTATCCACTTTTTATTTTTATCATTATAAAGATTTTTCTTAAATCATTTTATATGTGATACGATCAAACAGACAAAAGATTGTCGATAATTTTTAGTCGTAAAGGATACAAGTCATCAGTTGATCGAAATTTGAATCATTGTGTTAATAATGAATCATAAGAATATATCGTTATTATGGTTCGAGCAATGTTGGTATCTCGTTAAGTTACCGTTGTGGATTATTTATTCACATTTTTTGCTATGATTTATATACTCGAATATTATTCATAAATTTGATAATGATTCACAAATTCGAAACAAAACGCTATCGGGTTTATTTATTTATTTATTTGATTCACTAATTCGGTTTTGATTCATAAACTCGAATAAGAATGCATGATTCACGGAATGACAATTGATTCAAAATAAGGTTACTAGTTTTCTTAAGATTCACGTTTTATAAAAAGCTACAATGTCTATGATTCAAAATCGAAAACATGTGCGTAATGCATGTTACATTTAAAAACGTGAATCATACATGTTACAAAATATTGTTTTTAGTTGTGGTTCAAAAAAAATTTGAATCTTCAAAACAAATCTGTTTGTAATCTTCAAAACTTTATTGAAAAAGAATCACACGATCAGTTAGGAATTTTAAAAATGGTAATAGTAGGAGTCTTGATTCTTCATTTAATTATTTAATGATTCTTCAATTACTATTTTACCTTTTTTATTCAAATGAGTGAATTATACATTGTATTAAAACTAATTGATTTCTATGGCCAAGATTGTTTCTCAAACTTCTCAATCTAAAAACCTTCTCAATGGAACCAAATCCTATATATATATATATATATATATATATATATATATATATATATATATGTTACTGGCGAAATACTTAACTGAAATACTGATACTCAGATGATAATGTTTCCAAATTGATTATTGTGGCATGATGCTTGACTATACTATAACATCCTGAATGATTCCATTATCTCTATAAGATATTTCTATGTTTCAACAGAAATAATTGCTAGGAAGAGCACCAATACTCTAGTAACATCATTACCTTGATATTGCCTAAGTTACCCTTATCGCCATAAAATCCCTCAATCATGAGCCATTAATCACTTGTATGTGAGCGCGAATATAGTGAACAGCTTCGAAACCTGTTAAGGATTGACCATCCTATCCCACTAATACTTGACGGAATGCCATTATGCATATGGTTAGTCGTATTAGTCGTGATACACTATATTTGAATAAAAATAGGAATTGGCAAATCACCTATTACCAGAGGGCAATATTATCATTGACTTGATAACCATCTCTATTAACGTTTTGCGTGCCATGAGGCTTGGGGCAATATCCATAAGAAAATATATGTTTTCAACATATATTTAGATACAGCTGTATAGGTATTTGACCAGACTTGAATTATATATCTCATTAAATTAGCATCATGAGTTTCCATCTCATATTAGGATTATTGATCTCTTATTTGAATTTGATTGAATATCTATATGATTTATCTGTGATTATAATCAACATCACTCAATACTTGTTCTATCACTGTTAGTATTTATTACAATTATTATCAAATATTCCTGAAATCTATTGAAATAAATGGTTTTCCATAAAACTCTATGAACTCACCAACCTTTGTGTTGACACTTTTAAGCATGTGTATCTCAGGTAATTAACGGAGCAGGACAAGACACGGAGCGGACATTTATTACTCTGATAAATTAAAATGGTGTAAAAATCAAATATGTCATTCTTACAAGCCTTTATATCTTTTAATAAGATTCTAAATCAAATGGTTCATCTTTTATAAAAAATATTATTTGAATGACAAATAACTTTCAAAACGCTTCTTTTAAGCAGTTTATGTGATTATAACTTCGATCCTCCCCGTAACACCCAAATTACTTTTCCGCTGCTAAACCATAAATTTGGGGTGTTATAACCGTTTAGACCGGACCGACCGACAAAACCGACCAGACCTGCCGAAGGACCAACGGTCCGGTCTCGGTACGGGGTTTTTCATTATTTCGGTCTCGGTCCGGACCGGTCCGGCTTACAAACCGGACATTTAGCCTATTTGGACCGGACCGACCAAAGGACCGGACCGACCAAAGGACCGGACTAGACCAAGACCGGACCAACTACATTCGATCCAGTCTCGGTCTATGGTTTTTCCCTAACTCGGTCTTCTGTCCGGTCCGGTCTTGGCTGGTCCGGTCCGGTTTTTAGACCGTGATCACCCTTACCTATAAATTTGTGTAACACCACATTTTTCAGGGTGGTGAACGTACCATCTCTAGTAAGAAAAAGAAAAGCTATCTAAAAAGAGTGAACAAGTTACTTAAAAAAAAGGGTAAAGACCATAAAATAATAACGTAGTTTCTCTAATTTACTGAGATGAAACATATACTTTTTTATTAACATTTAAGCTAACGAAACTTTCAAATATTGTTCTGAAGTCAACAAAAAGACCGATTATATTATAAATAATAATTGAAATGACTATATTACCCTTGTCTTCTTAAACATTAATCCCTTTATAAAATTCTAGGGTTCATTGTTGTCTCCTCCTTCCTCTTAGCCGTCGCCACCCTCTCACCCACCTTCGGCCACCTACGAACACCACCACCACCCACCGTAACACCACACCGCCACCACAAACACTCACCTTGTGACTCCCTTTGTTTGTTTAACCACCACACGTGCCCGAAACACCCTTCCATCACCACGTACGCGCCACCACCACCACCACCAAATCGAGTATCCGACTAGATCCAAGGAAGATAAGGTAAGACCACCGTGTGTACACCCTCATATGACACGGTGGTGAATCCAAAACTCGTTTTAACGAGTGTTTTGTTTTAATAACGTTTGGGTCAAGGTGATATAATGGTTATACGAATTTAAACTTTTAAAAATCTTGGTATCATCATTAGTTGGGTTTTGTTGTCGAGTCGAGGTGATGCCGTGAGCATAAATGTTAATGGCCGAAGCTTGCTGGTTGCATTTCGAGTCGTGTCGAGTCGTGATAATTATTTTTGAGCTTGTTGTTACTTTTATATACCAGGGTTTGATTTATTGTTGGTTTTGAAAAGTTATGGTTGCGTTTGGATTTTATGGTTGTGTGATAAGATTTTTCTTTTCTTTTGTTTTTTTACAGGGATTTATGTTTAAGAAGACAAAGGTTATATAGTTATTTCAATTATTATTTATAATATAATACAACTTTTTGTTGATATCGGAACAATACTTGATTGTTTCGTTGGCTTAAATGTTAATAAAAAAAGTAGATGTTTCATCTCGGTAAATTGGAGAAAGTACGTTGTTATTTTATGGTTTTTACCCTTAAAAAAAATAAAATAAAATAAAAAATCGTCACCTTTAACACCGATTTAACATATAGATATATATTCTATCAAATATTAGTATGATCTGGTTAATAAATAGCAAAATCCATGTACTGGTGTGTTATTACAAACATTGTAAAACTCGTAATCAACGTTTGCTACTTTAAATATGGGCAACTTTATAACAAATAAAAAACATTTGTGAGAAATCAACCATTACGAGATAATATGAACATTTTTAGAGTTGGTAATTTGTCTTTCATTGAATTCATTCCCTAAGCAGCTAAGCTATTTAACTATGGGTTAAGCACTTAAGCCCACATAAATTGATAATACTAGCATAATGGGCCAAAATACATTACACCATGGTAATTGCATACCCTCGCGGCCTCGCCATATGTTAGCTCTTTATAAGATTAGGAGAAATTGAAAGAGTGACTCCGAGGTGGTTGCAGAACTTTGAGACCATGTCAAGCCAATGGAAAGTCGAGTGGAGATTCGGTCTCGAGTGAAGAGTCAACACGGGAGGAATTAATAGAGAAAAAAAGTTCAAGAAACAGTAGAAAACATCGATATTTAGAGTTTGAAAATTTTAATAAGATCACGTATACATGCAAGTTATCGGAGTTACACTCCTCAAATAACCCTATACACACTCCTCAAAGGCGAAGAGAGATAGTAGCTATATTGTTAATTGTTGCAAACGAGGTTGTTTCATCCGCACGTTGCAGCAGATGTACGTTCGAGCACACATTTGTTGTGAATGGAACAAAGCTCTCATTCAGATTAATTTTAATCTATGTTTAATTTGTTTTATATAAGCTAATTAAGGTGTAAAGTTGTGCGCCTGTGCATAATGCGAATCACTACGAAAAGAAGCTGCTTTTATGAAAGTAAAGCCGTATGATTTAAGAACACAAAAATAATACTCCCTCCGTCCCAAAATTATTGTCCCATTTGAATTTTCAAAGTCAAACTAATTCAACTTTGACCATAAATATATATTTTTTATTATATAATACTTGATAAAAAAAATTATACCATTGAAAAGTATACTTAAAACTTAATCCATTTATATATTTTGCATCATATATTATATAACACCCACACAAATATTTAAGGTCAAAGATGAAGAAGAAAGACTAAAAAAGTTAATAGTGGACAATAAATTTGGGACGGAGGGAGTAGTACAATTTTGCCTTTAACAATGAAGTAATCAAAATTACGTAGATTGTTTCTGTTTTCACGCACCTAAAACTATAGGGAAATTTGCATTTATGTATAATTGTGTTATATTGTTAAAACTACAACTTTTTATTTTATATTCTAAGATTACATAGCATTGTATACTTTAATATATTAAATACGTATGTTTTATTTGTTTAATATTTGACGCCTAACTATTCTTAGATTATGGACATTATTTTAGTAGTCGTATGTTAGGATCGAACTCGAGATCACGGGATTGCACACAATACGTATGAAGAGAAAAAAAAAAAAATTATTTATAAATGTTATAAGTAATTATTAATAAACACAAAACTAATAATAGTAATTAGTATTTAATGATAAATGACTAATGACCTATTGACGAAGATTAGGAAAGTAATACTAATGAATATTTGGAAACAAGGGAAGGTTCTAGAATCCCTAGGGGATTCTCCAAACCGATTGGCTAAGGAAGTTTCCACACCTCCTTTGTGCCTTGTGCTCCAAGTATTGATAAGTATATATACAAACCCAAGATGTATTGTTTTCTCATAACTTGTACACACACATCTTGGTGTATTTCTCTCCTTCTTTCTTTGTCTAGTCGATCCATCTAAACAATCCCTTAAGGGATTCGATTTTAATAGATCAATCAAGTTTTGTGTTTAATTTACTTGCATAAACTTTTTCTTGAATTAGTACGTGTGTACAAGAACGTGATTCAAACACACTATTGTTTGATTCTTGGATTGAATTACAAACGAGGCAAGGGGTAATTCTTATAATCCACATAAACCCTAATTAGGGTTCTTGATTTAAAGATTGCAATTGATTCTTGTTCGGGCTAGAATTTCAAAGGTACGTTTACTATTTAATATTGATTAATAAATTACATGTTATATGATCTTGTTATAATTGCTTCCGATATACTCACTTTGATGTACTTGGTTTATTTATATGAAGGTCATGATATAATAATTCCAACAGTGGTATCAGAGCCGTTATAATGTGTAATTAATTATCGAAACGCATAAAAATTGGATCTTGATTCGTTTAGTTACATGTTTTTAGGGTTTATTTGTTAGATTCCTAACCCTAAAATTTTTTTTTTGGTCGATTTGACCTTAAGGGTTTTTAGGGTTTTGGTTTTTAGTTTTTTAATATGATTAGAAACCCTAGGATGTCATGTAATTGTTATGCGTTTTAGTAAACGATCTTGGTGCAATATGTTAATTATTAAGCTAAATCCATGAAAAAGTGCATATTTGCATGGATTTTTTTATTGTGTTATAATTTAAATGGTTTAAATTGTTTATATGAATTAATGGTTAAGTTATATCGAAACATGTAAATTTATTAATAGATGTCGAATTGGGGAAGACTCCAATATTAAGTAATCAATTATGTGCTATGTGGTATTTATTTAATTTTGGCTTACGCAATCGATTTATCGATCTATGTGGCTCTTTTTCCAAGAAGAAGAAAGCCTCAATTGAATTAATACGTTATACACCTAGATTTGATTATTAATAGGACTATTGAATAAGATTTGCATGTGGCTACATGTTTTATACATATTTAATTGTTATGATTATGTATATTTGTTTATTTAGTTGTTTTATTTTTTATTGTACATTACTTGTTTTTGTTTATTAATTGTGTTAGACATGTTTATAAACGAAAAGGGTAATTTTTGAATAGAAAAATAATACAGACTAAATAATGGCGAAATTGTTTTGGTTTTTAAGAGTTTAAATTTCAAAGGATTAGTTGATTGATGTTTTTGTACGTAATGGTTAACTAGGCCCGACCGAAGTTTACATACTATAAGATGGGTATAAGGATGGCTTCACATTAAATTGTGGCCTTAGAGAGACAACATTCTGTCTTAACGCTCGTTTGTGTGTAAATTAGACTTACCGAACAACCATTACATGTACACTGTCATCTTAAAGGGTGAATTAACCACAATTCCACAATGATTATCCGAAACACTAAGCTTTCGGGCTTATGCAAAAGTACGATATAGTGGACGATAATTGATGGCAATTCTTTAATTGGTGAACCTGATACCTCAATCAAAACTTTGTTATTTTACTCTTAGCAAATTGGTAATAAAAATGTTTTGTAAAACCAATGTTATAAAGTTGTATGCATGCTTCTTCATACATTATTTTGATTACACGTCAAAATTTAATACCCTTATAAAATTAAGTCAAATGCCATCTAATTAAGAACACTTGAAGTTGTAATTTACGTCATGTGAGAACTTGGCGAGATTGCAATAGAGAGCTAAATTTCATAAATTCATTGCTAGCAGATCAACTGATGTGATGGATTTGTGAGTTTACAGTTTTTAAGTTAGAAGACTTAAATTGAGTAGAAAGTGAGATCTTCGACTCAAGGCATTAAGATGGGGATCAAACATGCTTACAATACAAAAGTTTTGTGATTGTAAATCCCATAAATCTAGGAATTGCAATACGATATTGGCAATTATTGTTCGACAATTACCTTGTTGAATACTATCATTACTAGCAGATCAACTGATGTAATGGTACTATGTCAATTAGGATCCTAGCTTTAAGAAAATACTATGGTTTATATGAATATTTACCAATGGGTATTTTATTTTCTTAAAGATCTAATTATCGAAAATACTAAAATCGAATTTTGTAATTCGTTTTAATGTATTAATGCAACGTTCAAACCGTAAACGTATTTTGGGCTTTGGTAAATTGATCTAGTTCTGTTTTCAAACAAATGTTTGATTAAGAAATATTTACTTAAAAGACTATAGAAGTCTCCTTTCTATGAAGGAAGAGTGAGACACAATCTTATTCCTTTTCATGAATGAGAAAGGATAATAGGAATATTAGATATGTCTAAATTCTAATATAACTCATAGCAAATTTTAATGGTTAAGAAAATTGCATACATTTTTCATAGGGATTTTATCATCCTCCTTCGGTGATCAAATTCTTAGTAACAAATATGATATTTGGTTAACAGAAAATTATGTATGACATTTTATGAGTTATTATAATTAGAAGCTAGACTAATTACTGCAAAATGTTTAAAGACAAACTAGTTGTTTTGACTATTTTAAAGGTGCTACATACATTGTAGGATGGTAGACCTGTTAAGGAAGAAATTGCATGCTCAATTTTTCAAGTTAAAAACATTTGGTGGATAGTCCATCATTTACGTAGTAGAATACACTTTTAGTGCATAAGTAATTGTTACGTATGGACAATTAAAGGTGTTGGAAAGTTAAAAGTACACTATTTTCTTTCACTGGATATGAAACATTTACAATGTTGTCAAATTCAGTGGGAGTATTGTGTACTTATCACTGAATAAGGAATTATTGTAATGATCTTTAATTCAGTGGGAGTTACAAGCTTTGACATCTTGGTAGCTAAAGATAATTACTTTCCAAGTGTAGACACTCATTCTTTTAAGGATAACTATTGTATGTTTCCTTACTAGACATTGTTGTTCTACATCTACTTGTTATGCTAAAATCTATGACACAATCATATTGAACACATAAACAAATGCATGACATGTTGTTTATCAACTATATGAGGTTGTTCCATGCACAAGTGGGAGAAATGTTATCTTTAATGTGTGCAAGAAACAACTCATAAAGATATGATTTAAAGGATTCTCTTGACTACAAGGTAAGAGAATAAGGTTCTAATATTAATTCTAGAAACACTTGGTGTTACAATTTATGTTATGTGAGAGCTTAGCTAGATTGCAACAACAAGGTGAATTTCATATTTCATTACTAGCAGATCAACTGATGTAATTGAACTATGAAAATTAGCAGTTTCTAAATTAGAATAAAGTTCTAATATGAATTATACTAAGACAATCAAGAAACACTTGGTGTTACAATTTATGTTATGTGAGAGCTTAACTAGATTGCAACAACAATGTGAATTTCATATTTTCATTACTAGCAGATCAACTGATGTAATTGAACTATGAGAATTTGCAGTTTTTAAATTAGATACCTATTAGAACATGTGTCAATATGATATCAAGACTATTTTAATTTGTATATTTATGAATTCATGGAATGACATAAATTAATAAAGTAATATAATGCTGCTTCAATCTGAATATTTATGTGTTCTTGGAATGACATAAATAAATGAATAAATAATGTTGTTTACATTATTGTGAAGTAATAAATTAACTTGAAATTACTATTGAAACCAAAAGATAGTGTTCATAATTACTTTAGTTAAACATGTTTATGTTTCATTGTAAAGATATAAACATAAAGTCTTTTAATTGTTACAAGACTTATAATAAAGTAAGACGTTATTTTGTTGTGTTTTTTAATTAAGACGTATACATGAAGTTATTAAACTATTAAATAACTTATGACGTATAGTGGGATTATAACAGTTTATGTTTTCTTATAAAGACATGGACTTGAAGTGACTTTGTAAAAAGAACTTGTGTTATAAAACATGTAATTGACTTGAAAATTATTATACCATTAAAATGAATTAGTTGGTAAATAGACAAGTCAAAAGGAATATGGTTATCTTTAATATTGTTAGATTGTCTTACAATATTAATACTAATGAAATATCAAATGTTTATGGTATGTTCAGTTAAGGAAATCAAACTCTTGTTATATTGTTTGATTAAAGATAACTATGACTTCTTTTTTTCCAAAAGTTATCAAGGTTAGAATGTTGAGTATGACTTAGACATATTTAATAAAACTCCAACATAGAAGATTAATAAGACATTATCATATGATGGAATGTGATGAATGTGATGAATCACATTAAGTCTTAAATTGAAGTTCTAAATTTGTTTAACTGCTTATGAAGAGGTTATTAACAAAGTTAAGTCAGGAACTATCAATAAGTATTTGTAATATCCCAAAAGAGAACATTGTATTGTTTCTTTATTTGCTAAGTATTTAAAGATAGTCTCAAAATTACAAAAAGCAAGTGGGAGTTTTGATCTTTAAAAGATAAAATTACAAGATACATAATCTTCTAAAATACACTAGTAAATATCATAATAAAGGTTGACATTTAAATGTTAAATCTCAAGATGATGGAATTATCATTCATAGAATAGTAATACATCTCAGATATTTGATTAATATGCTGAGGGCTATGATTTACAGGATTATTGTAAAACTGATAATCATTATAATACATTACCAAATAAGAAATTAGGTAAAGTATACATGATATGAATGATTAAGATGCTGTCCATAAAGATAATCATTTTTAGAAACTTGGTTTATCTTAATAGTTAGACTAGAAAATGAAGATGAGTTTCTTCAAAGATTAGGTAACTCTTGTGGTTTAAATCTTTGTATAGAAATCATATGGACAATATTGTGCACATATTTAATGTATGTCTTATGACAAGATTATTAATCACACTTAAGCAATTAACTGTGATTGAATATTCTTTCCTAAACACATTAAATATATAAAGATTATGATTATCATATTTATGAAATTGACAATAGAATATCAAAACTCTTTCTTGAGTGATTACTTGAGCGAGGACGATAAGTAATCAAAAGGAGTTTATGAATTCAAATAAATCTTTGAAGTGTACAAAGTGCAATAATCCATGGATGGATAAATGCATGCATCTAGAAGATTACTCTTATGTTTAATTATTAAATTCATGTTTTGATTTATAATTGAAATAAGATAATTTCTAAGTATTCCTAAAAGCTAGTGGGAGTATTATGTTTAATTTCTTAAATCATATATGTTGTAGAACATATGAAAAGTAATATTCCATATAAGTAAATGTTAAGTCTTAGAATGGAATGAAATTTTACTTGTAAGATTTAGGAAATAAGACATATAACCTTGGAATGAATGTTTATTGTTGAAACATGTGTGGTAAATGAATATAATATAACATGAAATATTATTTAGAAAGTCTAAATGGATATGCATGACATGAATAAAATCTAAGTATGACTCAAAGATCTTTCATGAACATCATGTTTTGTTTTATCATGCTTGATTACAAGATGATTTGGCAATATTAATATCTTATTAAAAAGTTATTAGATAACTTGTGTCATATTCTAAAAAAAAATATGTTTGATTATAGAATTACATCATAAATCTGGAAAAGCTTCCAAATTCTATAGATGAACAATTTTTTCAATTGTTGCGAAAATTGTCATAGCCAACAAACTTGCAAGTATGAAGGGCATCAAACATTACACAATAGTTATTATGGTTTACTGAAAGTTTTAATAGCATATTGTTGTTTGCATACAATGATGCTAATAAAATTGAGATGACACTCAATACTAGTTATGGTAAGGATTTCATCCTTGGCTATTACTAGTTATGCTTACTAAAAGCATAGTTGCATTATACATTAAGAGAACAAGAATACTTTAAACTTTAAAATGTTTGAAAGTTTGATTATCATAAATTGGTGGTTAAGGATGTCACACATTTTATGAAATATTATATGGCATTGTCAAAATAGTTGAGTATGCACATACAAGAACTTCACTAGCTGAATTCTTAAAATAAGTATTCTCAAAATTCCGATAAATCAAAGTTGGATGATTTATGTCTTGTCAACGAGTATGAATGTCATTACTTGAGACATAATTCATCAACAAGAGTTATCATGCATTGATCTATTTAGTATTTGGATAAGGGATGTTAAACAATTATTATAAATCTAAATACATGGTATGTTTTGTTTATAATATATTGTATCCTATATTTGTATGTTTAATCCATGAATAAATGTTATTCTAAATTGTCCGTTGTCAGTTAATAATATGGGAATTTTATTAAATCAAGACAAATCTGAAGGTTGGTATAATATACTTAAAGTATATTGATGCGTAGTCATGCCATTTCAGATGATATCCAATGATACCGAATATAGGACTTATCCCAACTACATGATGTTACTTTATGGATTTTGTTATTAAGTAAATCATGAGAAGTTATCCTTAGACTTGAGATGCAAGATAAGTGTCATGAATGTAGTACATTTTTGTGGAACAACTTAACGCTATACGTAACTGGTAGTCATAAGGGTTGTTTTCGGAAGTGTTACAAAGTTTGTGGGTTTTGCTTGTAGTCAAGATAAAATTTGTTCCTTCAAAAAAAATTTTTTTTTGGAGTTTAATATTGTTGGGCCCCTCGTAGGGTTGGTAAGATGTATGTGTGGCCACACCCAAGATCTCCTCTGAATATGTTCAGAAGATTTGGTAATCTTACTCAATCACAAACAACGAGAAACAGAATGGTTAATTAAGGAATGACTTTTATCCATATCCTTATTAACATGGTATTAGAAACAAAAGGTTAATAATAATGAGAAATCATTAAAAGGTTTTTCCAGGAGCCTTACTCGAGATCGTACTAGAGGCATCGACGTGTTGCAAGACGCTAACCGATGTGATTACACTATTAAAATATGTCCAAGTGGGAGCTGTTAGATTATGGACATTATTTTAGTAGTCGTATGTTAGGATCGAACTCGAGATCACGGGATTGCACACAATACGTATGAAGAGAAAAAGAAATAATTATTTATAAATGTTATAAGTAATTATTAATAAACACAAAACTAATAATAGTAATTAGTATTTAATGATAAATGACTAATGACCTATTGACGAAGATTAGGAAAGTAATACTAATGAATATTTGAAAACAAGGGAAGGTTCTAGAATCCCTAGGGGATTCTCCAAACCGATTGGCCAAGGAAGTTTCCACACCTCCTTTGTGCCTTGTGCTCCAAGTATTGATAAGTATATATACAAACCCAAGATGTATTGTTTTCTCATAACTTGTACACACACATCTTGGTATTTTTCTCTCCTTCTTTCTTTGTCTAGTCGATCCATCTAAACAATCCCTTAAGGGATTCGATGTTAATAGATCAATCAAGTTTTGTGTTTAATTTACTTGCATAAACTTTTTCTTGAATTAGTACGTGTGTACAAGAACGTGATTCAAACACACTATTGTTTGATTCTTGGATTGAATTACAAACGAGGTAAGGGGTAATTCTTATAATCCACATAAACCCTAATTAGGGTTCTTGATTTGAAGATTGCAATTGATTCTTGTTCGGGCTAGAATCACAAAGGTACGTTTACTATTTAATATTGATTAATTAATTACATGTTATATGATCTTGTTATAATTGCTTCCGCTATGCTCACTTTGATGTACTTGGTTTATTTATATGAAGGTCATGATATAATAATTCCAACAACTATAGCTACGTTTGTAGCTTCTACATCTACCCATAGTTAACAAATTTAACCTTTTTCATCTTGAATATCATTCTGGAGCAAGAACGATTAATGTGATATACTACGATTATATTACGAATACAATGTTATTTTATATTCTAAGATTAAATCTAGCATTGTGTACTTTAATATATTAAATACGTATGTTTTATTTGTTTAATATCTACCCATTGTTACCAAATTTAACCTTTTTCATCTTGAATATCATTCTTGAGCAAGAACGATGAATGTCATATAGTACGACTATATTACGAACACAATGCGGATTCGATACACATGACACATGCATATGACATATCAATCAGTGTTGATTAATTGGATGAATCTGTTTACTTGCTACATACGAATGAGTTGCCGATGAGTTAAAATATAGCTTTCTGATTGAAATCAGCAAAAATCTACGACAGATGTGGATTGAGTTACTGAAGCACATAAACAACCTAAGTACAGATATTATTCAGTACTTTGTATTAAATCGAAGAAAACAAACATAACAACAAAATTGTATATAAAAACAAAAATACATTAAATCTCGTTTTTCTAACATACATTACAACCACTTTTTTCTTCTCCTCGGTATCCTTATTTAGACGTAAGACTTCCTCCATAAGCCACCTCTGTTTTGTTATGAGATCGTTTAAAGATGCAGAAAATAGCGAAATGATGTTTTTCATGAGTTCAAGTAGCGTAACTGAATCATTGTCATTCGATGCGTTTGGCGAGTTAGGTTGTTTTTGTGAAGATGGGGAAGACATATTTTTTAGTTATTTTATTTTTCGAGCTGGTGCTAAAAAAGTTGTTGGACTTTGTTTATATAAATTTGAGTTAAGCCAGATATGGTATTGGCATGGGATATAATATCTACTAACATTTAACTTATATACGATATTATTTGTTGCGACATTGATTTTCATAATGATTTTATTTGTAATTGATGTTCTCAATGGTTATCAGCAAAACTTTCTTCAACATTAAATAATTCAGGAAATTACAATTAGGGAAGTTGCAAAAGTAATTACGAGACAAGTTAAAAAAATTACATTTCATCACATACTTCTGCGACATTGTTTGCTATTTTTCATTGATAAAATTTAATACCCCAACCCGTGAGTAATTTCCCTTTGCCATAGGTTGATCTTGCATGGGATTGGGGAAGGAAAATACAAGAAACATGATTGAAGGAGTTCAACGAGGTCTTTCTCCCAATTTGTTCCACATTCAATCCCTGTGTAGATCTTAAACTCTAACGTTAACCTTTGCATGGAACTAATTTGTGATTAAACATATCGTGTTGATGTTTTTCATGCTTGATTTGTGAAAATGCTGAGATTATTTTGTATGTGTGTATGTGTCATTTTTTTAGGATATGTTGATTAATACATTGCATCATTATTCGTAATATATAGTGATGTTAGACTACATTGAAACCCGTCGGTTATTATTATTATTCACGCACATTATATAGAGATTACATGAGTAAACCCTAATGGACCCTAAGCCCACAGATCGGGCTTGGGCCGATTATCCTCTAATACTCCCTCGCAGTCCGAGCGGCGAAATCGCGAAAGCTCGGACTGGAGTAGTAAACTAGAAAAGAAAAGAAAACATCAACATAATAAAAAAAAAAAACATAACTTTAGTCGACTCGTAACAAAACCGTACCAACGGTCGACTTTAGTCGACTGGCACCAACGGTCGGCTAAGTCGACTGGTAACAACATTGTACCAACGGTCGACAGTAGGGACTGGTACCAACGGTCAACTTAGGCGACTGGTAACAAAGCCGTACGAACGATCGACGAACAAACAAACATAAAACAACTATAACCTTAAAAATAAGAAAAACTAAAGTTGGTTCTAAACCTTCAACCCCCAAAGAACCTTCAAACAAACGGGGCGTGTTTTTCCCTAGAAAAACATAAAGATCCACCTCACAAATAAACATCAAAACCTAGGTGGGGCTTGAGCCAATGTTGCCTCAGTAGTATCCTCTCTGTAAAATATATCCAAGCCTTCGATTCCATTTTTACAGTTGCATCTACCATTGCTAGTCTTTCAACTTCAGCTTTAGTGGTATAAGGAGTAATTTAATGGTATGAAAAGAAAATAATGTTGGTTACTGTAGATGGTAGGCACTTGGCTTTGATCTCGTCCTTACTTGAGGTGGAACAAAAAAGACAAAACAACAAGCAAAGTTAATAACAATTGATGAAAGGGACAAATAATTGTGGTGGTGACAAGTAAGATAACTATTGGTGGATGATCAAGGCTGGGAAAAAAAAACAACCGACTGTGGAGGAATTTTGCTTGTGATTGGATCTATGAAAAAATAAAATAAAATAATAATGATGGTAGTGTTTATGAGATTGACGGCAGTTGTAGGGTTTTTTTTAGGATCGATGTGTGGCTGATACCATGTTAGACTACATTGAAACCCGTCGGTTATTATTATTATTCACGCACATTATATAGAGATTACATGAGTAAACCCTAATGGACCCTAAGCCCACATACCGGGCTTGGGCCGATTATCCTCTAATAAGTGATACCATGTTAGACTACATTGAAACCCGTCGGTTATTATTATTATTCACGCACATTATATAGAGATTACATGAGTAAACCCTAATGGGCCCTAAGCCCACATACCGGGCTTGGGCCGATTATCCTCTAATAAGTGATACTTAACATGTCTTGTCAACCTGTCATATTTGCAATAGGTGTAAGTTATTGCGAAACTAGTACGACATGGTTGCGATTACAATAAACATATAAATTTTACTTTATTCTAAACAAATTATAACAAAGAGTAAATGTTACAAATGTGAAATAGCTGACTACAGAATAATACGACATGGTTTGCGGTTACTATACATTCCAATCGTAAACTTTGTATCTTTATACACGTTTTTCTAGTATAATTAATAAACATTGTTATCTTTGTTAAAGACTACACATCAAAAAGTGTTTCCACATATTCTAAAAAGAGAAGAATATTGTCTTCTGCAGTGTTCAGGATAGTGTCACACATAAAAAAAGTGAAATAACTATGAGGTAATCGTTGCTCACGTGATGACCGTGGATGATGGTTTCAACATAGACATTAATGTCATGATACCGGGTTCGATGGCATAGACATATAAGCATAATAAAACCACCATTGTATTGTATCTAATCAACTGAATGTATTATTTCATAATTTGCATAATGTATTGTTGTTGTCAAGCTAGAAAATAAAAAATAATGACTAGCATCATCTTTGATCTGTTTGTTGCAGCTATAACCCTCATCGTTAGACCATATTGGGTTTAGCTGGAGACTGACATTGCACTGGAACTACAATTTAGATCAACGACAAACACGAACAATGTCGTTGATCTTTGTGGTTCATCTTGAACTTTGTCTTTAACCTTTGTAGTAACATAGATTTTTAAGAGCCATTCCTAGTTTGTGCAGATTGTATACGTAAGTTTGCATTGAAAGGGAAACAGTGTAACAAACAACAATTTTAAATTATAGATGTAAAGTTTGGATTATATTTATCTCTTTAATTATAGACGTAAAGTTTATGGAGAAGCACATGCAACACTAGGATTTATTGAAGGAAACAGTGTAACAAACAACAATTTTAAAAATTTATCTAACAATTAAATAAGCAATATAATCATATTATTATGCACAGCGGAAGACTCAAGAAAATTACTTGTTTTACACGAAAAGTTTTTTCCCCGAGATCCTTATACACTAGTCATTTAATCACAGTAAATGACATATCTTATAGTAAACAAACAAACACGAACAGTAGAATTTGATCTTCAAGCCATGAACCAAAACCAAGATTTACGCAAGCTTCAAACTTCTAATTAATAGTGTGACAAACCAGTCGGTATCCACACCAACACTCCATGAATCTCCTATAGTTGCTAAGCTTAAATTACCTTTGTCACAAGAACAATTATTTGATCAAATCAGTAACACAAAAGACATGAATGATCACCAATATATATTGTAAATTTGGGGAGACTCATGTTATTGAGTGTGACCATTAGGTCTCGTAAATGATCACCAATATAAGTTAATTTTATACTATGCACATGTAAACCAACATTTATTTGGGTACGATTTATTACGAATTGTTTGTGAATACTTAGGTGGAGCTAAACTTAGAATTAATTATTATAATACGAAAGCTACATTCACAACAACCTACATACAACAGGATCTTAAGTACCATATTTTTTTAACACATTTTTTGAACGTACAGTCTCTTCAAACTTCTTTATATGTCGAACGTAGCTTCCTACAAGATCCCAATCTCTGTCAATGTCTTCATAAAAGAAGTTGATGGCTCAAAATGATGTTCACAACCGTCGGTTGTGTTTCACGTATTTTTTTTATGCAATTTTTTTTAATCAATCCTTGTATATTTTCAACTTGCTCGTACAACCCGCCAAAGTGTTCCAGACACTTAGATCATCCATCAATTTGTCTAAAAAACATTTGGGTTGATGGGATGTTGGATGGATTTATTGAAGATGTCATTTCGTATGAAGATTGATGATTACAAAAGATATAAAAAATTAAGTTTGTCAAAGGTTTTCCCGTCGCATTCCCTCCTTTTGAATTTTTAGACAATTAACAAAGACCGCACAAACGTCATACAAGTTCACTTCTCATATAAACTAAGGTAGGTTTCTACAATGATCTGTGATCATACTACGATATTTTATTGGTTCTTATATGAACCATCCAGCTTTTTACGATTTTCAAAAAAAAAAAAAAAAAAAAAAAGACTAAATGTGTATAAAGAAAATATTATTATTCAATTATTGTAAACTATAGATCTAAATGTGTATAAAGAAAATAGGGGTCATAGAAGATACCACAAACATCAATGACATCCATTATAACTACAATAACACGGGTCGTATAAAAGAAGGTACCACAAACAAAGCACTAACTTTTTCTAAAATATTCTATATGTTCCTTGAACTATTTTTTTTTTTTTTTTTTTTTTTTTTTTTTTTTTTTTTTTTTTACATTCTACAATACATTCTCACATTCATGTTCAAAAAGTTGGAGTTGCTTACTCTTTGTATCTATCTCTACCATACACAGTTGATAGTATTGAAGCAGAACTTCCATCTTACTTTTAAGTTTGTTAATTCGACTAGTATGCCACCCGATGAGTCTGTGCGTCTTGTCACTCATGTACTTATTCTAGATGGTTGGTGGGAGCGGTGGAGATGGAGAGCATGGAAAGGATGAAGAAGAGGCTGCAACCATGGTTTTGGTAAGGAAATGTATGTTTAGGTTATGTTAGGATAAGTTGATTCAACCATTGCCTTAGTCTATCCATAGGTGGTGTCTCTCGATAAACCAAATCAAGGATATGACAATTATGATCATTCCATGAGCTTGCTAGGATTAAGTTGTTTTTAGTTTGTCCAAACTTTATATAGACTATCCCTAAGTAGTTGTGTTTATCTTCGTGACTATTATCCCACTTTATTTTATATATCATTTAAGTTGTTAAGCAATGAATCTCAAAACCCTTATGAATTTATTGCCTTTTATCAAAGAGGTGTGCTACACCCATTCACAATTTACAAAAAAAAAAAACCCACTCGCTGACGTGTCAGCAAGCTGATTGGTTGGTCTTTTGTGGCCCACAAAAGACCAACCAATCAGCTCGCTGACACGTCAGCGAGTGGGTTTTTTTTTTTGTAAATTGTGAGTGGATCTAGAAATATTCTTTATCAAAACCTTATTATATAAAAAACTAAAAAAAAGAAAAGAACAACCCCATCTTTTAGAGCATTAGAAAGCCGCCTTCATTTGCTCATTGCTATTCTCATAGAAAATGAACGTCCTCAAAGTACTTGCCTATACGACTCTATAACGATTAGGTATATTTCCTAGAGGTAGAAAAAGTTCTTCATATACAGACCTCATTCAGTTCCTTATTTTATAATATATAAGACGAGGTAAAAAATGAGTCAAATTTGGTTTAGTTTTAAGTAGTTACATATGAAGTTGAAGTTAGAGCTTATAAGAGCTCAAACTGACGGCGGAACTTTTATTTATAAAAATGTTTGATTAAGTTTATAGGTGTAAAGTCACATTTTAGAATAACAACGAAATAAAAAGATACGGGTTTCTTTCTAATTTGTCCTGCCAAAAGTTTAGGGCCTGTTTGGTATGGGGTGTTTTATGGGTTTGGACTCAAAGTAGGCTCAAAACCTATGTTTTGTAAGAATTGTGGGGATTAAAAATAGGGATCCAACCCTCCAACTCTACCATACACAAAAGTCACCCCACTACCCTACTTTTCTACACTTTCATTCTTTTTGTGGGCACCTCTCACTTATTTCTCTCTATCTCTCTCTTCATTTCTTTTTTTTTCTTGTTATAAAATTATATTTTTTTTATAAAATTTTCTCTCTCCTCATTTAATTTATACTTATATTAAATTCAAATCAAAATCCAAAACCAAATCAAAATCCAAATCATAATCCTAATCCTAATTATAATCCTAAACCCATCTACAAATCAAACGGACCCTAAGTTTCTCTGGGAAACTCCATTTGACAAATTTTCTTTTAAGCTATTGAATTTTAAACGCCACCAAAAGAATTTCGGCCAGACACAAGCTTTCCACCAAACACAATCTAAGCGTTAGTTTCCGACTTATATTATACTTGTTAAATATTAGGTTAAACTTATTAAGTATTAACTATGTGATGTATAACCTTTATAATTTGAATAAGAACATATTTTCATCAAAATCAGCGATTTATAAAATGTATTTTTATCATCTAATAGAGGAGCACCATCTTTGCAAGCCATGCTAGTCATATTCTTGTTGGTGCACAATTCAAAATCCGAACAAATGCGTGTTCATGTTCGATAGGTTGAAAAAACTATCGATGTGAAAGCAATACAAATTATGATGTATATGGTACGAAGGTGGTCCAATATATGAGAATAACATATATGACGACCACACTAACCTAACTTATTACCTAACATAAGTATTCATCTCTAATCAGATTCTTGTTTACTTTATATCTTTATACCATGAAGTAGGGCTAAGCATCGGGCCGCTCCCGACCCGTCCCGACCCGAATCCCGACTATCCCGAATCCCGACAAGTCGGAAAACACAAACCGAGTCCCGACCCGATTAAGCTCGGTTCGGTTTCGAGACAGTCGGGACGGGACGGGATCGGTCGGTTTGATCGGTTTTGTTTGTTGTTTTTTGGTTTTCGGCCCGTCCCGACCCGATCCCGACAAAACGAAAAACACAAACCGAGTCCCGACCCGTTTGAGATCGGTTCGGTTTCGGGACATGATTCGGGACTCGGGATCGGGACGGGATTCGGGATCGGTTCGGTTTTGCTCACCCCTACCATGAAGTCATGAAAGTTCCCTTCTTAAAGATATTATAATAAACACGTATTCGACATGGATTTAAAGCTCGTTCGATGAACATTTTGGAAGTAGTCGGGGAAAAGTCCATTATCTACCACGAAAATACCGATAAACTTAGTACATCCGAACCGAAAATACATAAAATTTCATTTTTCGGATAACCTAAACATAGTACCAACCAAAAATGCCCTTTTATTTATCCTTTTACCCATTTACTCGTATCTTTGACCTACTTTGAGATATGACCAAACATTAATTAAGAGAATAGTATTCCATCCATCTTAAAATTATTATTTTAAATGATTGTCTACTTTTATTTTCAAGCAATCGAAAAAAAGTTTAATAACCGTTGATTGATATTTGATTAATTGAAAAGTGTATTGATTTTGCTTTTCTTAAGCTGAGTTTTTGTTGTTTTTTTTTTTTTTTTTTTTTTTTTTTTTTTTTTATATAATCTAAAACACAATAATTTTAATATATAAAGAGTAAATAAGAATATAAGATTAATCCCATAAAAACAAACGATAACATTCACAACCAACCATAAAAGAAACTTAATTGATAACAACAAAGTAAACGGCCACATTAAATATACTTCACTTTTGACTAGACAGACACATTTGTCCTTCCAACATTTATAACTTTTCAAGATCCCTATTGATACCATTTAATTTTTAAAACCAAACAAACAAAACAAGCAAAAACCACTATCGAAAAAGTTACACCAAACTAAAATAAAACGGATAAACTTTCACAATAAAAATTAACAAAACCCTCATTTTTTTTTTTTATAAAAAAAAGGGTAAATAAAAAATAGAAAAAAACTGGTCAAAAATTTAAGAAGAAGATTGGGAAAAGAAAGAAAAGAACAGACATCCCTCTGCTCTTCTTATGTTTTTTAATATTGTTTTTTTCAAAAAATAAAAAATAACGTTGTTCGAAAACTAAACTCAAAGCTCAAATATCAAAATATTGTTTTTTAAATAAATTTTTGTTACATTTTATCAGCGGCGGCGATCGGTGGTGGTTGTTGGCGGCGGAGGTGAATCGGTAAATATGTTTTTTGTTTTTGTTTTTTGAATTAGGTTGAATGGATAATGTTTATGTTTTTTTGTTTTGTTTTTATATGATGGTATTTGTTGTTTTATGTGTAGGGATAAAGATAACCTAAATTTTGTTTTTGTTTATGTTATTGTATAATTCAATTTTATGTGCTGGAGATTTTTTTGTTGGAAAAAGAACCATCAGAATGAAGCCCTACCAAATTTATTAGGTGTGGTCATTGATTTAAGGATGATTTTGTAAGCTTTTTGTTTTTTCTGATGTGTGTATGATTCATATATTATGTTAATGGGTTTTTCATGATGCTAGGTTTATGAACATTATGTAATTTACATTAGTATGTGTTGAATTATAATCTTGTTGTTCTGTTTTTGAAATGTATCTTAGGAGTTTGGAGGATAGCTAGAACCAATTCGTTTTCACGGTTTATTAGTTTCATTTTGTAGGTCTGGGTCGTGTTTTTATGTCTTAAGAAGATTCGTTTTCACTATTTATTAGTTTCATTTTGTGGGTTGTGTTTATATGTCTTAAGAAGAGAAGAAATGGAGAGACAGTTTGCAATTAGGATTATGACGAATATTGGGAAAATGATGCAAATGAGACGTCTTAGGAATTTTTGTTATGAAATTCTGAACTATATTCATACATGCAGGATTCCCTTTGGAAAGAAGATGAGATTTTAGAAATTGGTAATAACGAGCTATTGAAGAATATTGGACTTACCGATAACATCAGATGGAGAATGATAAACCACCAAATGACAGAGACACCATTGTAGACATCGGGACTAGTGAAAGTGAATATGAAGAGGAACGGCAAACACAGAACAAACGAGCAAAAACTGTGGTTAGATCAGTGGGTAAACCTTTTGGTTTTGAAGGATCAGAGGAAGCTGAATGCAGCAGTAATTCACACATGACATCAGTGAAATCAAGCGATGATGACTTTGAAGATATTGAATCAGTGATACACAACAAAGTTGGAAAAAATGGGGAACATACCCCTCTTTTAGGAAAACCGCAGTTGAAAGAGAAACGCAAAAAGGCTCCAAAGCCACCTCGGCCACGTAAGGGCCCGTTATTGGACACAGCTGATATGCAACTAGTTAAAGAGATTGCTGAGCAGACGATGAAAAGGCGTGCTAGGGTTGAAAGGTTGAAATCACTAAAGAGGAGGAGAGCGGCTAAAGCTACACCACCACAAGCATCATCAAAGATGAGCATCTTTGCTATGGTCATCACAGTTCTCTTTTTCATTGTCATTATTTACCAAGGTAAATACATAAATTTGATACACTATGCTTGTCATATGTTGAAATCGTGTGCTTTATCTTATCATGATTTTTTTTATAGCAGAATTTCTTGGTGATAATGAATAGGGGGCAAACCTTTTGCATCATAAGCATTTAATTAGCTTGATAGTGTGATCAAAGATTCAACCCTAGTTTTCAACGTGATATAACCATAGTTGTCAACTGTCTAGATTTTGCACCAGTTTGTTTTTGGAGTTTCAAGCTAAGACCTCTTTACCTGTTAGACATTTTGTATTCTGGTCAATACGATTTTCTCTATTTTGTTATTGTAGCTGATGATATTAGACATCGGACTAACAGTCCACCCTACTTAATAAACTATGTGTAGTCAACTTTTATGATGACTGTCTCTAAAAGTTTGGCCAATTGCCACAGCTTAGGCTATGTTGCATATACTACCAAGTACCAACCAATGCTGTACCCTTCTTGGCAGCCTACAAATTAATTTCGTGGGTTATATATACCTCTGTTTACCATCCGCTATAGTTTTAGTCTATTTGATTTCAAATTGTTCTCTGCTATATGTTTCATTGTTGGTGATCATGTTTTTTGCAACTTAATAGGAAATATTTTGAATCATGAAATAATAGATATTTTTTTATGCTATTAAATCACTTATGACCTTTCCTGCAGGTTTTAGTTCAGGTCAAAGTTCAAGTTTGATTTTTGATGATTCACCTAAGTCATCAGCAGCACCATCAGGCGGTCTAATCTCCATACGGCTTGGGAATAACTTGGAAAGCAACAGTGTTCAACAAATTGCCAATCCTCCAAGGTATGTAATTCCGTCCATCAACTTATAATTCTAAGTTCTATGGCAGTGTAGATTAAACAAGCCAACTGTGAATCAAAAAAGAAAGAGAAAAAAAGGAACTACAGTCTGTAATTTGTGCTATCTAATATATATTGTGGACATGTGGTTGCCAAAAAACCATGTTACTATCATAATATCTTAGTCGGCATTTTATCCATGATTGTTCATTCTTGCAATAGGTGATTATTACTTCTTTTCCACCCTTTTTCGCATGTACAATGGTTTTTAAGTCAACCTATTGATAGTCAAATATTAATCAGTACCATTTGACAATTTTTTGGGGTCTTGTTTATACGGTTTGGAAGAAATTCGAAGATGTGAATTCACTTCCTATTTGGTTAATGTAATAAGATAATACTAAGACCCACAATTGAAGATTTGAAAAATCATATATGTAATGAATCTTTTGTGCGTTGATCTGATCATAAACGTACATGCTTCATACTTTTTACAGGAAACTAATGCCCCAGAAGATATATCACACAACTTCTAGTATCGTGGAACAAAATTCTGACTCTGATTCAAGAACCTCAGTTGAATGAGAGTTAAACATCTGGATACGCAGGTGCATTATCTTTTAGGCCAAATCTCTGTACACACCGAGTCGGTAGTTTTTGCTGTACATACTAACTTTAGACTGATTCAAATTTGTAGAACATCGATCTTGTTGTTAATTGATTCAGCATGTTAGACATTTTTCTCAGAAGTAGTCCATCTTTATTACACAATCTGCACATTGCATCAAGGAACCTTTCTTTATGTTTCCGCTAATTAGAATAGTGTACAAGCGCAACCGATATTACAACTTGTTTTTCATTAAGATCCATAAAAAACTGAATACTTAAAGCAGTATAATGTACAGATGCAGGATTTGAACTTTGATCATTTGGTTATGCAAATGATGGCACAATTATTCAACAGAGATTTTTTTTTTCTTCTAAAAGTAAATACTTACTTGATTAATGATTATCGAGTCCTGGTTTATTGAAGTTGTGATGTTTGAATGTTAAGATCAAGATTGAATGTAAAATGTAAAATGTACCAGAAGACAGATTCATCTTCGGAGCAATCCAAATAAATGTAGATTCCTAAGTCCTTTTTCGTGTGTCCCATAGTACTTTTGGTGTGCTTAACTTGTGCCCCTAAGGCACAAGTTAGAAAAACCCTTATATAAAGCAAATGCGACTTTCAACCACCTACTTATTTCAAGTCTAGGCTGTGTTTGTTTTTTTTTAAAACATCTTAACAGCCTCTTAATAGGCTAAATGTCTGAATCGGTCAGACATTTGGTCGTTCAGACCGTTTGTTTTTTTCTTTTTCGTTCAGACGTGTTCAGATGCAGTAAGATCTTAATGGTTTAGACTTGAGAGGGGTGTCTGAATGTGTCTTGTTGCCTCTTACTGACACAAATAAAAACCAAAAAAAAAAAATAGTACGAGCAAGCAAATGTGCGGTTCAAACATGAGTTTTTTTTCCCGTTCAGATGCGGTCAGATTCAGACATTTACGCATCAGATTCAGATTCAGATATGTGGTTCAGATTCAGACCCTCTTAACAAACAAACACCACCTAAGTTAAGCAAGACTTGGTTGTGACATGTCTTTATAAAAATAGAAATGTGACTTAGTTCAAGTCTGGATTTTGTCAAGACCATAAACCAAACGGCACTGAAGCAATGTCGAATAAAAAAAACACAATTATTTGACAAAATTGATTTGGTTAAGGTTGACTAATAAGCTTCCTAACATCGTAGTTGCCAGCTTGAACAATAAATGTATTAAAAAGTGCAAATATCGATCCTATATTTTATACACGAGAAAATCACCACAGGATTTCAAGTTTCAACAATCCCAATATCCAAAACAAACCACATTTAACTCGAACTCGGGCTTTTACGAGCTCAAGTTTGACTCATTATTAAATTAAAATGTACCTGAAATAAAGCTAAAATAAAGCTTGACTCAAAGCTTGGCTTCTCACACTACACTATGTTCTCAACTATACACTCTGTTCTCAACTGTGTTTTGAAATTTAAAGTAAAAGAAAACGAGTGAAACTAAAAAAAATTAATCTTATTCTTGGAGTTTTTAAAAGGAGCGAAAGCAAAGAAATTGATGAATATACTTATGTTTTTCACCTCATCATATTTGAGATGAAACATGAGAAAAAAAGAAACAAAAAGAAGCTTAATGGCAAAAATATCTCTTATTTTATGAAGTATAACTTGTACTCCTAATTTAATAGTAACTTCACAAAAATCAATAATATAATAGACTACAACCTTCTTTTACATTTTTTAACACAGCTCAAACCAATATATTTAATTTTCATCTGCTGTATATATTAAAACGGCAATTTCATATTTACCCAATTTAAAAGTTATAATTATATATTTTCTTGACACATGTTTAAAGAGCACTAGACTTATGTGTTACAAACTTGTCTTTCGAGTAAATATGAAATTTGAACCTTTTGAGTAAATATGGAATTTGAATTGGTTAAATATGAAATTTTCCCTGTTTCTGAATAAGCTGAGGACCAAGCTTAAACGCCCAAAGATATACCAAGTTCATGAACCTAACAAACATATTCCTAATTGTTATGCATTTGGGCACGTGTGTATTTTCTTGAAGAAGTCCTTTAATATAGGAAAATTTTCATATTTACTGAATTCAAAAGTTATAATTCCATATTCACTCAAAATATAAGTTTCCAATACATAAGTGCAATACTTGCACGATTTCAGAACAGCTACTATGGAATGGTTTTATGACTTTATCGTTACAAAGATAGCTTAACAGCTTACGCAAATGCATATGTTGATCGTAACCCTTTTGACCTTATGTTGGAAGGCTGGTTCAAACCAACGGTGCCAGATGCAAAGTACGCATTCGTAATAGGCTTCTTGTACACTTTTATTGGTCTAAATGTGTCTTCTAACCTTTACCATAATAACTTCAACTAGCAGAGAGAAAAAAACAAACAGCAGATATATGCTAACCACTATTTAATATTTATTGCTCAAAGATCCAAATTACAATTAGTCTTCATCACCACTCACACCTAGTGAGGAAGATATCTTTAGACCTCCAAACAACTAAGAAAATCAAAGACACTATGCTTATGTGCAACAATTATGACAGCCTTGTATTCAAACAGACACATGAAGATCCTCAGAACCTTATACTAATTATGCCTTGCTGTCAATGATCATTGGTTCTACCACCTTTGGAGCTGTCTTCTGCACAAAATATAAATCACATTTAGAATCATGAAACCACACACAACCAAAAATTTCAAACGAGTAAGTTACTTACTTTAGAGTCAATTGCTGATAGCTTAGCAAACATGTTCCCATAGAATTTAGCATCCTTCTTGTTGTATTCTTTCATCTTCTCCTTCAACACTTTGTACTCCAGCTTCACATCTCTGATCACCACCAACAAAAACACAAACATGTCAATAGTCTGCACAATCCCACTACGAAGATCATAGGGTAACCAAAAAAACGCAATTCTCTACCTGTTATCAGGGTCTATCTCAAGTGCTTTTTTTATGTCAAGTTCCGCCAGATCCAGATCAACCAAATTGATATAAGCTTGAGCCCTTCGGTAGAGTGCCTTTACATTTTTGCTCTCAATTTCCAATACCTGCAATAAACCCTTAACATCATCATCCATACTCCACAATAGTTACGACAGGTTGGTAACAATCAAATATATATTAGATACAACTTTTCAAAAAATCAAATTTGTTCAAGTAAGTTGATTAAAAGTCGAAAGCTTTGACCTGTTAGATATTTAGGCAAGTCTATAAAAGTTCATAGATTTGACCACTTTGACCCGCTAAAAGTAAAATCTAACCCAAACAGACCCATTTGTGAGTTAATGGGTTGGTATTGAATGAATCAAAATTAAGAGCTTAGTTCCCACATACCTTGGTGCAAAGCTTCACAGCCTCTTTGTAGTCCTTCAGCTTCAGTTTACAGGCTGCATCGTTGAGGCTGCAGGACGCGATCAGTGCTCTTGCTTGCTTCTTATCCGCCTCATCAAAATTAGTATCGTATTCAATGTACTTGGCAGCCTGTGATTATCAACAAGCTTCAGCTCACAACCACAAACCCTTAAAAATGTAATCTTCCACACAATGAAGAAACAGAACATTACCTTCTCATACGGCTTTGAAGCTTTGAGATATTTACCAGCTTTGAAAAACACATTTCCTTCTTCCTTCTTTTTAGCAGCCGCCTCAATCTTCTCCTTGGCATTCAAATCCCACGATTCTTTATCCTACAAGGTATTAACATTCTGCCATTAAGTACCAAGCAACTATATACTGGTATCTATGTGCTCATTAAACAACTCTACAAACCTTGACAAAAGACACAAGCTCGATTTCATATGTCACAGTGGAGTTAGGAGGGACTACTGCTAATTCTTGCTTAGATTCCGTAGAACCAAAAGCATATTCTGGTGCAACTGTCAGAAGAGCTACTTCCCCTTTCTTCATTGTCAGCACAGCCCTATCAATCCCATCAATTACTTGCTCTGTTCAAAAACCAAAATGGCGAACAGTGAATACATGCAAATTTAAGCGTGAAATCAGTGAAGAACATAGCTTCTCAATGTTCCATACCTTCATCTGTCTTGAACTCGAAAGGTTCAGACTCATCATAACCTTTCTGAATGAATATAGTGCCATCTGGCAGCTTACCAATCAATTTAACTGTCCATTTACAAAGAGAAATTATCAGACACCTGTGCGTATACCAAATGATCCAATGCTATCAAAAAAGGGCACAATGACCCTGAAAACGTACCCTGGACAACAGCTCCTTCATTTGGTCGTTCATACCCCTCTCCTTCTTTCAGAATCTTCTTCACAACCTTTTTGTCAGTAGTAACATTTGAAACAATCTTCCATGACACAAGCTCTAGTGCAATTTGCAGTGTAGCATTTGGTGGAACCCCGCCTTCGTTACCAGAGGCTTGTTTCCCATTCTCCCCAAATCCATCTGTAACCAGTACAAAACCGAATTAAAGTGATAACCAACACAAAAACAAATTCTGCTTCATAAACTTCTAGAACATTCGCTTACATTGAGGTTTAACTGTAAGGATAACCTTTTCTCCTTTCTTCATTGTTTTCACAGCCTTTGAAAGTGCAGGGCAGAAGTGTCCTGGTCAAAATAATCATATCAGCAACAAGCAAATAGCACCACAACAACACTATAGAAGAAAGATCATATCAGAGAGACAAATTACCATCTTGGACAGTGAACTCTACACCATCTGCTTTGGCAACCAATGAACCATCCTCGAGTTTAACCTCATAATTCACTGCATAAGCATTATCAATGAAAATGGTTGATTTGAGGCCTACATAGATCTAACCCCATGATTTCAAGAAATGCATGATTATGAAAGAAATACCTATAACTTCATCAAGGTCCTTGGGGTTCTCCCACTTCTCTCCTTTCTGTATAATCTTCTTGTAAATACCGCCATCTTTGCAAATGTCCTTGACACTAGCCCATGAAAGCAGTTCCACTTCGAACTGAAGAGTGGCGTTTGGAGGGATAGTTGGAGGTGAACCAGATTCACCATAAGCAAGTTCAGCAGGAATGGTGAAAAGTGCACTTTCACCCTTTTTCATTGTTTTGATTCCTTCATCCCATCCTTTGATTACTTGTCCTAACAATATACAACAACGTCGTGTAAAACATTTCTTATCATCTTATAGAAATCAATCGGCCCTCAAATGCCAATTTTCACTATTCATGGTGAGGATAATTTAGCAAATACAAACACGAATTTGCAGAACACACACAACATATGATAAAGCGTGGTCAAGAGGGTAATGACAGGCCACACTAACAAGTCTATCTTCTTTAATCAGTTGTTTATGGTCATATGAAACTCATTTATAGATGCCAAATTAAGCTACATTCGCATGGTTTCATCTTGGCAACATTGGTTCTTTACGAATTAACAAACACTTTTCAGCAGGGTAATACTCAAACTCTGTTTACATAGGCTACTTTTGTTCTATTATAGTGATAGAAAACACAATGAACTATTCTTGAAGGTAATCCTTAAAAATACAACTGCACACCAAAAAATTGTAAAATGCACGAGATTTCGCACGCTATACCAGCTGAGCAATTTACATTACCACATCAACTACAGCTTTGTATACTTGTGGTTCAGATTTGTGATCCGCTACGCCACAAACAAAAACTAAATCACATAGATAAGCAAACAAGGCCATGCATCAACAGCAAAAACAACATATTGTTCTTTTTCACTGATTGATAAACGAACTTCACAATTTGCAAGAACCTAAATCCCTATCACATATGCAACTAACAAACAACACATAGAATCATTGAATATATACTACTGAACACCATCTGCATTTCCTTTACACCTTCATTACAAAGCACAACCAAACATCCAAAGCAATTAACAAACTAACAACTATTCCAGTTACTCAGAATCAATCACCGTAACCAATCATGCATATTCCTCATTAACACATAACAACATAACATCTACATTTCACAACAACTGTTTAAGGGCGTTTACTGATTAAAATATATAAAAGCTTGTTTGGCACAAAAACGTTAAGCTTCCAGATTTCGTTTAAATACTACTATTTGAAACGCTTTTAAAAGAAACATTTAGCTTTTACATCATTCTTCACTTATGTTTGGCAAAACTAGTAGCAATTAGCAGTAGTGGCACTGACAACCAATAGCACTTATTTAGCAGTAGTCGTTTATTTAATAGATGCGTTTGGTAACGTGCTAAATGCTTCTTCAAGTAACAATTAAAAAGTAGCGTTACATGCTAAACGCTCTTAAAAGCTCCTTGCCGAACATACATTTAATAACTATTGCCACAAACTACGTTACAAAACGCTTTTATAAAACAAACAACTACCTACTAGTCGTGCCTTAACTATATAAAACTCAATAAATTAAATAATGACTACAACCTATAAAACCGAAACCAAAAACGAATAGATTAAATTATCCTCACCTTGACCGAGAGAAAACGTAAACGGAGTCCCCCTATCGCGACTCGAATCAAATTTCGTCCCATCAATCAACGTTCCAGTAAAATGCACTATCACCAAAACAACACAATTATATCAATAACAATCATAATAATATATCATTACAAACAGATTTATAAAAAAAATTATATACCTTGAACCTCATCGCCGTTATCAGGAGTCTCCCAACCTTCACCTTCTTTAATAATTTTCTTCTTCAATCCTTTTTTACCAATCGCTTTTTCGTCTCCAGCTTGCATCGCGTCGTACGGCATTTCGTCTTCCATCATTTCTTTGCCTGCTGGAAAGGTGAAATCGTCTTCCATTTGGCTGATTATGTTGTGAAGAATGTTTTGGTGAGAAAATGTTATAGCAAAAATTGGAGAATGTGTGTGGGAAGGTGAATGATGTTGAGGTGTTTATAGAGGGGTGAGTGAATGGTTGTTGTTCTAGAGTGTTCTGAGGGGGTTTTGAATGAGTGAAAATAGGGAGGAGTGGGGAAGGATGAAGAATGTTCTGGATGGATTTACGGTTGCGAGTCTACGTGATCCGCACACTGGATCCAAGGTCCCCGGTTTTTTTTTTTTTTTTTTTTTTTTTTTTTTTTTTTTTTTGAAACCGAAATGAGATGCGTTTAGTTGTTGAAAAATATTGTTGTCCTTTTAATATGTTTGGCACGGAGCTGTGGAGCATTTTGGAGCGGTGATCTCCTAATCGGCGAGCAATGAATATTTTGGTTTTTAATAATCGTTTGGCAAAGGAGTGGTGAACTTTTCTATTTTTAAAAATGCTCATTTTTTCAATCTAATACTCGATGTCATTTTTTTTTAAAGAGAAAGGTAGATAATTGTAAATTGAATTTTTCAGATTTTTAATAATGTTTTGAAAAATAATTTTTCTTTCTTTTTAGAATTTTTTTTCAAATTTGTAACTAAACAAGTTTTATGTTTGTTTTCACCAACTAAACACTCTTGAAACCAAAATTGATCGATTTCGTCAGTTATGTTTCTTTTATCAATTTTGGTTCAGTTTTTGATTATTTCGGTTTTTAACCGTTTATATTTTGGGCTTAGCCACGTCGTACCAACAAACTTGTTTTCCATAAGAAAAGTTGTTCATCCTTCTTTATTTCTTTGCTAATGAAAGTCAAATGTGAAATCTCAAATTTCTGTGCATACACACATATAGATGAAACATAAACATATAAAAAAGACACATAGTATGATCATTGCAAATATTGTTGATATACTATCAAGTAAACACACATACACATAAAGCATCCACATATACGAAAAGACAAATATATTTTAAGTCCCTACAAAATGAATATGAATTTAGAAATGGGATATATTTACGTATTTATATATATATATATATATATATATATATATATATATATATATATATATATATATATATATATATATATATATATATATAACAGGAGGCGTTACACGTAGATAAATCAACATAACGCCACCTCATTGCCATGTAATTCATTATCCGCCATGTCATCACATTCTAGCCATGTCATCATTATTTGTTATTTAATTTATCCATTTAATTAATTTTATTTAATTCCGACTTTTGTTTTAAAAAAAATTGCACAAGGATTCGAACTCATCTCCATGTTGATATTATGTGGTGTGTTAACCACTGAACCAACAAATTTTTTTGTTTATTTACTCTATGTCAAAATCTATATAGGAAATCTATATAGCATAAACTGATATTTTAATTTAGGGAATATATCAAAGCTTTTTTTAGATAATTACGATTTACAGAATGTTTAGCCTTATCATTTAATAATACGTATTAAAAAAAAAAAACCCTAATCATTAGAACTCTCTCCATGAAAAAAACTCCATCATGATTTCAGAGTTTTAATGACTTTTAATGTGTTTTTGTGCAGGTTGCAAAGTCATGCAATGGCCAGAGAGTATTGAGACCATTTACATTTTCGTGTTTTAGTTACATAATTTTTTGTGCTAATATGTTTGGTGCCTTTTGTGTGTGTGTGTGTGCAGGAATAGGTAGTCTACTTTTACCATGGTAAGTTCTACTCTGATTTACAGTAACAATTGTTTCATAAAGAAATTATTTGTCTGTAGAATGAACAGACAAAGGGTGTTACAAGTTGATGATTAACACACGAAAGTGGTTTAGAATCACGTGATTTTGAGTTAAGGGGCTACAACATTCACGAAAATTGTTAACAAATTGAACATTTCTTTGTTGTATCTTGCAGGTCTGATGATAGACCGTATGACTGGTCAACCTAGGGGATTTGGATTCTCATTCGCTCATTATGGTTTAACAACGGTAAGTGACTCATGCATGTATTTTTTTTTTGTGCATGTAAGTGACTGATGATTGTATTCAACATGAATAAAGTTCGAATATGTTTTATTTCAGATCCTTATATGGTTCCATGCATTTGATTTTCTAAAACATAAAGCACACATCTCGGAGCTTAATTGTTTCTAGATTCGGATAACGACCTTTACTGCAGGACAATCGAAGTGGCTGTAAAGGTATAATCCTATTCGAATTTGTTGAATGTTCGACTTAAACGTGCTTGGAATTGCTTATTTGATCTACACATTTATGTATCTGAATAAAAGGGGAAAAAGATTATTGGTCATGATGGAAGTAACGAGCTACTTAATGATGATATTATGATGCGAGAAAATGTTACAGCAGATGGTTGTTTCATAAATATGTTAGCAATCTCCCATATGCTATATAGAGCTAATTGTTTGATGTATACTAATTATAGATTGTCATACAATAGGTGTTACCAGGGGTCAACAAAATAGTGGTCATAGTCATGGTCTTTGCCGGTCAGTAAGTTTAAGCATTATTGTTGCCAGCACCCATATTCAGATACAATTTTGCATTAACTCATTCACTTTCCCTTAATGATCATCCATAACCACCATTAAGCTATATAGGTGAAGTTTTTTGGAGATTGAATTTGTCATTCATATTTGGATTGATGGCCATAACTTCCATGTACACAGTACACGGAATTTTTTGCTTCATGTTATGAGTTGTTTTTATGCAACAAGGTTGTAAGGATATGCTAGGTGAGTTAAAGAGGATGTACTTAAGAGAGAATGCCAAATTGTTGCTGTTGCGATATGTTCTGACGATAAGTTTTAGGTAAGGTTTCTATGTACCATATTCCATAATTTCAGTTAATGGATATTTGCATCGCCTCTTAATGGAATATCTTAATAGTAAATAACTAACTGTATTTTACAAGTACACCTTTTTGCTTGCTTAATCAGTGAGTAACTATTTAACCATTTTGGAAGGTAAAAAAATGACAAACTATACTAAGTGAATTTCAATTAATTGATCTTTGCATCGCCTCTTAATGGAATATCTTAATGGTTTTTCCACCCGTTACAGATAAAACATGACCCATATCGACCCATTTATAAGTAAATGGGTTGAAATTGCCACCTCAAGCTTATTTGTTATCCACAGTTATAGAGTGTAACTGATCAAGTTCTGATTGTGCACATGCATGCTTTTTTATTGTAGAACTTATGAAATATCTCATTACTACTTGGCATCAATTATGTTCAGTTCAGATTATCAGTGTTCTTCATGAAAACGTTTATAAAATATGGACCTATAACAAGCTACTTGTGGCCTTTCAGAGCCGAGGAGTTGGAGACAGCGCTCATGGAGATGGCTCAACAAAATAATCGACGGGAATTGAGCGCAAAAGTATTCCCACATCATATATATCTACAATTTCTTCTCATGTTTTTTTCTTGAAGCACACTTAAAAGTTAAAACTTTACTATATGGTACAGTTAGAGAGGGCATGTCTTATGGGTACCAAAGTGCCATATTAAACCCATTTACCTAAAAAATTAGCTGAGTCAGGTGATAAAATAATATATCACATCTAAAGGGACAAACGGACAAACTCTAAAAACATGGTTAAAATAGAAAAATGCTTGCAGATCAACCCGACCCGCTTTGACATGTTATCAAATGACAGGTTTTGACCAAAGCTATTTTAACCCCTCCAACCGGTCTAGCCTGCTCATTTTCCCACCACTAATAGTCTAATATGCCACATTGAAGAATTGTGAACCGCCTATTTCCTTTAAAATTTTTAGATTGGGATTACAAGTTTCGATATGCTAAAGGTATTGCTACTAATTATTTAACCATGCTCATTTATGGTTATACTTCTCTATTCGTGTTAGGCACCAAACAATGTGAAAAAAAGTGATTCAATGTTTCTTATGTCATGTAGATTGAATATATGGAAGAAGAGGTGTTAGATCTGCAGCAAATTCTTGCTGATAAGAAAGAACAAGAAAAAGCAATGCTTGAGGTTCGACTAATTGTATTTATAATTTTGTGATAACTTTTAAGTAGATAAGCAACCTCTCTCTAAGTCAAGATACATATTATATAGCGCCATGTATATTAATACAGGTGCTAATGCGAGTTGAGCAAGAACAGAAGGTCACAGAAGATGTTCATATATCTGCAGAGCTGGATGCAGCTGCTCAGAGATATTTAGCGAGTGTACTACAAATTCAACTACTCATGGTAAGTGAGCTTCATTATCAGGTCGCGTTTATTATGGATTAAGCTGAGTCGACACTTTTTCATCATCCGACTGGATGAGAACTACAATACCAAGGTAAAGAGATTTACCTTCTCATCAGATCGACCTTCCGAACATACAAATCCATGACATTTTTTCTTTATTTTCAAAGCAATCAAATTCCACTTTTTAAAACAAATCGCAAACATCAGACGATTATGGGCTTTTCACATCTTCCCAAAAAAGTTCAGTCACTTAGCCATTTCGCATAACGAGTTATTGTTTCATATATATATAGAGTTGATTAGTGCAGCAAATAGAAAATGAAATCTGCAGAATAAAATTGGAACTGAAGAAAAGCATGGATGCGTATCACTCAGCGTGCAATGAAACTAAAAGTGCTAGACTAATGGTTTGTTTTTCTTTTTTATAAGAAAAGTGTTATCTTTTGTGAAAGAACACAAATAGTAAAAAGTAAAAGTTGTTAACGGGTTCTTTCAGGCATGTGAAATTGATCAATTAATGGAGATCCAGAAGCAAAAAAGCAAGGCTGCTATAGAAGCTGTGCATGTTGCCCAACGTCTTGCAGAACTTGAGGCCTTAAAGAGACAAAAGGCAGAACAAAAAACCGAAGAAGAAGCAGCAGAAAGAAAGAAACTTACAGTTACTTTAACGCGATGTAACTTTCAGTATAAAAAGTACACTATCGAAGACATTGAAATTTCCACAGATTACTTTTCAAAATCCTTAAAAATTGGTGAAGGAGAATACGGACCAGTTTTCAAAGGCTATCTCGATCACATTACCGTTGCTATCAAAGTCTTAAGGCCTAATATCTCATAAGGCCTATATCAGTTCCAACAAGAGGTTGAAATACTAAGTTGTATTCAACTCCCTCATATGGTTCTACTTCTAGGTGCATGCCCAGAATACTTTTACCCCTACTATAGGCTTTCTTGCAGCTGCAAAATGAATGTTTACAAACATAATCATTTAGAAAGTAACGACTTTAAAAGTACATGAATTGAACATGGTATAAGAAGGTTCCGCAAGGACACCAAACGTCTACAATTTATGGGGCAAACTTCAACATCAAAAGCCTTAGACCAGGGAGGTTCTAGGTTGACTGGAAGTAATCAGCAGCCACATTCGACACGCCAAGATACCTTGCATTAGGTACTTTTGTATGTGCGCATACAGTTGTTATTGTAAGTAAACAATACTGTTCTCGGTATTAAATGTTAACAGCTTCATACTACTGTAGCCGTTCCTAAGGATATACAAAACAACCGTATAAGACTGTGCAGCGATACTCAACAGCTACACTTTACGGGCCGGTTTCAACATCAGTTATTGTTATTTGTATTAGTTTGGTTCAGATGGATTACCTCAACTTATGGCCTTCAATAGAAAAAGAACACGATCTTTCTTTGTCTGGTGCTATTAAAGGTACTCCAACATGTCCTCCCATACATATGAAAGAGACCAAGTAGGTGTTTTTAGATTGCTTATAACCATAAAGGTTCGCCATTACAACTTAAACTTTGTGTAATGATATTTTATATTAGTAAACAAATAGGATATCAAGTGGTTTGTAGCATAGTGTTGTTATTCATGTGTTGATGAGAAGTTCTAATCAACTAACCGTGTGTTCAAGTATCGTTTGTTATACTATATATCTGATAGTGGTACTATATAGTTTTGAGTCTGTAAGTTTGCTTTTCTTAATATAAAATAAGTCGTAAAAAAGACACTTATTTCAATCAGAAGAGCAAGAAGAGTCAAATACAGGGTTACCTACTGAAAGAGAATCTGCAAGTTCTGAAATAAAGGCTCACGTCTCAGTGTTACCTGTGACAGGATATGATCTTAGTCAGATTCAGTTGATGATGAAACTTTATTGAAGTTATTTTGAGAATGCAATGCCAAGCACCCCCAAATCTGTTCACTAATATGTAAAGACTATAATTTGTGGGTAATTAATATACAATGAGTTCTTTTAGATGGCAAAAATGTGATTGAGACGATTTAACAACCACTGTAAATGTTTTTTCCCTTCTGCACAATGGCTCAGCCGTTGCACAGTTGAAGTATTGCAACATATTTTGTTTTAGCTAATGAGTTCCGAATACAAAGGAAATGACGCGCTTTTTTCCTCATATCATCATTGAGCAAAAGACCTCCTGCCAAAAGCTCTCTTTAGCAGCTGCCACTAAAGAGCCCCAGATTTCAAAAGCTTTTGAAAAGAGGTAGTAATTTTTTGTAACTAACATTATTATGTTATATGATTTAAGCACAATAGGACCTAAGATCAGTCTTAATTCTCTTTTTCAGTCCGGATGAGGCTTCTAAAGATCTAAAATCACCGTCCAATCTTCCAGTTGGTTGTCTCTCTAAACAAGTAAGAAGTGTTACTGTTCCTATATAGCCTCACCAATCGTTGAATTATAGCCAACAATATCGAGTTTAATAAGTAGATTGGTTCAGGCACTGAGGAGGAAGTCGAATTACGAGCTTGCTCTATATATACAGTGGAAAAGATGAGGGATTTCATGCAAATAAGAACATGGAAACAGGTTGGTTTTGTTAATTTATTGTGAATGCTATATTTTAGTTTTGTTAGTTGTGCTACTGGAACTAACAAGAATGTTTAGTTTTCAGGTGTTGAGCGTGGAATTGGATATTTGGTTATGCGCATAAGGCATTTGACATCCTTCTGTTCAACATCATCGTATGATGTATATTAATTACTGAGCTAGGTTTCATTGCTGCTAGCTATAGCCGCCATTGATGCAAGACGCACTAGGGTTCAATAATCTAAAGTAGATAAGCAGTTTCAACAATGTTTGAGGGGTTTTTATTTTTGTGTGTGGATTGCTTATCTGAAATTTCATTGCTCACGCCATTATCACTGCCATAAAGAACTCAAATCCCGCTCAAGTAATTTTCTTCCAAATGTGCTTTGCTAATGCAATCCCAGCTTCTATTCTTGTGTGTCTTATTTATGATAATATCTATTTTTTTTTGATTTGTATCATAACACTGAAAATGTTTTAATGCAGTCTAATGCTCTTCGTGCACACAACATCTGTTGGACAAAGGGTGGGTGAAGAAAGTAGAAGATATAGGTTACACCGCTTCTGTTTTGCATCGTGTTTGTTAGCACAATAATCTTTATCAATTCGGTTCTTTTTGGTGGGTACAACAACAATAAATATTTTCTTTTCTTTATCTCCTTAAAGGATGTAATGGCCGTGCTAATCAAGATCTTTGCTTTCTTATTCCATATTAGCTTTGAATCTTTTAAAGATCACTGCTGCTGTTGGGCTCTGTCCCTTTGAGTCACTTCTCTATTGATGTTTGTCCGTTGTAGTAGGTAAGCTTCAATTGAATAGCCATAGTTAGACGAAACAAAATAGGTGGACTGTATAAAAGGTAGAAATTGCTTAAGGTCAAAATTGAACCGGGTTGTGTTGACTTGCCAACACTTCTTTGTCCATTTCCTTAAAAAGTTATAGATAATGAGTGCTTGCAGAACTATTTTGTTACCTATAAATATTCTAATAGGGTGACTTTTGAAAATGTTGAACCATTTGACCAGTTCCTTTTTTAGTTGTATCAAATTATACTATAACAATAGCATGTCAATATTTCATTTTTGATACATCAATATGTTAAACAAAAAAAGCCAATTGTATTATAGAACTACATCTAAATATTAAATATAGTGACAATATTAAGGAAATATAGCAATTACATTATAACCATATAGGACTTGCGAGAAGAGTAAAGTACACTGAATTTTGATCTTAGATATACTATTATCATCGAGTGTTCTCAATATGTATTCCCTTTATCTCTTACAGATCTACTAAGGGTGTGTTTGGTTTAGCGTATTATTTGAGCATATGGCCTTATTTAAATTTGAAAAAGCTCATAAGCTTCGCTCTTCACACACTCACGCTAACAATTTTTTTTCCCCAAGTCCATACAGTTTATGTTGTATCTTTAGGACGATAATATTATAAGTATTTATAGGACGATAATCATTTTTTATTTTTACAAAGTAAACACTATCGAACATTCAAAATGTTGAAATAATTTTATTTTTCATACAATATATTTTTTAAGAGATTTGGTATATGCAAACCTAGAGATACACTTGGATTGCCTCTTTAACCATTATCCCTTATATCAAGAACATCGATTGTTTACAACACTTACATAAGGGAAAAGGCGTTGTCTTCTCAACCCGACCTGACATGTTTTAACCCATATGAGACATACTTCCGTTTTATGGATAACTGGAATTGGTGGTGTAACAGATGGAGGCAACAACCCAACATTTCACTAAAAAATTGTATTTTGTTTGATTGAAGGATTATGCGAGTTAAACATTATTGTTTGGAACAACAATACTCTTTCGCATGATGAGTTAAACATTATTTTTTGGAATAACAATACTCTTTCGCATGATGACTTTATCGGCAGTGGAAAGTAATTGCTTCTTCTCTTCTTTGACTGTTTTTCATGTTTGGAGTTATTGGTGTATTGATGGTTTGGAATGATTAAATTGAAAATTTTCTATTGTTTCTTGTGGTCTATAGGGTCCAATTAATTAGCTAAGGTTTGTTCTTGCAGATACGATAATAGCTCTTGGCCACTACAGACTAAAACTGGTAGGTTAGTGTTCTATTGCATGAATTTTCATCTTTTTAATAGTAGACCGGTTTGAAACTTCAGTGTGACACCGGTCTGATCAAGACTTGAGGGGTCAAACGGGTTGAAAATTTTCTGAAATGTTTAAAAATGCATTAAGCCTTTTCAATCTTTTTTTTGTGTCTAAAAACGAATTAAAAGTTTGTCCCGGTGACCCAACTCGAGTCATTACTAAACCGACCCATTTTACTACCTTTAATTTGTAAACCTCCCCAGGCCCCACTCCTTTACTAAATATGGATGTTGTTTTCACTATTAGGTACTTCATACTCGGGTGTGTATCCTATACCTTATTGAGGTAAAGTTCCTGCCTATACGCAGTGGAGCGATGTATAGAAGGCAAATACGTACAGTGGTTGGTTTAACAACTAGAGACCTTTAGACCGTTATTGTATAGATTTGGGTTGTGATTAGGAATTATTCAAATGTTAATTTAACAAATGCATTTTAGGTGTGGAAATCACTCAAAATACGTATCTTAAAATGCCAAATGAATGCTCGATATATTAGAAACTTTTGTACTGATTCTTTCTCTTTTTAATGATGAAACGTATAATTTTATTGGTTATTAAAATTCTTATGGAGACATTTTGCTCACGTGATGGTTAAAAATATTCATACCACTATCAAAATTTGTTTCTCAAATATAACGCTTTCCTTCAATATGTCCTCTTTTCCAGCCATTTTTATCTTTTTTTGTTAAAGAAAAATATGTCAACGATAATTATAAGACATGCCCGCCCATCGGGCGGGCTTTGAAAGCTAGTATATATATATATATATATATATATATATATATATATATATATATATATATATATATATATATATATATATATATATATATATATATGGTGGGGTTATTCTAAAAAGGCCCTTATAATAAAAAGTGTAGGAAGGATTGTGGGAGTGACATGTGTCACCCCCATACCACATCATATGACACGTGTCACCCCCCCCTCCCCCCCCTCGAAAATTTTTTTTTCCCGCCAAAAAAAAATTCCCGCCAAAAATTTTTACTGCATCACGGTTATAAAGTTACTGAATCACGTTTACTGCATCACAATTATGATTTTACTGCATCACGGTTACTGCATTCATGGTTTTAATGTTATTGCATCATGGTTATAAAGTTACTGCATTATAGTTATAAGAAATTGCATTATCATAAGTTTTCTGCATCATATATGTATGTAACTGCATCACAATTAAAATACAATTCTTTTTTAAGTGTTGGTGCATCTTTATTATAAGTTACTGCATCATAGTTAATAGTTTAGTGCATCAACTATGCTGCAGTAACTTATAACATTAATGCACTAAAATTTAAAACTGTGATGCAGTAACTTTTATAATTGTGATGCAGTAACTTTATAACTGTGATGCACTAAAAATTTGGCGGGAAAAAAAAAATTTGCCCCCAAAAAAATTTCTTTTTTGGCGGGATTTTTTTTTTTTTTTTTTTTTTTTTTTTTTTTTTTTTTTTTGGGGGGGGTGAGGGGGTGGGGGGTGGAGTGACATGTGTCATATGATGTGGCATGGGGGTGACACATGTCACCCTCACAATTCATCCTACACTTTTTATTATAAGGGATAAGAAAAATGTTCAAGCAAATAAAATGGTGGAAGAGGTTCAAACAACGCATGAAGTTGTTTGAGCCAAGATTGCTGAATCAAATGCCAAGTACAAGGCTACGACGGATAAGCATCATCAAGTCAAGTTGTTCAAAGAAGGTGACGAGGTGACAGGTGTTTCTTTGAAAAGAGCGTTTTCCTGTTGGTACTTATAGCAATCTACAACAGAAGAAGTACACTCCATACAAGGTGCTTCGGAAGATCAGTGAAAATGCTTATGTGGTAAATTTACCAAATGCTATGAGTATTTCGAAGACTTTTAATGTGTCGGAGATGTGATTATTAAGGGCGAGAACTCAAGGACGAGTTATTCTAAAGAGTGTGTGTGGGGGGGGGGGGGGGGGGGGGGGGCGGGAGGGGGGAATGATGAGGGCAAGATCGAAGAGTTACCAGAAGAGTATATGGAGCACTTGGAACATGGCAAGGATGCTCGAAAGAAGAAAATGTAGACTAATTTTTTCTATGGCGTAGGGCTTAAGCCTTTTCTACGTCGTATATGCTACAAATCAATTTGGTTGGTTTTCTCAGCTTGTCTACGCCGTAGAAGAATTCCTCCAATACGTCGTAGACGTATCAATAGCAGCTTTACTTATTTTAGTTTATGTCGATTTTGCATGTGTTTTTCTTACTTTTTCCTCATGTTTTGTTTTCTTATAAATATAGGGCTTATTGTTTAGACATTCAAAACCAATTATTTATTTTTATTTTTTTAAATTTTTTTTGGGTAACATGGGTTTCCGACTCGACATTGCGAGCCGACTAATCCCACGGCGACTACCCTTTTGGATAGCCTGGAGTCGGCGCAGGTGAACCTCCGTGGCCACAAGGGGATTAATTTTCTCCCCACTGGATTCGAACTCTTGACCTCCTCTTTGGAAGGCTGGTATTCTTACCGTTGGGTCACCCCTTGTGGTTAAAAAAAAGCCAATTAATTCTTGACTTTAAGTATTTTAAATACTTTGTGATTTGTTTAACCCTTACTGGGTTTGTGTTCATGCTTCCGCTTCTGTTCTACGTCAGATCTTAACAAATAAAATGTTTACCACTTACTCAGCATATCTAACATGTAATGCGTGTCGTAGGTCAATTTTTTTATTATTACAGATATAATAATATTAAAACAAGATTGACGTAGTACAACCTACTATTATGCTGGTAAAACTTGGTTATTACTACGTAACTTATTATTCAATAGCATTTGCCCATATACTTAAAATAGAAGGTGATAATATCATCATTACTCCGTATTATTTAAAGACTACACAGTAACAACGATATATGAACTTAAACTTGTACCTCATATTAAACTTATTTGACATTAGTATCAGTTCATTCATCTAGCTAGTAAAAGCGAATGGTTAATCAAGCTTGGAATTATTTTTTTGAAATCATATTGAAGCTAAGTGAAGTCAACTGATCATCGAATATGCGTGTCTATAATAGCACCTTAATGTTTTGGTAAACATCGAATTAGTCAATGTTCATGCTGCAAATTGTAATTACTTATATATATTTTTTTCATTTTCATATATAGGTATTCATTCATGCATGTCATGACTATATACAATTTGTATTTACTTAATATTCATCATTCATTTCGAAAGTTAATTCTTCCATGATGTTCCTCATTATCATCAGAATCCTATTATCCACCATAACCATGCTATCGAATCTCATTTCTTATTTGTTATTGAAAATTATTACGTATCTTTTGGTGTACTTATTAAAAATCCCCGGAGAAACATTGGTGTGTGCAATGCAGCAAATCACTTGTTTAATCAAATGTTGTATCGAAAGCCTTTTGGTGTTCTTTTTAAAAATTATATTTGACGCAGCATGTAAGATTATTGGATTTTTCTTTAATCTTGTGGGTGACATTGTTTTTGGATTGGTGGTTGCCATCATGAGAAGGGTGGTGAAGAATGCGATATCAGCTTTTGATCAGTTGAAACAAATTATGGTCGACAGTGCGGTGAATATGATCAAAGTTTGTTTTAACTACTTGATAAAGTTTTTTAGAGAGTTTATATTGAATGAAATATCTAAGATTCCTGGTTTGTTAGTTGGCCATTTGTTAGAGGCTGTTTTTGGGTCGTTCGTAAAAATAACATTAGTGTTTGATGAGCTGATGAAAGCCATGAAAATAATGTTTGATGGTGTATCCAAGGTTGTGTGGGAGAGTGTGGTAAAGATGATGAGAGATTGTCTTGACTATCTTTTAAAGTCAATTCCGGATATCTTGGAGACGGCAAGTAAAATTGTTGGTTTATTATATGCTCATTTGCTAGAGGCTGTTTTTAAGTTGTTATCCTTTGATGAATTGATGAAAGCCATAAAACTGATGTTTGAGGTTGTATGTGAGGGTGTGCTTGGGAGTTTAGTGATGATGATGAGAGATTATCTTGTCTACCTTGTGGAGTCATCTCCGGAGTTTACATGAGAGATGATAAGTAAAATTGTTGGTTTATTATCTTCTCATTTGGTAGATGCTGTATTTGAATCGTTTAGGAAGATGACGTCCACCTTTGATGAATTGATGAAAGTCATAGAACAAATGTTTGAGGGTGCATTTGAGGGTATTCTCAAGAGTGTCACATGGGAGATGATAAGTAATGTTGTTAGTTTATTATGTGCTCATTTGGTAGACGCTGTTTTTGGGTCATTTGGGAAGATGATGTCAGCCACTGATGAAATGATGAAAGTCGTACAACTAATGTTTGAGGGTGTATCTGAGGTTGTGCTTGAGGGTGTGATGAAGATGATAAAATATTATATTGTCTACCTTTTGGAGTCACTTCCAGGGATAACACTGGAGATCATAAGTAGCATCATAGGTATATCATTTGATCGTGTCAGAGAGTTACTCTTTGAATCGGCCGTGAAGATGGCATCAGCTTATGATGAGTTGTTGGTGCTAGTATTCAAGGGTGTGTTGCAGGGTCTGGTGGAGACAATTGCTACAATAGTGATGGATTTGTGGAATAACATTCTGAATGCTCTAAGTTAATTTGGTAAAAAAAAAAAAAACTAAAAGTTGATTTTTTTATTTTTATTTTTGTAAATAAACTTGTATGCAACAATCATTATAAGCAAAGCGTCAAGCGAGATTTCGTTTTTGTTTGTCTTCTGGTAGATGTATATTCGTAAATTGTCTCTCAACTACAAAGGTTTAACAAGTCCAACATCTGTTCGAAAAGAAACTATATATTTATGGGGTTCTTTCTGGTGTTTGACATGGTCTTATTACTTTGGGCAAGGTGCTTACTGTTTTAGCTTTGTTGTTAATTTTCTTAGTTTTTTGCTAGTTTAAAAAAGTCTTTGTCGCTTAAAGAAAACGTTGGATTTTCACAATTCCTATTCGTTATACTTCCGTTTCTGTAATATATACATCAACAGATGACATAGCGCAAACTCAACTTACACTAATAACCATGGCATTACAAGTCAACTAATGGCTGAAATATTCAGTTAAAAAAGCTAATTGCGTACTCGTATAAATGGCTGAATATATAGATAAATATTTTATAGCTCAATCATTGTCTAGGCAAGTCAGCTGTTTATAAAATACTCGATTCGTATAAATAAACGGCGATATGCATTTTTATATATAATCCATATTTCACATCATAACATTCTATCTTTTTTAAATATAGTCAATGATATATTCTTTTGTCCACTTTATTGGAGCATCTGATATGAGTATTTGGTGAAACCTATATTTCAATTTACACAATTACACATATTCACGATAAAGATCGACAGGATTAAATGCTTAAATGTAATATGTAAAACTTAAGGACTCTGTTAATTATCATAGAAAAAATGGTTTTCAGGACAATCCCCTATGATAAATTGAGGTTGATCTAACAATATAGAAATTTCTCACATACAATTTACTTAAATTATCAAAGAGATAGCAGAAACAACATTGTAACTATTTAAACCGCCTTTATTAGCAACAACTTCCAATTTTGTAATCTGAGATCCATTCAGTAACTCTTTTTTTTTTTTTTTTTTTTTTTTTTTTTTTTTTTTTATTATTATTATTATTATTATTATTATTATTATTATTATTATTATTATTATTTTTTAATATCACAACCATCTTAGTCTGCCATATCGCATTGACTTTTAGAATATCGACAGAAACGGTAGCATTCCTTTTCAATAATTTTCCCGGCCTTCTCACTTCTTGGATTATTCTAACAGGCCTTTTTTCTGCCATTCAAATTAGTTGGTTGCAGCAAATACTTATTCTAGCGACCATGGCTTGGGGAAAAACTCCCTCTCCTACAGCTTTGCCATGTTGAACCAGAGTTGCTTTAAAGCAGCATAGCATATACCAAATAAGTTTGAGTTCCTTTTAAGGTGATGCAATTGAATCTTCAAAATCCAACAGGCCGAATTTTGTGTCTTTAGAGGCTAACGCATGGTGAAGTTAAATCAAATTTAAGCCGAGAACCGTATGATGTCCATTTGGATATCTGGATTGTGCTTGCCTACTCTATATTCTAAAAACGATAACCACAACTTTTTACATTAAGCCCTGGACCAAAATTAGTAGATATTTGTGGTTGAAATTGGTCTGCACACTCATGCTATCATATAACCAGCACATATCAACCAAAGCGGGAACTGATACTTGGTAGCATCCGTATGGTAGGACCCGTTAGGAAATTAAGCTTGAAAACACCACTGCTGCTAACCTCCTAACTATAGCTACTAAAAACCAGATATAATATTATTTGGTCCCAAAAGCGCCACACTAACCCCTCCCTGCATCCATCTCTTTGACAAGGGGGAAAAGGAGGACAGTGCCTCTGGTAAAATTTTATTAACATCAACAAAGTTTTACTCCCTCCGTCCCAAACTTATTGTCCACTATTGACTTTTTTAGTATTTCTTCTTCAACTTTGACCTTAAATATTTTTATGAGTGTTATATAATATTTGATGCAAAATATATAAATGGATTGTGTTTTAAGTGTACTTTTCAATTGTATAATTTTTCATCAAGTATTATATAATAAAAAAATGTATTTATGGTCAAAGTTGAACTAGTTTGACTTAAAAAATTCAAACTGGACAATAATTTTAGGACAAAGAGAGTACAACCTAGTGGTGGGACTCCCACGGGCATGTCTTCATGGTCTAGGACAATCCCCGAGACTGCAGAAGAGTGCACTAATCAAACTATCTAAACAAAAGTGGTTGGAGCATCCTCCATACCACATCACTAATAGCCAAAACAAAGTCATACAACTCAGAACCTACTAGAAGTCTTGAACAAATCTTCCATCTCAATCTTTGTATCTTCATACCTCTGGCTTGATGGCCAAAAAATCACCAAATTGATCACAACTACGAGTGGGTTGTTCTACAAGATAAGTTGCAAACAACAAAATCACCAAAATGATCCAACTTTGTAAATGGGTTGTTTTACAAGATAAGTTGCAACTTGCAAGCATAGGTTAGTTCCATTTGTCTTGCAGAGTTGCAGATATGGGTCTTTTATGAAAGGTACAACAAACACTCTAAGTCCATACCAGGGTGAGCACAATACGAACCGCAAACAGAAAAAACCCAAAAACCGTTAGAACCAAACCAAAAAAACCTATCCACAACAAAAACCAATGGTGCGGTTTGAAAAACCGCCTTTTGCGGTGCGGTTTCGGTTTCCACTGAAAAACCAAACCGCACTGAACCACGCCATATATATATATATTTTTTTAAATAACCCCACCGTACCGTACCATGCTCACCCAATCTAAGCAATACAAGACTCAGTTATCATAGTTTTGTTATTGTACACTTGGAGTCTCATCAACGCCATGTGTTGGGAATTTATGATAGTTCCAGTGGCTTGATATTGCATTCATAATTTTAGTACACATCTGCATGTTCTCATAGTTTAAAATACTTGCATACACACTTGTTACTTAATTTTAGCCCATGTTTATGAAATGAGGAAGCCATGTTTTTTGTTTGAGTGCTAATAAAAAAGTATCTTAAATATAAAGTTTCAGTTTAGTTTATAGTTAGCCTAGTTTGTTTTTTATGTAAACTTTTTTTCATTTTGTTTATGCCGGTTTTAATTTATGTCGGGAGTTTAATTTCTTGAGTACTTATGGACAAAAACTTTGCACTACAACAAAGCATCTAGTTATACACATATATTGGGACATATTTATACGATTACAAGTGTGATTAAATTTGGTGTCCACGCCTGTGGTTATTCTAAATATTTTGTACACGCTTAGGACCGTGGAAAAGACAAATTAAAACTCCACCCTTTCTTATGTGTGGAAAAATAACCGTGAATATTCAACCATTTGTCGTAGTGTTGGATGGGCACAGGTTTTGGTCACAGTTTAACTACTAACAAAAAAGCAAACTGAAAATTAAAAGGGGTAAAGCTGTTTAAAAGATGACCAACAATAACTAGAGAGGTATATGTATATATATATATATATATATATATATATATATATATATATATATATATATATATATATATATATATATATATATATATATATATATATATTAATCTTAGCTAACTATCTCACATTATACCCCCACAAATTTATCTCAAATGTTCAAAGCATGAATTAAACCTCCAACAATTAAGTAATAAAGTTTTTCACACGACATATGTTACAATTGGGAGACAACATTTGTTACATAGGTGACCAAATAAACAAGACTTTTAATCAAAATTCCTTCTTCTACATTAAAAAGTAACTAAATAAACAAGACTTTTAATCAAACTTTCTTTTTCTTACTCCAATGAGTGAGATTTGAGACAATGATTGTTTGCTCTAAGATAAGACCTCTCACTAGAAGATGCGAGATTAACTTTGGGGTTTCATATTCGGGGTTTCAAGAAGCACTTCGGCAAATGAGCTCTTAGATGATCTTCAATGAACTCCCGCTCATAAGTCTAAAATCACAAATTAACATACTAATAGCCTAATATTAGAAGAACAATAGTAATCATGCATAGATCTTACCAAGTATAATAACTTAAAAGGTTATAAACAGCTTATTTCACTCTCATACAAGCAAATATCCAAACACATTGTCTTATATCCTTTACACTGCGTTCCCGAGTTTTAATTCTGAAAGAAGAGAAAAGAAGAGGGAAGAAAACGAAATAAATTTGTGTTCCAGAGTTTTTTCAGGAGAGAAAAGAGAAGAAGAGGAGAGGAAATTGGGTTATATTTCTCTCCAAAACTTTCTTCCCAAAAGTGGGATGATTTGGGAGGAAAGTATATTTGAAAACTTTTTAATTAAACAATGACTTAAATGCCCAAGAATAAAATATAAATTTTGTATGTAACAAAGGGTATAATTGTAAAATCATCGGTTTTCTCTTCTTTTCTCTCTCAACTCGGGAACACGGTGCAAAAAAACAAATTACATTACTTTCTCTTCTTTTATATCCAATTTTGTCTCTTATCTTCTTCTCTTTCATATTAAAGCTCGGGAACAGAGTGTTAAACACTAAAAGTAACAAATAAAAGTTGCTTTACCTAAACAATCAAAAACCGCTAATAATTAGCTTAATACAATAAATAAGTAGAAAGACAGTTATAAACAAGCAAAAACAATTATCTCACCCGGGATCCTTCATAATATCCTTTCACTACTACAGAAAGTATTATTTGGAACGTATTTTTTAGAACGATTTCTAGTTGAAGCGTTCCAAAAATCCAAAAAGTGGCCCCGAAAATCAAAATGACTTTTTGGAACACATTTTTTAGAACGGTTTCTAGATGTGGTGTTCCAAAAATTAAAAAAGTGGGCCAAACTATTTTATGGATCGATTATTTGAGAATGAAAAAAATAATAATAAAATAAAATAAAAGCAACAAGTTTGTTCCATATTTTAAGGATCGGTCACACATATAAATCATTCTTTAATTACGGAGTATTTGTTATCAAAATTTCCTTTCAACTTTAAGTGTCTAGTCTTGCAATTGCAACGGTACTTTTAATCATTTTCGCCAATCAAGCCACTTGATCATATGAGATACTTCGAAGAAACCAAAGTTCTCAAAACATATGCTTGGTTAACTTCGAATCTAAGATGGTAAACTAATATACTTTCTTTATTTATGTGTGAATTTTTACTTTTAGTTGTATATTACATATATAGGTAAATTGATATATATATCAGTGAATGAGTTCACTACAAAGCAATATACATTGTATATTTTTTAGAGTTAGAATGCTACTAGTCATTTGTTGTATAGACCGAATTTTGTTAGCCATTTATAAAAAATAAAAGAAAATCAGTTTAAGGAAAGTTTTTCAAAAATAAAGAAAATCAATAGTATAACTCATTTATAAAGAATATTATATAAAATTATAGTTGTGTTTTTTGATTAAATAGTGTGGTGAAATTGAGCTTCATTAAAAACATCTGTAAATCATGCCCAACTTTTAATTCTTTTAGCTTTGATTGAAAAAATGTTCATTTTCCCTTGCTCGACAATATTCATTTTCCTTTGCTTGGCCCGCGGATAAAGACCTTAACCAATTGAGCTCCAATTAATTGTTTCTTGCCTAGTTTTATGAAAAAAAAAATACGTAAACTTTAACTTATGCATAGCTTAAGAAGACTTGATTGTATAATATAATTGTTATATTTGTATATATGATAAATAAAATGTATATGTGCTTTTAAAAAAATAAAATAAAAATATATATGCAAAAGAGACACACAATATTTAAAAAGTAGGTTAGTGACAACTATAACCACCTTTATTCTTACTATCCGTATGACACATGTATATTATTATTATTATTATTATTATTATTATTATTATTATTATTATTTTCTAATTTCAGATGGATCGTAGTTAATTGATGTACGATATCTGACGTTCTGATCCAACTTATTTGAAAGGCGTGCAAAAGTTTCTTAAATTTGCTGAGAATAACCGGGTGAATAGTGGAGATGTTGGTATTTATTGTCCTTGTAAAAACTGCAAAAACTTTTGTAAGACTTCATGATATCAAAGATATTGAGTATCATTTGATTACATGTGGTTTTGTGCAAAAGTACACATGTTGGTCAAGACACGGTGAATTACCAGTTGATAATATCACGTTAGTTCACACATCCATTAATAATGAAAATGGTGATTCGTACATTAATGATGACTACGAAAATTCAAATGAGACGTCTAATAATGTGGAGGATATGATTGGTGAAAATGATCAAGAAAAATTACAAAAATTGCTTGAGGCCTCACAAAAACCATTGTATACTGGTTGTACAAAATTTTATGTTCTTTCTGGTGTTTTGAAGTTGTTTAGTGTAAAATCAAAACATAGATGGACGGGTACAAGCTTCACAAACCTATTCGAGAATGTGAATGAAATGCTTCCTCGAGATAATGAATTGCCTCTTTCATTATATCAAGCCAAGAAAATGATGAGTCCAACGGAATTAAAAATTGAAAGAATACATGCGTGTCCGAATGATTGTATATTATATAGAGGTACGTATGCAAATATACACAAATGTCATATTCATAAGGAGTCGAGGTATAAAAGTGGAACAAAAATAACTGAGAACGAAATGAAATACAACCACACCCCCCCCCTAGGCGGAAAATTATTATGTTATTTGCCCATCATGCCAGGACTGAAACAATTATTTGCGAAAGAGAAAGATGCAAAATTATTGCATCAACATTCCGATTAGCGTAAAAATGATGAAAAATTATGGCATGTGGCTATTCACCCTAATCATTGAAATGAATCAATCTTCAAAGTTATTTAAATATGCTACATAATTTTACGAAAATATAAGTAAAAGAAATACCACAACACATCGAAAATTGATCGCATGGGTTTGCAAAACTAAAAACATATATCACTAACATCTCATGCAACTCAAGTATCATCATGTGATTTTACTTGAATAATAAAATATAATTTTTAATCCAAAAGCATTTTCCTAAAATAATAGGTAGATATAACATATTATAAATATGATTTTATATTTTTAGTTCACCAAGTAAAACCAATTGAAACATGTTAAGTGATTCATTTCTTAATCGATAATAATACATAATCAAAACGAAAATTTAAAAACCCTGTGCGTGCACAGGTATTAGAACCAGTTTATATAGTATGATTACTCAAAATAATAGTGTCAATTGGTCCTTAGTAAAATTAATGGCGGTAAAATTGGCGGGTTAATCTCCCACTTCTCCTCTCCTTCACATTGAAGAAACCGCCCACAATCCTACTACCTACATCTTCGCATCAAAGGGTTAACCACTAGATGCATCCTTCATTTTTAAACAACTTCTATATACTTCATCAACACCCAAATTCCATAAACACAAAATTAAGCTAAATCTTCCGTTCTTTTTAGCAAATTCGTACTTTTAGGGGTAGAGTTAGGGTTTAAGGTTCAAAGCTTTTCACTCAATATTGTGAGGTAAATATTCTATATACTTATTTTATTAAACGAATTAGTGATATTTGTCAATTAGTGATTTGTTAATTCTATCGAATGATGAGGTTAATGTCAAGTGTTTGTCTCCAATGTTTGTACTTATTTTTTTAGTTTAACAAGATTGTTGTATTAAAAAAAGGAATCGAAAAAATGATGTTCTACGGTATGTGGATTATTTTATTTTGTCCTTGTATATGTTATCATAAAAAAAAAGCCTATATGTTTGAATTTGCACATGTGTGGTTGAATGTCAGTAGCGAAAAATAGATAGTTTCATAACACTGGTACAAAAATGGCCTTTCGTCACACATGGTCGATTTCAAATGGTCACACTGTAACATATTTACGTGACTAAATGTATGAAAATAAAATAAACAGCCACACTCGATCCGACTTGTGTGATCATTTCGGAAGATATATGTTACACATTTATGTATTTATGTGACTAGAGGGTAGCTGGTAAATATTTTTCGATCATTTAGTCACGTTTAATTTGGGACGTGTGACCGATACAAATCAGCTTTAAGCATTAGTCACACTACAGATATACATATGTGACAAATATATGTCACACAATTGAAGAGTGTGACCAAAATAGATATATGGTCACCGGAAGTAATTGTGTATGTGATTAAATTATATATTCAAGTTTGTCACACATTATTTAAACGTGACTGCTATTCTTTGCTGAATATTTAGCCACATGGTGTTTGAAATGTGTGACAACTGAAAAGTAAGTCTGAAGCGTTAGTCACGATATGCATTTAATAGTGACAAATATATATGTCACACACTTGACGAGTGTGACCAAATGTCATATATGGTCACACTAAACCATAGAAACATGATTAAGTGTAACGAAAATTCGATACATATGGTCACGTAAGTTAATATGCGTGTCTAAAGTTTAGTGTGTGTTTGCTTGCCAAATCCTAATGTGTATAGTCACACTTAATTGAATCATGATTATGTGACTATAGGCTTTACAAAAAAACATAAAAATAAATAAATAAATAGTCACATTGTAACTATAGACTTTACAATAGTCACACCATATCAGAAATGTGTATCTAAATGATGTTTATGGCCACATTATAAGGCTATTATATGTAACCAATACATTCAAAATAGTCACATTGAGTTTTTGGCTCTTCCATACATTTTAAAGATCTCATCATCTGAGTATCGCTTTAATTGAACAAGCTTCCAACCCTTCATATTGTTTAGATAGTACTCATAGTACTTCCTCTTTTGCTTAACTGTTGGACGACTGAGCACTTTTCTCTTCTTTCTTTGATTGAGATAAAATTTCTTCCTCTCAGCTTCATAATTCCTCTTCCATTCATCTTTTTGTTCTTGAGTTTACTCTTGCATTTCTTCTTTTATTTGTTTCATCAGTGCAATATCAGCATCACCTTTAATCCTTTCTTCATCCCAAGAATCCAAGAGTAGCTTTTGTTTTGGCGTCAGCTTCAGCGTGTTTCCTTCTTTGTTCAAGTACCATCTGATTCTCCTCTGCAAACAAAGCAGCCAATTTTCTTGCAGCAGCTTCATCTACTTCAAGATGCTTGGGTTTGGGCCAGTACACAAAAGGAAGATCCCTTAAAGGATCATGCTTAGGCTCTTCAACCATAATACCTTTGCCTTTGCCCTTATAACTTGGCTCTTGTACACTCTTCTTGATTTGTTGAGTTGGTTCTCTAATCACCACACCTTTGACAGGTACTCTTGGTTGTTGTGGTGGTGGTTGTGATTGTTCTGTTGGTAGTGGTGATTGTGGCACTGCTTGTTTAAATCGTGTCTTCAATAGAATCATTGCTTCGGCCAAAGTTTCCTCATCATCACTAGCAATAGGAACATTTTCCTCAGCAGTAGTATCCTCCTTGGCAATATCTGCACTTGCACCAGCAGTAGAATCTCCCATGCCTTTGATTGCTGCTTCCATAACAACCTCATTACCTTGATTATCAGCAACCATATACTCATCATCATTCTCAGCAGAATCCACATCCATATCCACACCAATGTCATCACCAGCAGCAGCACTATCAAAATTTTCCATAGCTTCCCCTGAATCCTTGGTTTCATTCCTCCCCTGTTTGGGATCATCCTCCCCCAAACTTATGCTTTCAGATGAACTAATCCTTTGTCTTGTGCCCACTTTTTTCAGTCTTTTGAATGACCTGGTTCTTGACCCCTTCTGACCTCCCAATTGCTTAACCCTCAGTTTCAAACCTGTAATTACATCCGCCTGAGTATCTATGATTTGTTTTAGGCCAAGAACCTCTTCTTTAAGTTTGGTATATTTAACTATCAATTATTTAACAAGTTCCATCTCTTCCTCACCACTTTTATCCTCATCACTTACATTGTCCCCCTTGGTTTCTTGGCACCTGCGGTTTCCTTCACCTGAATCAGTTCCATTGGAACTTGATTCATTATAAGTTCTTGAACCTTCACCCTTCTTATGTTGACCTAGTTCCAACATTGCTTGAAACAATGGTTTACCTATGACAGGAAAGTCCTTACCCTTTCTCTTCATGTTAGAAAAGACCTTTTTAATATGAGAGTGAACAGGATAAACCTTGTCGTGAACTTTCTTATTTGTAAACTGTTTGTCCATAAGAAGTTGCAGAAATCTTGGATATAAGTAATGTTGGTTTGAAGAATTATCCAAGGCTTTAACCACATGATCAAAAATTAATTTTGAAAAATTGATTTTTTCTTTATTTTTTGCCAAACATATAAGGGCAGAAGCCATATTACTACTAAACTCATTCCAACCAGTAGTCTTTGGGCTAAGACACTGTAACAAAGTGTGAATTAAGAATTTCCACTGTGGGGGAAAGCCACCTTTATTAAATTTCAAAGAATCATTTTTTCTTACATACCCTATCTCTTGAAGGTTTTCAAAAATTGTGGAGTCTGGAAGATTCTCAATTCCATTAACATCTCCTAGATGAAGAACTTCTCTAACAGATGCCTCTGTAACAATAATCTTCTGCCCATCCACATGGGCATGAATCTGTACTTCCTCATCAATAGTTTTGACCTTTGCAGTAGCCCAAAACTGTTTGATGTTGGAAACATATACAGTAGGGTTAACTGTTAATGCATACCTAATATGAGTAGCATTGAGAAAATCAACAACTTCAATGAACTCTTCATTCTCCTTGGTGGGCTTTTGCAAGAATGCAATCATGTTATGCTTGTTGAAAAAAGACAGAGTCGACATTGTGAAATTTGAAAATTTGTGTAGGGTTTTGCTGGGAATTGCAATTAATTGATAAAATCAAGCAGTGGTTTTATGTTTGATAGAGTTTTGATCGGATAAAAATATTTGTGTGAAACTGTGAATGACTGAAGTGTACAAACCCTTAACCGTTCATATTTCTAAAACAGTACCCTGCACTCTCAAAAATAGCAGAACAACCCTTAGCCGGACTAAGCTAGGCTTAGCAGCACTAAAATATGCCTAGCAACACTAAGTCAGTTTCCACTCGAAACGGCTTATTTTTCAGGACTCCAGCACTTTTCTCAGCGTATCCTACAAAATATTAGTCCCAAAAACACAAAACCTAACTCATTACCCGAATCACAATAATCACATCATCAATTACACTTAGCAATACTATTTATAACTAGCAACATTAACAAATCATTTATGGATTTTAACAATTTGACATACTGCTTTTATCCAAGAAACCAAACACACCTTTGACAGTTTGACATCACAAGCAACCATACAAGGTCTCAAAATTTCATTGATATTTTTTCAAAGATACAACCATTCATAAAAGCTACAAACATAAACATAATTAATTATCCTACCTAAATACTAAAGATTTTAGAAACATAAAAACATCATCATTAAAAACTGCTTCACTCCATTTCACACCAACTTGTTAAAACCAGAGCGCTCTACTCCCTGCGTTGCATCCTTTTCCTTTCCAGGAGATATTGAAACTTAATTTCAAGATCGGTAATCCTGTTTTCCAGATTTAACGGGTCTGCAAATGCAAACCCATCTTGTTGACCCCCTTGGTTTTGATGCTCCACCACATTTTGATGCTCCATTACATTTTGCTGTTGATCCTCTTCATTTTGCTTCTCCACCACATTTTGCTGCGCATCCTCTTCATTTTGCTGCTCCACAACATTTTGCTGCGCATCCTGTTGATCCTCCTCATCCTCTTCATCTTCTTCCTCCACCTCCACATCATTCAGTCCCCAACACTCATCCCAGTAAAAGTCTTGTCTATGCAGCCATTTCAAAATTATTGACCTCATCCACGTATCTACCTGCCTATACGACCCATATTCGTAAACGGGATCATACCCGAAATGATTAAACACTGCGTCCCATAGCAAACTGTTGTTTAATACCCACTCGTACTCTTCTGCATCATTTTGAAAGTTACCATTTGCTGCCATTGTTGAAGTTTTCTTTGAAAGTGAATATGTGTTTGTGTGTGTTATTTGGTATATATACAATAGAGAGGTCTAAATAGGCTGGAGAGGTATATGAACGGTTCTCAAGACTTTTGGCGGGAAAGGAGATCGACCAAAGGCGCCTAAATCATACTGTGAATTGAAGATATTTTAAAACTGTTCCTAAAGATAAGGAATTGACTGTCTCCACTTTCCTTTTACCAATTCTTGACTTACCAAGTTCAATGAGTTGATGCAATAACTACTTGTATCTCATGCTTTATGAATAATAAACTTCCAAACTCAATATTTCCAACAATGATTTGGGATCGGGTTTTGACCCGAGGGAATAAAAATTTGACCGTGACTCGAAGAAAACTTATGTTATGTTTCTTTGAAGTTTATTGTTTTTGTGTTCAAAGAAAACTTATGTTATGTTTCTTTGTTAATCAAGTTATCGATTACTATATTATGATGCTTTGTTAAAAGTCAAACAAAGATTGTCAAACTTGATTGTCATTTGCAAAAGTCAAAGAGTCTCCAAGTGAATTTGGGCAATTCCGGGTAATTACTATCAAAAGATAACTAATAGCCAATCATGATTGTCACTTTGGGTAATTTTTGGTAGTTTTGTGCCTGTACATTCATTTGCATAAGGTCAAACAGGATAGTCAAATTGTGCCATTTTGGGTAATTACTGCCAAAAGATATCGAGTAGCCAAAAGATCAAGATCAGTTAAATTTACAAGCAAACACTTAACCATTCACCATAAAGATGGGGTACATGAGCCACTACAAACCACACAATCTAGACATAAACACTATACTACTTCAGTGCAAGTACCAAAGAAACCACAACTGCAAAAACACAAAGTGTTGACTTCCAAAAACTGACTTTCTTTAAGGCATTTGTCAACTCTGCCTCCAATTCTTCAATCCTTCTTTGACGATTAACTTCAATTTGAACCTCACGCCTTTGTCTGGGATTCAGTTTGCTATACATCTCAAACAAATGCATCTTGTATCAATCACATTCCTCCTCTGGATCATACCAATCAAATTGTTCACATTTCTTCGTACCCGGTTTCTAAAATAAAAAAAAAACGTAGTATATTAAACATTAAACTTAATAATCTTTAAACTAAACGTATCTGATAACTTACCCATCGATTTTGGCAGCAAATGAAACGTCGAGCAGGGTTGGATGGTGTCCAAGATGTTACCACCATTGCTGGCCTGTCACATTTGCAGTTATCTTCAAAAAGATAAAATGACATGAGTTAATTTGATTTTGATTTGGGATTTGTTATGATTTTTTAGAGTGTGTTAAATTAGGGTTTATGTGAAAGGAAATTGATTTGCACACTTTATAAATTGATTGGGACACTCCATCTGTGCATTAAATAATTGTACAGTATTAAACACACTGCTTCAACCGCTTGTACATTGAGTGTGCAAATAACTTTTTTGAGTTTGCAAATTATTAGCCGTATGTATAACAGAAGATCAAAAATTGACGGCCATTAATCCTTATTTTTGTCAATCGGGCCGACCCCGTACCCGAGTTAGCCAAATATTTTCAACCCGAATCACCCGAATAAAAAGGAGAAGGACGTATGGAAATGAAAAAATCGTACAAAAATATATGAAAACGTAATAAGCGTTTCATAATGTTTTAATACAGAGGAAAACATTCAGAAAAGCTTAGAACATATGAAAACGAGCGAAAATTGCCGAAAACATTCAACATGGATGAAATCGGTCGAAAAGGGTCGCAATCGGTCGTAGTCGGACTAAAACGGTCTAAATCTGTCGAAATCTGTCGAAAATTGTCAACGTCGGTCGAAAACTAGCGACATCGATCAAAATCGATTGAAAACGGTCAAAAAGGGACGAAAAACGTTACAAACGGATTAAAACGTAAAAAAAATACAAAACGTTACAAACGGATTAATCCAATGCACATGACCCATGACCCATGTTAATTACCCATTGTCGATCACCAATCATGTATTGGTCGATAACATATGTGACATGCCACTACAACCCAATATTAATGCACATGACCCGTTACCCATGTTAATTACTCAATGATCAACAGTCATGGATGTGACCAATGATAACCTAATGCATATGACCCATATGATGTCAAATACCCATTATTGAATGTGACCAGTGACAACCTAATGCATATGACCCATGACCCATGTGAATTAGCCATTATCACCGGTCATGCATGGGTTGCACCGGCTTGGTAGGTGTATAGTAGTTATATATAGTGTGAATTAAATGTTATATGAATTGTATTTGAAGTTATTAAAGGCGGTCATGCATGGGTTACACCGGCTTGTAGGTGTACCGTTTGTCACAGAAACTAATAAGAAGCAAGTATGCAAGGACCTTCCGATCATGTTATCAGGGATCGAGAAAGTTTGAACTCCGTTTGAGCTTGATCACTCGAAAAGCTCGGTTTATTTGTAAAGGTGTGTGTCTTACACAAATTAAAATTGAAATATAATCTAATAATCGAATTCGGTTCACCTTCGGCTCGAAAATCTCGATACCAAGGTTTTCAAGATCGGGATCATATTCTACTTAGGATCGATTTTGTCTTTGCAAGATCGAGATCGTAAGATCGGATCGGGATCTTAAGATCCTACCATAATGCATTTTTTAAGTATATTTTGTAATATTATACAAATTTATAAATTATTATATACATAAACACAAAATTATATAAATATTTCATTGAAATGTTGTCCTAAATTATGGTTATGAAATGTATAAGAAGATTATAACATGTTGTTTTTTCAATTTTACAAAACACAATTCATAAATTTGTAGTTTTTTAGTTTGCTAGTTCGAGAAAAGTAAGATCGGATCGGATTAGATCCTAAGATCCTATGGTCAGGATCGGGTTCCTATACGATCTTAAGCTTTCAAAGATCCTACATAAGATCCGGATCGTTTTTGCTTTGCAGTATCGTAAAATCATAATATCCTAAGATTAGGATCGGGATCCTGACAACCATGCTCGATACATTTATAATTAACTATTTACACTTAGTACGCTTACATACAGTTTATATATATATATATATATATATATATATATATATATATATATATATATATATATATAACATATGCTATATCACTTACAAGCTCGAAAACTCAACAATAACTCGAGTCGAACTTTTATAAGGTTGAGCTCAACTCATTAAATAATTACCACTTCATTTGATAGGCTTGAGCTTAAATTCTCCATCCCAAATTTTAACTTTTCCCCAACCCGCTTAAAATTTTCCCCAAATTTAAATTGCCCTCCACCCAAATATTTCATTGATCTGCCCATGTTTTTCAATACTCGTTCCCAATTAATATCCATAAAATCTAGATCTGGTCTTCTTCTATCTCCTCAACACTTTCCTAACTAACGCCACCGCTCGCACCAACACCACACTCGCACCAAGACCACCGCTAAGGCCCGATCCAATGACATGTTTGGCGGTCCAGTCCGGCTCGATCGGTATTTAGCTCACTATGTTTGTCGGTCCAGTACGGCTCGGTATTCAGCTCACCGGTTTGGTTGATCCTAATTACTGGCGAGGAACACTCCAACTTTGCCCTGGACTTGATTGGTACTTTGCTTTTACATGGTTATTGAGCTACATGGTTCAAGCTCCTTGATTTTGATTTCACTAAAGCTATATGTAATGTGTGCAGATATTAAACCGGGTTGATGGTGCTGTCAATGAAGCTTTGAAACAATCTCAAGGTTCATATACCGCCTTGCTATCTTATAATGACAAGACTTTTTGTGAATACCTTATTACACACTTCTGATGCATTCAGGCATCTTTATCTGGTGCATATCTTAGTCCTTAATTTATTAATACATCATCAGGTTTCAAAACAACTCGAAATGTCTTTCATGACATGTTACCCAGCCTGCCATTTTTATGTGGTATTATCTTTTATTATTTTTGAAAGTGCATTCACATCTGAAATGGTTTTTTATCCTTGAATTCATCTTTTAGATGTTTTTAAGCACCCATTATGTGGGGACTGATTTAAAAACTAGATTGACCATAACCAAACTGGCCAAAAGCAAATGCTACCTTGGAATCTTTACTTTTTTCTAGTTTGAAAAAAATAGTCTGAAATGTATATAGCTTTGGAAGGTTGAATAAAAGTTACAAATAAAAGATGCAGAATCGATTGTAAGAAAGCCTAAAATCAGAAATAGACCGAGATCTGATTATCAAAAAATATAGCTGTTTCTAATCAAGTAGTCGCGTTGGTCTATTTGATTTTTTCAGCTTATCTTTTCCATTTTTAATTGGGTGGTTGTGACAAAGTTACTTGTACTTTTTTAAACCATTCCTAGAGTTTAAGCTATACCTTATTTTTAATTGGGTGGTTGGGACAAAGTTACAAGATCTGATATGCATTTTATTCCTATCGTGTTTGCGCAGATAGTTGAACCAGTGGTGCATCAAGCGACTCAAAACCACCAAAGCAGATAGTTGAACCAGTGGCGCATCAACCGACTCAAAACCACCAAAGCAGATAGTTGAATCAGTGGCGAGTCAAGCGACTCAAAACCACCAAAGCAGATAGTTGAATCAGTGGCGAATCAAGTGACTCAAAACCACAAAAAAGCAGATATTTGAACTAGTGGCGCCTAACAAACTAGATGCACCTGACAAAAGACAAGGCAATAGTGTGTCTGTCAAATGTCAAGAAATAGATGCACCCATCAACAATATATATAACCACATACTTTTTACAGAGGAAGGTTTTCTAGCATCTAATCAAGAACTTTATTCCAGTATGCTCATCTAGTTCTGTTATGTTGTGAGCTTTGACATGTTCTAGTTCTGCTCTAATCCTGATGTGGTTATTGTTGATATGCAGCAGCCTACGTTTTCAAGGCTTTTATATCCAGATGATGAGATTAGATCAGTGGGAGAAAAACTTGTAAGTTTAACTGCAAATTTTATTATTATGTTCATTGTTTTGGATTAAAAGTCTTCATGATGTTGTTTGAATTACTGCTGATCATGTTTGTGTTAATATTGCTTAGATGGATTTAGTTCTGCTCATGAACTTCAAAGAAGATGTGCAAAAGTAATTACTACTGCTAGTACAAAAGTTACTACTGCTAGTACAAAAGTTACGACTGCTAGTGAAAGTTGGTACTGCTCAGAGATTAAGACCGCTCGAAGTTGCTAGTTGCTTGTGGAGAAGATTATAGATACTTAGGAAACTATTGTAAGCCGACTAGGATTCCTTGGTGTATAAAAGGATGTCCAATTTTATATTTGGTTCAGTTATATACATTCCAATTTTATTGTATTTGAATTTGTTTTGATATATATTTGAATTGTTTTGATATATATTGATTTTTTAAATGTAACTAAAAGATGCATATAGTCACACTTATTAACACTTTGGTCACTGTTTGCTTAGTTCATTGTGTGACTAAATATTACAAAAGGCCATGCAAACATAAACTTCATGTGACCATTGGATGATCAATAGTCACACAAAATACATATTTCTTCACTTTAAACAGCATATGGTCACACTTAGTAACACTTTTGGCAACTGTTTGCTTAATGATATGTGACTAAATACCCAAAACAAACATGCTTTGTGTGACTAAATATTACAAAAGGCCACACAAACATAAAATTCATGTGGCCATTGGATGATCAATAGTCACACAAAATACACATTTCTTCACTTTAAACAACATATGGTCACACTTATTAACACTTTTTGCCACTGTTAGCTTAATGGTATGTGACTAAATACCCAAAACAAACATGCTTTGTGTGACTAAATATTACAAAAGGCCACACAAACATAAAATTCATGTGGCCATTGGATGATCAATAGTCACACAAAATACATATTTCTTCACTTTAAACAGCATATGATCACACTTATTAAAACTTTTGGCCACTGTTTGCTTAATGGTATGTGACTAAATACCCAAAACAAACATGCTTTGTGTGACTAAATATTACAAAAGGCCACGCAAACATAAGCTTCATGTGGCCATTGGATGATCAATAGTCACACAAAATACACATTTCTTCACTTTAAATAGCATATGGTCACACTTATTCACACTTTTGGCCACTTTGTGTTAAATTGTATGTGACTAACTCCAAAAAAATAACACCCATTGTGTGACTAAATCATCACAAACGTCACATTTATTGTATATTCATGTGGCCATTGGATTATCAATAGTCACACAAAGTACACATTTACTTGAATATATCATCTCAAATGTCACATATATTATATATTTATGTGGCCAAAGGACGAACAATAGTCACTCTCAAAAAACATTCGTGTGACTATAAGGTGTTTACGGTCACTGATAATGACTAATCCAACAAAACTTGTGCCTAATTTGTCACACATATTCGGGGTTTTGCTTACTCTTTTTCGATGGAAAAGGCCACGAACTTAACAATGTGACCATATGCCACCTACGGTGGCGGGACTTTTAGTGACACACAACGAAAAAAACGTGTGTGACTATAGGCATATCGTCACACATTTTTGGCGTGACCAATACAACTTTTTGTACCATTGTAACCAAATGATAGTTTCATAACAAGAGACTTGAGATTTAGTAAATACTAGTACTTTGGCCGATATGTTAGGCTGTTAGCACCAAGTTCAGTATTGCAATATAATGGTACCCTGTTATGTTGTCAAAATTTAGGTAATACAATGTCATGAAGAGGCAAGCTAGGTAAAGCTAAGGGTAAGAAAATATACCCGCCTGAGTCGTTCTATATCGATTTCAATGAGGATGGACTAGCTATTGGACACACAGCCAATAGTTTTACTTCATGGTTCTCAGTTAGTTTTCTGCTTTCAATTTAGTTTAATCGCTTCCAACTGATAAAATGCTAGTGTTTACTGAAATTGACGTTTTATCGAGTATTGGAACTAGGTGGGTATATATGTAGACTTGTCTAAGAAATAAATTATGAAGATAATTAGTTTGTGAACGAGGTGTAAAAGTAAGAAAAAACTAGTTTGTGAATGTCGGAAGCTGTCTTGTTTGTTTCTACATAGATTAGAAGTTTCATCAACTTGCAAGCATACTATTCCTGTCTAAAAATATAACTAATTGATATGAGTAAATGTTTACTTTGAAGCACATAAAGAAAAGGAAAAATTGTCCAAATATACATTCAATTTGTCACCTTTTACTATTGTATACAGTGAACTATTTTTTTCCTATTATATACACAAACTTTACTAAACATCCTTATTGTATCAATAAAACGCCTTTTTGATGACTAATTATCCTTATTGTATCAACTTGGCACGTCATCAAAAAGGCGTTTTGTTGATACAATAAGGATGATTAGTAAAGTTTGTGTATATAATAGGAAAAAAAAAGTTCAGTGCATACAATAGTAAAATGTGACAAGTTGAATGTATATTTGGACAATTTTCCTGAAAGAAAAAGACAATTCCTTGCACCTTATTTGCAAGAGTACGTCCGAATCTTTTCCTGTAATAATATAGTTTTAAACTTTTAATTAGCATGCATTGTTTATACTAATATGTTTAAACTTCTCTGTGTAGTTCTCATTGGGTGTTATTTTTAATTAGCCCTAAGATAAGGATGGGATACATATTCGATTCATACAATCGAGATAAGAAAAAGACCTCGAAGAGTTTCTATTTGAGCAACACAATGGACAGGTTAGTAATTTCTAATATACACATTGCATTGACAATGAAAGCGTATAATATTTTAACTTAACACTATTTCTTGTTTAGGGCTTTTGACAACTCATTCAAGTGGACTATGCTAGAGATAAATCATCTTCTATTTGCGTGTATACTAGTTTTTAATATATACATATAATATAATGTATAGTTGTTATTTTATCATAGTGTAATGTAACCAACAAGTAGATTTGTGGGAATGCGGCTACTATGTGATCGAAGTTTGGTTTTGAAACTATGTATATAAAACAAAGAACCTTCCCGGATCGGGTAAATATTTATACACTTTGTTTATTTGCATTTTAATCCAAGTGCGTATGTGAAATTGTTAACGTTTTATCTTATTATGTTTATGTTTATAGATTCATGACTCTAGAAGAGCTTTAAGGCAAGATGAGTTGGACAGGTGGGTACTCAATGGGGGAGCAAAGTTTTTCGTGGATTATTGCAATGACGAGTTGATGCTATTGGTTTCTTAGCGTGTATGAAGGTTTTAGTTGCATGTGTTAGGTATTTGTCTTTAGTCGGATGCTTGTTTTCATTTAAGTAGGATGTTTCATACAAGCTCATGTCAAATGTGGATCTTTTGTTTGTTGATGGCTTGTGTCTCTTTGTATGGCTAGACCATTTTGTTTATTTAGTAATATATATGTTGCTTTTGAATTGAATTTGTTGCAGTACTTTTTCTTTTTTGTGTTGTGGTTGTTTAATGCTATAATTAATTCTCTAAGCATTATTGTTCAATTGGTAATACCAATTGTCAAATGTAACCCATTTTATGGAACGCTCCAAAAGACAAAAGAACCTATTTTAAGGAACGATCCAAAAGTCGAATTGAAGTTCAAAAGAAACCATTTTAAGGAACAGGCTTAACAAACCGCACCTTAAATTTTATTTTTAGGAACGGTTAAACAACCGAACTAAAAAGGAGCTAGTTTTTTGGAACGCTGTTTGTTAAGACGGTTCAAAAACCGTTCTTAAAAATCTTTTTAATCGAACCAAATAATCATTTTTCCACTAGTGTTTGAAAGGATGCACGCAACAAAAGTCCGCAGGAGCGCATGGAGTACTTTTGGACATCCTCTTCAACTCTGCATGAGGCCATGTTTTACCTTTGCGCATCCTCTTTAGCTCGGAGATGCATGCCTAACCCTCCAACTCCTGTTGAGAAGTTTGTAATCATCAGATCCAACTTTTTTTAAAAAAAAAAAAAAAAAAACTCGCATATATAGACTTGCGTTATTTAAACCGCTAGTATCAAATTTTGACAAGAGGACAAATATTCTAAATGGTGATTGTTGGAAATAATGGGTTTGAGAAAAACATTCTAGTAAAACATATTGATATGAAAGAAAGGCATGAGGTGTGATATACAGAGGCCTTAATTCATTCACATTTACATACGGTATCAAGTAAGAAAGTGATTTGTTAATGAATACGAGACATCATGGCCCGTGCGATGCACGGTCTTTGTTCACCGTAAAATATATTCGGTTTCGCAAAGATTATGCGTATTTAGTTATTATGCCTAGTTTTGATTGGGGTACTCGACTGAATAAATGAAGTTTTTTTTAAGTAAGTTTTTGTAAATATAATTGTTTTGAAGAAATACGTATCAAATACATGAGTGACTTTATTCATCGTAATGTAAAACATGTTATTTCAAACACATGTTTATACTACCCAAAACTTAGGTCTTTTTTTCTTTTGTCTAGCTCTTACACCAAAACTGATACTAATGCATTTATTGAAAGAAACTGAATTGTAAATATATAGAGTTTTAATACTAAGCAACTAAAAGGATCGACACCAACCCAAAACGTTCAAAGGAGTGTGAAGGATACATAGCAATTGAAAATCATTTCGAAATAAATCTTCTTTTCTATCTAAACTGAAACATATTGATGCACATTCAAGTACTATACTATAATTTGATTTTACAATAGGTTTATGCATAGGAATGTAAGTCATTAACACTCATATTCATTTATGTAGTAGAATATCGCCCAAATTTCCATCACGTGACTAAAAAACTCTGGTCACCGAAGTCGATCCATGTAGCTCAAGCATGGAATTCTTCATGATTCAATATTCTTCTTTTTTTGGTTCCACGCTAAATTCATTAATCAAGTAAATGGAGCCTTACCGACATGTATTGTAGCATACAAAAAAAATAGAATATGTGTAAAATATAACCTTCTCATCCATGGAACCTCTTTGAACAAACTGACCATTTGCTTTTACTATCTAAAATGTCGAGATAATTATTCAAACATAGTATTCAACAATATAAGGATTTCTAGTGAGTCATCAGACATATAAAGTGAGTCATCAAACTAAGTAGGATGTACCAAATTGCTTATTTAAATGTTTTGAAGTGAAAAGGTCGTACACTTTCTTTTACATTTTAGCAAAATTCAGTTGGTGTGAGTCTTCTAGCAACTGACTCTCATTTGCTAATTTTATGTATATTGCGTATGAAGATCATTTAGGACACACAGAACTATATATATAAGTATATAAAAGGCTTGACCTCCTTTGATTCTATCTACATATTTTAAAACGTGCTCAGTAAATGAAAAGAAGAAGAATATAGTTGCGTATATTGGTTATGGAATGACGGGCTTGTGTCTTGCTTTTATAATCTTGACTGCTGTAAGGTGGAGAGCCTGTTTGAAAAGTAAAGGTATTTCGGCTACGTACTAATCAACTCATTTCTCATGTAAATGATTAGTTGATATACGCATTGTTTGCTGAACAGATCTTGAAATTTTTTAAGACGGGGTTGGATAATGCCCAAACTTGTTTTTTATGCACTTACCCCGGGTTTCTTAAATGGTTTTCCACAGGTAAACTGGTAAACTGTTTACAATAGTCCCAAAGACCAACACTTTTTAAACACATCATTGTAGAATCATAAAACAAAAAAATATTAGCTCGACATTTAACGAAAGAGACTTAAGTACCTGATTCAACTCTTACTCGTTGAGGTTTAAACCACGCCTATAAACGGAATAGCATTGAATCTCTTTCTTTTCTGCTCCTAACCTCTGGTGGATCTTGCGTTTCAACATTCCATCTTCATTTCCATCTTCTACGATCTTTTTTGAAATGTTCCAGGTTTTCACCTTTGTTGACTTGACGTTTGTAGTAGGACCATCATCCAGGTTATGACCTCTTTCGGACCTTCTCAAAGGGCTCGGCTCTATTTTCATATGACGGTGGTGAAAGAATCGTTCAAAGAAAATGATGGTGGTGAAGATGGTGATTGTTGGTTATTTATAATATTCAAAACTCAATTGAAAAGTTCAATTTATTAACCAATTAAGCCGTCTTAATGACTTGGAAGTTGTCATTTGTTAGCAACCTCTTTGCATGCCTTAACGTATATAAACCTATGCCTTCAATTTCTTCAAGTACAATCTTACCATGCATGCACATTTAAAGGTTATAAGCGATTAAAATTTAACATTTATTTCTTTTGTACTGAGTCTTTATATAAGCTTTAAGATTCCATGGAACTCAATTTGGTTTAACTTATTATTTATGTATCCTTAAAAGCTCTTAAAAGCTTCAAAATAAGCTCCACATGTACTAAATTCATTAGCTTAAACTACATATTTGAGTTTATTAGCTTGTGGCATTAATGCTCACATTCAATAGGGGGAACTCAATTTTTATATATATATATATATATATAGATGATCTCAGGTGTTTTTCATCAAATATTATTTCTTATATTTTACAAATAGGCCATGGCATCCATCAAGAGACATACTATACACTCTACTAGCACAAATATCAGATTCAGAACAAGAAACAAATCCTCTCTCTACCCACGAATAAAATGAAGAGAGTGGCAAAAAAGTAAATTGTTTCGAAGATGGCCTAAGATAACTATAACTCTATGAGAGATAACTAGATAAACAAGAATCAAAATTTCTTCTTCTGCACGGAGCGAGATTTTAGACCATGCTTATTTGACTATTTCCGGATAAGACCTTTAACCGGATAAATAATGTGCGGGTTTTAAAAATAACTTTGTCCGATTCGGGACATGTAGACTTGGCGGTTAATAACCTTTTGAATATTACAACTTAACTTACTCAAATCAGAAGAAGAATAATTATAATCTGGTATAAATCTTTCTATTCAGAATTTAAAAGGTTAAAAACAGCTTATTTCACTTTAAAATGTTAAAAACAGCTTTATATCATTTGAACACTTTAAGTAGCAGATAAGTTGCTTCACCTAACACTCAAAAACCAGTTCTTAGCTTAATACAATAAATAAGTAGAAAGGCAATTAACAAATTATCCCCATTTCTAAACCAAACAAGTAGCTAACTAACCTTCCGATGAAATTTTTATGAATGTAGTCTAGGCCACCAACATTGCCTTGTTCAAGACAAAAAGGGCGACATTTTGCTTTGGTAGATGGTATCTCATCGTCATCATCATCCATTGCAAGGTGCAGAAATCTGGTTTTTCTAGAGTAGTCAAATGTTTGAATGAATGAGTGATCTCAACTACACTTTGATGTGAATATATAGAATCACAAAGCTAGTCCTGAAGTGTGCTATGTGAATATTGTTGTCTCCAAAGTTATTTAATGACCGTAGACTAAATGTGTTTTGCTAAAAGCAAGTTTTACAAAAGTAAAGGAATGGTTTAAATATTTTGAAAATTGTTGGAATGGTTTTAAAGATGCAGTAGACTGAAGTTGATATGTTTCTGTATGGTAGGATTGCTTTACAAGTTGGAATGTTTTAGAAGGGTGGGTTGAGTTAGGAATGAGATTTTTTCAAGTCTATAAATTAGCCAAATGAAAGCATTCACTATTGTGGTTTATAAAAAGGTCTAAGAAAAGATGAAGAGGTCTATAATTTTATTAACCATAGTGGAAATGTGTTTCATGTTTATGTGGAATGAAAATGTCTAATATCTTGAACCTCTTTTAAATTTAATGCTTTTGTATTTAATGGGGTTTTGATAAAGCTTTAAGAAGTTTATCCATAGTGAAGAAAGGATTATAACAAGGAAAAGGTTTATGAATTTATGATTTCGGATGACTAGGCACTATTATAAACCTTTATAAAGTTTCATCATAGTAGATGCTCTTATTACGAGCCCTTAGACCTTCTAATTAGTACGAAAATCATGCAATCAAATTCTTCAACTAATCACCCAAAACGCGTGTGACAAAAGTAGAATACAAAAAGAGACCAAATTAAGGTTACAATAAATATTAAAACACTTCTGATAACACATATATGTGATATTTACGTAGCGTTTGGTATGTTGTAATCAAAATGGGAATAAAAAGGTTATTACGATAGAATGAAAAAATCTTGTTTGTTTACACATTTGCAATGTAATGAATCATTGCAAGGAATGACTCATTACACCATTTTCATTCCTTAGGGGTCCCCTCCTTTTTATTCATTACATCTTGTAATAGAATGAAAATTACATAAAAGTCTATCTAACCACATTAAATAAACTTCATATCATCAATGTCCATTTTAGTCTTTTTTATTGATTCCATTACAACATATTTTACCAACCAAACATGATTAAAAACATTAATAAATAATTACATTGCGTTATTAATTCCATTAATTTTTTATTCCATTCATTTGACATTTCATTTCTCCTACCAAACGAACCCTTAATGTCTCATATTTAAGTTATACTCCGTATTTGTCTTGTATGGAAGCCTCAATATTGACAAAACTACACTTGACTCTACAAATGGGGTTTTAGATATATGAGTGTGATCGAGATTGGTCCGATATCGTGTTGAATACTCAGTTACATATAGGACAAAAAATAAAAACAATGGATTCAGACTTTTAAACCAAATTGAAACCGTAACAAAATCAAAGTCAGTTTTTCATTTGAGACAAAGCTGAACCGAATAAATTGAGGAAAACATAATTATAGTGATAATAAAATGTATGTGATACGGAAATATGCTTTAGTGCTTGTGGTTACTCACAAATGCATGGTTCCCTTTTTTGCTAAAATCTTCTTAAACTTTAATGAAATGTGAAAGCTAAAATGTAATTAACTGCTAAAGGAGCGATCATTCTGAGATTAGCCGCATTTTATTCTAGTGTGGATTTAGTAGTGAATAGCAGATTACTCGCGTGTTGTAGTGGCGGGTATCCCGAAATAAACTTTTTTAATAAATCATGTATTTTAGTTTATTATGTTCTTTTTGACAATAAATAGATGGATATCAAGAATTTCGTTTAGCCCGTGCACGGGCCCGAGCCCGTTGGCCCGTGCCTGTTCGGGCTCGAGCCTGTTTGGCCTGCGCCCGTTCGAGCTCAAGCCCATTTGGCCCGTTGCCCGTTGTATTAGTGACATTTAATGCATGAATTGTATTTAATTTGGTTGTACAATATGCTTGATAATTTGTATTTCTTATGTAAAAGGTGTTTTAATAACTGTATTAATTGTATGACCAGTTAATTAATTGACAACATTAAATAGCATTAATGTGATGTTTTGTTTTTTTTTTTTTCATATATGCATTAAAGTGTTGTACTCAAACATGAAAGTTTTCTATGCAAGTTCTTACACATAACTACTGGTGGGTTGTAATGCTGCCCAATTATTTCGATCTCTAGCAAGGTTGAAATGAAAGTGAGGGAGTTAATGTAAAAAAAAAAAAAAAAAAAAAAAAAAAATGAAAGTGAGGGAGTAATAATGTTAAAAGAAGTTTACTCAAACATGACAGTAATCTATGTAAGCTCTTAGACAAAATTGTTATGCTGCCCAATTATTTCGATCTCTAGCAAGGTTGAAATGAAAGTGAGGGAGTAATAATGTAAAAAAAAAAAAAAAATGAAAGTGAGGGAGTAATAATGTTAAAAGAAGTTTACTCAAACATGACAGTAATCTATGTAAGCTCTTAGACAAAATTGTTATGCTGCCCAATTATTTCGATCTCTAGCAAGGTTGAAATGAAAGCGAGGGAGTAATAATGTGAAAAGTAAATAAAAATGTTGTAAGGAATAATGGAGAAGAAACAATGTTAGATTGAAAACTTAGTCAAATTTGTAAAATAGGCTACCATTGAAGATATGAATTTATTAGCTCCGATGTCTTTAAATTTGACAACACATTCTCATATAACAAAAACTAGTAAGACTAATGCTAATGGGAGTCTCTTGGCAACTACAATCTCAAAAATGAAACGTGTTGCCCCCTTAGCCAAGGAAAATGTGACGCATCGCTTGGCAAACTTTTCAAAGTTATGGTTGCCTGCACAACTGAAACTTTCAATTCTTTTGTGTGTGTACTTTTTGTTTATTTATTTTTGTGGGGTATATTTTTGTTTGTGGTTGGGGTTGCCTTATTAGCAAATTGTGGTTGGGGTGGAGTTGTGGAGAGATAAAGCTGAGGTGACGCTGACGTGACGGGGTTGATTGAGTGATAAAGTGGGCACCACTAGCATTAGTCTAATGAATGTAAGATATAGTAAAAGCCTAAAATATAGAAAAGGTTAAAATACAAGTAACTTTAGGACCCTACTTTGGTGAAAAAGACTATCAAGAGGAAAACGTGTCTCAAGAAACCATGCATTTACCCTTTGGACAACAAACAACAACCTTTATAATCCAACAAATTATTACTCATATATGGCGTTGATAGGAAATGTCACAAAGGAGCCTTTAGGAAAGTGTTTGGAAAACATCAAGATCGGTACAAATATGTGAGACTCAGATTGAAAAAATGCTAAAAGGAGCCAAAAAAAATACATAAAAGCCCTTTTGGTAATATGAAACCAACAAACACCACATTACAATTGGCCTCACTTCATATACCTAACAGAAAAATAATAAAACAGTTATGTGATTTTGAACTACTAATCAAACAACTAAACTTTAAATTACCCAATAACAAATCCGAACATATATTGGATTAAAAAAAAAAGTGATACCACATATAACTACTGCTTACAGTGCTACAAATCATGTGATTAGTGAAGCCAAACTGTTGCTAAACAAGTTGCAATCCCACCTTTATCAACATTTAGGTATGTATTATATGGTTGATGCTATTGTGTTTTGAATACATCAAGATTATGTGTAATGGTGATCACGAACGTCACCGTGCTTTTTAGTTTACCACCAACATCACAACTAACATACTATAACGAGTCAACTAATTAACTTCACCACTCGAATTAAACAAAAATATACCCCACAATATATTTAAACACCCTCAAAACCAACATACAAGTCAGTCACCACCAAGACCGACTTCTCACATTCTTTTGGAGGTAAGTACCAAAAAGGTACAAAATCTTTTTGGTGGTCCAATGTATGGTCACTTTTTCACCTTATTTTCAAATTGGTTATACTCAACTACCTAATTCCAGCCAGATAATAACAAGTGTCCCACTTTTTAATAAAATACTACATCTGTCCCATATTAAATATCCACTTTGAATTTTCAAAGTCTTGTTTTATCATCTTTGACCATAAATATTTTTATATATGATATATAATACATGATGCAAAATATATGAATGAATTGGATTTTAAATGTACTTTTCATTGACATAATTTTTATCAAGTATCATATAATACAAATAAAAATATTTAAAGTCAAAGTTAAAGAAAAAGACTCAAAAAGTCAAAACTAGACATTTAATAAGGGACGAAGGGAGTATATTTTTTTTAGGTAGCTCACAAATTACTCAACCGACGACTACTTAACTTGAGAATCTACTCAACTTTACCTAAAAAGTATAATACCCATGTGCAATAGTGCATCACTCATGTCCTTCAAACTACTCAAGTGATTGCTACTCAACTTTAGAATTTACTCAACTTCACTTAAAATGTACATTGGGAATGACAAAAAAATCTTCTACTTTTTTTTATTTTTTTATTTTTTTATTTTAATAGTTTATTTGCACTTTTTTATATTTTTTTTAGAGTTAGTTAAAATAAATACACTTAAGCAAGCACAATTTAAGTTATATTACTTCGGGATATGAAATTTGACTATAACTCATTTTTAGCTTATTCAAGTTTATTTCACTTGATTGTTGCATTACTTATTATACATCTTTAGAATAAAATGAAATTATAACAGTTGGTACTATATTTTTTACTCATATGGGGCATTGCTTAAATTGCTTTGGTTCCTATTCTTGAGTTAATGGTTTAATTTTATTTCACTTGATTGTTGCATTACTTATTATACATCTTCAGAATAAAATGAAATTATAACAGTTGGTACTATATTTTTTACTCATATGGGGCATTGCTTAAATTGCTTTGGTTCCTATTCTTGAGTTTCGAAAATGCAATAATTCTGTTTATGGTGTTTGGATAGGAAGAGTGGATAAGTTATTATTATCTGCTTTTAAAATCCTTTAAAATATTATTTTGGAAAAGCAGCAACATAGCTGCGGTTGCAAAACCTAATATATTTCTTTTGCCAAAATTACTAACTCACCCCTTGTGCGTTTCTTTCATTAGCTAACCTTCTCCTAATTAATGCATTATCATGTAAAAAAATGTTAATCCAACAACATGAAATTAATCTAATGAAACTGAAATATTGTTCAATCCTTTTCTAAAAATCAAATATTGTTCAATCCTACTCTAAAAAATATATAAAAAAATGTAAAAAAAAAAAAAAAAAAAAAAAAAAAAAGTACAAGATTTTTTTGTCATTCCCATGTACCTTTTAGGTGAAGTTGAGTTGATTCCTAAGTTGAGTAGCCGGGCGGTTGAGTAATTTGTTGGCCATGTGTGTTGTACTTTTGCGCATGAGTATTGTACTTTTTAGGTGAAGTTGAATAGATTCAAAAGTTGAGTAGCCGTCGGTTGAGTATGACCAATTTGGGAATGAGGTGAAAAAAGTGACCATACATTTGACCAGGGGTGGCAATCGAGTCGTGTTCGGGTTGACTTATTCGGGTTCACGGGTTGGCGGGTTAGTACAACCTCTACCCAAACACGACCCATTTACTAATCGTGTCAATAAACTCAACCCTAACCCACAACTGCATAACACGTGTAACCCGTTTAACCTGTTTTAGTAAATAGGTTAAGCGGTGAATAACGTTTATTGTTTGTCAATTTAACTTAGTTTAGATGAAAAATGATAAGGATCTAAAAAATGATAATAATAACATATAAAAAACTATACGACAATTTCATTGATACACGAGTTATAATAATAATTCACTAATATTAAATACATAACAAAATATTCTTAATCCAAATCAAACATAAATCCTGAGTTATACATTTTATTCTTAGAGGCCTATATATTTAAACGGGTCCACGGATTGACCTGTTTAATATTTACTCAACCAAAACGACCCGTTTATTAAATTGATTGACCTGTTTTTGACCCAAACCTGTTTATCTTCAACACAAACCAGTTTAACTTCGTTTCGTTTATCGTGTTGTGTTGAGAATTGTCATCCCTACATTGGACCACCAAAAAGATTTTATACCTTTTTGATACTTATAACCTCTTCTTTTGGGGTTAACGCGTGAGGGAGTGGGGTGTAATGGGGGACACATCCGATAAGGGGACAACATGTTTTGAGAAGCGCCATTACACCAAGTGTTGTTAGACTAGGAGTAAAGGTCACCAAAATCAAAACCTTCATGTAATTACAACATCATCATTCATCTCTCAAATCCACCACCAAACATGTGTAAAGGTGACCACAAATCTTAGTTTTTTAAACATTTTTTTTTTTTAATTTTTACATAAAGCTTTTAGTAAAATAAAGAATTATAAATAAACATTTTACAAAACTATATTAAAAAAAGAAAAGAAAAAGATAAACATTTAGATAAACCTGCTAAACCTCCTTAGTTCCTTTCGACAATCATTTTCTTCATTCAATACTTCTATCACATATAGACACATTCACACACATCTATACAACATATAAAAGCAAAACGGTCAATGTGGAAAAGTAAAAAGTCAATATGTGAAATGTTGAAAAACTTATATTAAGTAAGAAAAAACTTAAAAATCATGAAATATTGAAACTGAAAAAGGAAATGTTAAAACATATGTTTCAATAGGAAATTATTAATACACATCGAAAATCGGGTTGACTCGGGGCGCTTCAAACCTGGCGGGTTGACTCGGTTTAATTTGATTCGTTTTTTCGAACCAACCTGTCGTGACCCTATTTAAATTGACCCATTTTTTGACCGGAACGATTCAACCGGTTGAACCACTCGGGTCGAAACGGTTTCAAAACATTATATTTAATCCCCAAATCGGCAAACTTTTATTATTTTTCGTTTATAACACAAAAAGTAATAAACTATTTTTTATCACTAAAACTATCTGTCGCTATAAAATTTCGTTGCTATGCACGAGTACTCGTCTAGTATATACAAAAGAGGTTAAGAGCGTGAGGTATAGTACTTTTTTGTTTGTCATTCGTATAATTTTTACCAAGTATTATATAACACAAACAAAAATATTTAAAGTCATTTTTTTTTTTAAGAAGAAAAAAAACTTTATTTTGAGACCAAGGAAGGTTTTTTTTTTTTTTTTTTTTTTTTTTTTTTTTTTTTTTTCTGTATTTTATTATAACTTTTATATACTAATCAAATAAAATCACTATTAAATCATGTCATCATATAAATTTCAACTCCCTTCAGTTATCAGTAACATCAAAACATTGTTTGGGACCTAACGGGTGTACGGAGTTGTGATTTCTCCGCCGATTATCAGCTATTTTTTGTTTCTTATAATTTTTCGTCTTGCTCTCACAAACAAAAAGTTAAAATTAACTAATACATATGAGGGTACAACTATAACGAGAGTATCAAAAACCAAAACAACAATTGGACTTAAAACTGATGTCATTTTTGTGATCATGCATTTTGACATTTTACTTTTAGCTAACTTATTACTATTTGATTCCACCCAATTTCTAAATTTCAGTCTTTTCTTAATTGTTCAGTTTTTTTTACACAGTCCAGAGCTTGATTGTGTGATGACACCCGTCGTTATGGACCTCTGTTTAAAGAAGATTTTCATGTATCCTCTTATTAGTCTATGTTGTTTAAACACCCAAGCATTTGAAAACCTTAAAGCCTATGAGGAATGGCATACTATATCTCACAAAGTATCCACATGGCTGGAAATCTTAATTTGCAGGTCGAAAGCTATTGTAAAAGTCGTGATAGAACACAACGGAAGGATAAAATGTCTTAGGAAAACATACAAAGTTAGAGAGTAAAATATCAAAGGTGATTGGCGCACATACTACACAATTTAGTTCCCACAATCCTTATTACCATGTAAATACAAATGATATGAAAACACTGTAAAACACATAATTTCAGATGTATGCCAAAGATTATTTGTCCCGGCTTATTGCATTTTTGAACTTTTGAAAAAGCTAATGAGCTCATGTTGATAAAGTTATAATGAAAACAATTTGAACTTGATAGTAAACAAACACACTGTTTGATTGGTGTAGAAAAAAAAATGTAAGAAAGAATACTTGTGATATTGAAAGTTTGAAACCAGTCTCTGAAACAAAGAGCTTCATTGATGACCGAGATATGATATGATTGAAAATAGTTGGAGAAAACGGGAAAAATTAAAGAATGTACTTTATGCTGCAGAAAAGATTCGAAATATCAAACATATGAACAAGCAAGAAATAAATTTTAAAATTGCTAAGCAAAGACCAATGGTACAAGAATCGAACTATATTAAGCAATGCTACGAACTCTAGACGTGTGAGGGGCATCAGAGTAGTTTACTGTACAATTCTGCAAAGATGATGTTAGGCTGAACCACCAAAGCAAAATATACACGTTTTATATACCCACGAGAACATGACTTATTCAAATAGGTAGGTAAAAAGTTGTTGTTAAATTTTATTTTATTTTATTTATTATTTATTTTTTTTGGTACAAAAGTTGTTGCTATATTTAATGTCTAAATAAGTTTTGGCAAGTGACTTATATGAGTACAGTGATCCAAGTTAGGAAGGTTGATTAGGAACCAATGACTAATCTCTTTTTAGTGAGTTTAATCCAAGTGTTAGGCACATGTTAAAACATTGCGGTAGACAACTCCTTTGCATAAAGTTAGCATCTTCGGATATTAATTAAAACATCATTTTTGTGATAAAGTTTTGGAGGTTACGATGTCTTGAACTTTTTATTTATTTATTTATTTTTTTTTTATGGTTGCTGGTAGTCGAGTTTCAAGTGGATATTGGTAGTCAATAGTTTCATCATGATTTCAATTTGAATGTAACTTCAATGCATTCTTAATCCATCCATTAGTCGAGTTTTCAAGTGGTTTTATATTGGTCCATGCATTCTTAATCCATCCATTCAATACAAGTTCACTTTACAAAAAAGGATCCGAAGAAGAAATAAAGCTAACCCCAACTACTAACGTTAAATGGAAAATTGGTGATATTTATTAAATAACATGATGTGATTTCTTTACAGACGAACCCCTCATTTACTCACATTTTGCTGTATCTTGCAGGCAAGAGTCTATCAATGACCACAAGACATAATTGCAACTATGTTTGGCATTCTAGTGAGTAGAGCATTGTTTTCTACAAATGTGCATAGCTCATCAAAGGGTGTTTTACACCGGCAATTGTGGGTGAATTCGTCTAATACATGCATAATATCACCTGCTCAAGATAATGTACTTGGGTTGAGCCGTTGAGGTGAGGGTTCTATGCATTAATTGAGGTGGACACTGAACGATATTTGTTAATGTGCTTTTGTGAGACGTGGGAGATCCACTGACCACTGTGTTTTTGGCATCTATAAATCATGGTAAGCCAAAGTGAGGGTTTCCTTAAAAAAAATCATTGGTGAGTAGCTGATGTTTTGTTTTGGTTGACTTTGTATGTTTTTTGGTTGTTTCAATAAAATTGTTGCAATGTTCAAAAATATAATAAAATTGTTGTAGTTTCAAAAAATAACTTAAGTATAGTTACCATTGAACTAGCGGTTCAAGAGAAGAAACTGATAATCATAGTGAATAGCAGTAATGAATTACTATCAAGGAATGTTATTATCAAAGTCAATGTATATGTACACATGGTTTTAGCCCCTCGTCTCGACGATAGAAGTTGCAGACGAGCTTGTCCACGTTGTTCCATCGCCAGTTATGACGGATACGACCTCTTTTGTTGTCTCCATACTGGACAGTAAGTCTTCTTCTTTTCTATGTTTCATGTATCAGCACAAGCTATTAGCGAATACCATTCTAGACATAAATTGATTCTATTAAACAAGCGTTCTTGAATTTGTCGACCGTAGCATTGCATTCTGCTGCGACAGGACTGACAGAAAGAGTCCCATTGTTCAAACGCTCAAGGTTCAGCCTCGATACATCCATCCTTTCATAAGTTTGTTTTGAGTGGCGGGGGAAAGGATAAGAATCAACATTGTTAATCAACAAAAGCATGTGTTTCCCTTTCTCACAGTCCGCTTTCAGTTGACTCATAATCTGAGATAAAAATTTTGAAGTTCTAGGACCCATAACCCTACAATCAATATAAAAAGGTATTTAGTATACGTAATTGCAGTCTTTGTAGAAGAGGAGAAAAGCCTATACTTTCTATTATATTAGTCCATTAAGTTGCAGTCTTAGTTCAACAAACTTTTTGTCTATTGTCACATACCGCTGCTCAACATCCTTATTTTCTTCTTCGGAGTATTAAAGTTTATATTAAACCATAAGGGAAACGGTACCGTTTTACTCCCCAACTTTCCCGCCAAAACCGTGCAGGCTCCCGGAGCCCAGCTTTCCCAGCCCACTTTGGCCCACCGATCATGCTTAAGGATAAGGCGTACGGTGGAAGATTAGCCACACACACAATCCTAAATCTCCGGTTATCGATCTCACACACATACATACATTTAGGCGAGGTGTTTGTTAGCTTCCTCACACACACAAATATACACGCTGTTCTCGCACATACCAGATGATTGAACCGCAAGAGTTAGTGCTCCAGTTTTGGGGTTTTGGGTTACCGGTTATATACACAAGAACTAGGGTTTCAATTTTGGGGTTTTTTTTGGGTGCCAGAATTTAATTAAACACGAAGAGTTACGGGGAAAAAAAGGTATGTATACTATTATTGTTATTTATTATTACATTTGGGTGTTTTGATTATTAAGTTTCATATGTTTGTGTTTATTTAGGCATGTAGTTCTTTGGTCTGAAGTTGCTTCTCACAGCACTTTGGGTATGTGTGTGTGTGTGAAAGATAACAGATCACTCAATTTCAAGGTGCCCAGGAAAGGCCGCAGGTTTGTGTTTTTTTTGGACCAAAAGGTTGATTTTTATTATATGTTAATTTTCTTTCTCAAGAAGTTCTTATTTCAAAATTTGTATCGCTTCACGTTTATTTTGTTTAATGAGGGTGTACGTGAGGGTTCTCTGGATGTATTGGAGATGAGTAATCGGACGGCTGTTTGGGGCCGAGAGCTTATATTTCAGGTAAATTTATGATAAGCCGTTTAAATGCTTTTGTATGCTCCATCCGAAGACGGTATTTGGGATCGCTTAGTAAAACTGCTTAAATGATAGTTGGTTTACTTTGTGGAAAAATACTATTGCTTGAAGATGAATTCTTTTAAAGATTATGTGTTTTGTTGGCTTATGTTCAGGAAGGGAATTATGGGAGGAATGAGGTATGTGGATCGGGTGCAACGCAATCTACAAGGAAACCTCAACAAGTAATTAATTTGATACTTTTGGTAAAGTTTGATTGCATAGGATTCTATATAACTTTGTTCTACAACTTAGCTTATCTCTTTGTATTGGATTTCACAGCCACTTCGGCAAAGCGCCCCTAACTTCATACTCTCGACTTTTAAAAGGTTCCCGTGCTAATCATATACGGCCACCAACATGATCTAACTCAATCTGTCTGCGGTATAGACTACTTTCCGATAAGTATGGGTATACATAGAATCTTATTTGTGGTTTTTTTCTCAGCTTTATATAAACCTGCAATTTGGAGTATACTTTGCTAAATTTGTAGTATAGGTATCCATACAAGTATAGTTACCTAAATAAGCTTTGCTAAACATCTCTTTAAGAAATTTAATTCAGTGTGCTGTTCTGGACCAACATATTAGTATGAAATATACTTTATGTTAGCTTAGCCGACAAGCTAATCCAAGCATAATGACAATAGGCTTTCTTCATTACAGGTGCTAATGTGGATGCGAAGTGTAATAATGGTTGTGCAACATTGTATGGCCCTGCAGCGGGAGGTTACATGCTTCCATCTCCGTCAGCTATCGTGTAAGGATTTTTCTTCTCCGTTTCGCTAGCATTTGCAGATTATATATATGATTAAATGTTTAGCACTTGCAACAGTTGACATTTTGCTGCATAAAAATAATAGAGAACCGCAATTTGTAACGTGACATATTTTGGACAAAAACTGCCCAAGTATGATGGTTTCTTTACATCTCTGTATTTTAATAATTTGTCGAAAGTCGTTAACTGTTGCATAATGTAATGTTTTTTGCAAGAAAAAATACAGGAAAGTGGTTGGAAGAGTTGATAACTCAGTGACTTGCAGTTACGAAGATTGTCCTTAACTTTTCATTGCATACAAACCATAATTGTTGCAAAACACACTTTTCACCACAAACTTTACTTCTTATTGTTAAAAATGTTTAGAAATGGAAAAAAGAACATCGATAGGTCTACTCCAAGCCGTTTACCCATTAAGAAATTACGAGCCTGAATTTTATGAAAAATAAATTATTGTATGATTTGTGAATGCACTCACTGAATTAAGATAATAAAAATTCAATCTATGTTTCTTTTTCGTCTCACAGGCATGGGAGCTCTACGAAGAGGGGAGACTGCTAGAACTCATAGATCCCGATCTTAACACATACGCTGAGGAAGAAGTCATCAGGTACATTAAAGCAGCCCTCTTCTACACTCAACCAGCTGCAAACCGAAGACCTATGATGAGTCAGGTTGTCAAAATGCTCTCTAGAAACATTCGACTTAATGAAAAATAACTTACACCCTTCAGTCATTTATTATTTAACTATTTCTAAAGGTTTTGATACCACATCTTTCGACTATCAATGTTTAACTGTTTTTAAATGCCTTCCTATTAAAGTCCTCATGTTGTTGCCAATGCAGGCATATTGGAACCCGTAACTGAGACTCCAATAGCAACTTTTATAGAAGCAGCATCGACAACGCAAGTATCAGCCATACAAGCCTGTACTGCTCGAATGTTTGCAACAATAGGTGATCATGCAGCTTCATACGAGACCTTTTAATATTCTACATGCCTAAATATTCTACTTTATTTACGCAAAGTCGTCGCGTTGGCAGTGGAGGGTTCTCGAAAATAGCGCGGCTTATGTTCGTATGACATCAGAAATGCGCGCATTCTTACCAGTGCACATATCTATTTTAACTGATTCATATACTTAGACGATTAATGATTCATCTACTAACCTGCTATATTTGTTCAATAACAGGTCAAATAGGTAAATGAATTGGCTAAGAGCGGCACGGGTCAACCAGGTATGTCTCGAACGTCACCTTACGTGTCCTAAATTAATTGTCAGGTTGTTAAATCAATTTAATGTGATGCAACAGTTGAACCGAAGTGATTGACACACAAAGTCAAATGGCGAGTGTTTGTACGATCCAGTTAGCCACAAAAGGTTTTACGACCAGTTGCTTATGCTGATACTATCTGTACACATAAGATGAATCTAACCAACTGTATATGAAGGGTAACTCTCTGTTTTTTACTTTTATGAATTTATCTTGAAGAGTACTTTTAAAAGTGTTTTTAACTGTGTGTCACTTGGAGGAATATACCTAAATCAATAGTTTATCCGAAGTACTGCAGTATCAAATTTTCTACCACATATTCATTGCTGATGACTGTATTTTCGTTGCTATGAATAATGTTTGGGTCTTATTAGGCACTTTTTGGAATCACTCAAAAAGGTTAATATCATTTATTAGTTTTCGTTAGCCACAATGTCTACTAAAAAAATACCGTGTTGCGACTTCAGCGAGCTCGGCATATTCAGTTGGGGTAGTGCACACTAATATTTCATGATACATGTTACAACTTGGCAGGTGTAACTATAGACGCTATTGGTTTACATGGTTAGCCTATTTTAGAGAATCATACAGCGTGTGCACCAGCTCCAGGTATGTCATTCATTCCAGTATTGGTGCATTTTTTAGGTGCTGGCTCCCTGTATGTGTGTAGTGTAGCTGCTGATGCTGATACCGGGTTCATGTTTTCTTTTGTTATGTAGCTGTTCGAGCATATAAGCTTCTTTCTAATGCACATTATCATGTGTAATATAAAAAAAAAATAGTTTCTAGAAGTGCACTTAGATCTATTAATAAGTAACGACAATAATTATGGATAGAGAAATAAGAGTTCAAACATATTCGCAAACTTGATAGGCTGTTATTAAAGTAAAGCGGAATACTTAGAGAAAACCCTTTATATAAATGTAGGATAGCAAAACTTTGCTCGATTATTTCAAAGGCTAATTGAATGTAAATCATTGTTTCACCTTAAATCTGTATTGACTTCTAAAAACATCTTATTTGATCAAATAAGTTGCTAAGGGAGTGTTTGGGTAACATTAGTAGAAAGAACTTAATCGTTAAAGGCACCGTCAGGACACATTGTGTGGCTATGATTGTTAGTTGACGACATTGAATGATCTGATTACTAAGTTACAAGTTACAACCAACAATATTAAAGCTCCTTACCATTTTGGTGTTTTGATTTTACCTTTTCCTCGACACTGAAATTGCAGTTACTCATTATAGTGGTTCCGGACCTATACCCCACAACAAGGCGCATACCAGCCCAGTCTAACGTCAGGTGCAATAGTGTTACAAACCTGCAGTTTCCCATACTTTTAATATATTTGTGCGTATAGTTATGTGATGGCTGCAATTTACGAATAACAGCCACTAACCTGCACCCGTACAATGCTCGCAAAAGGAGGTTCAATGAGACGTGCGCAGGTCTGTACACATGCTAAGAGATTACAGTTCTAAAATTTTGTACCAACCTCAATTATTAGTTTGTTAACCAATCTACAAAATGTTAGTCCTTTTGTTAATTGACATCTAGAGCTTATTAAATTGATAAACCATTGCAGGTGGTACGTGTCCTCTGTAGCACATTCCAACTGTTTGCTTAACGGGAGCCGTGGCAGCAGAGTTATTTCCGGTATAATGTATTACGGCTTGGGTGTTTGTTGCTAAATTCAATAGTTGGTGCGATAAAATGTTATAAGAAAAAAAAAACTCATAATAGATTAAACAGTATAATGGATTCTTTGTAAACTCTTTTCCTTTGGATTCGTAACAATTACTTATGCTTAACAACATTTCGAACCATGGGCAAAATAAACTGGCACGCCGGCAACGCGGCGTCCGCTGCCAACCTCGTCTTCCTATAAATCATAATGTGTAAATGCTTAGTTTGACTCAGTTACTAATAAATAGGTCAATTTGAAAAAGAACAACTTGTATAATGCCTGCTAAAACGAGGTGAAGCTCTACCACGAATAAAATGGAGTGGCAAAAAAGTAAATTGTTTCAAAGGTGGCCTAACTATGACTCTATGAGAGGTAACTAAATAAACAAGACATGGTATGAAGTGAATCACACCTTCTTTTGCTCCATCAAGCAGGATTGAGACCATTGATAACCTTCTGAAAATTACAAATTAACTTACTCATATCAGAAGTGTTGTAATATAGTATGCATATTAGCAAGTATTACTAAGTCTAGGGGGTCGTAGTGTAACTTTAGTCAAATTAGGAGATGCTTAAGGTCGGTTCACATGATATTTATATGGCATTGACGTCTTGTTTAGTCCAAGCGATTGGTGATTTTTTTTTTCTCCTTTGTAGCAGCCAACTTCTACTCGATCGTTTAGAGTTGGGTTTTCTCCCCCCTCATCTCTACAATAAAGAGGTAAGGGGGGAGGGGTCATTGTACCGTTCATTCCTTTCTTTTGATCAATAAACGAAACGTTTGGGTCATACGTGTGTTCTTCTTTAGTCGGGTTTCGGGTGTGCACGGGTGTGTCGATTTACTTTACTAGTTCGGTATTCCGCATACTTGCTTCAGGTTTGTTGATTGCAAGTTCAACACTGCTTTTACTGCAACGTGTTTTGGCTCTCTGATACCAATTGTTGGAAGAAATCCAACAAACTGGTTTCTAGAGCGGAACCATGAATCAAGAACTACTCCAACAAGACCTCGACAAAGGGTTACGATCCCTTAATGCCGAGTGGCACCAACACACATGAGATATTTTACACTCAAACATTTATTAAACGTGAGCAAGAAAAGAAGGTACAAATAAAACATCACCCCCTCATCCCTATTTATAGAGAATGAGGGGGAGAAACCTAATCTTTGGTGAACAAGGATTCTACAATTGAGAAGGTTAGGAACTTTCATAATACATGACTAACCTCCTTAAGTTTGAGCTAAAATACAATTAACCCCCTAAACTTATATCCTAACTATTACACACTAATATTCTAACAAGAAAAATAATAATAATCTTGAATAAATCTTTTATGAATTTAAAAGGTTAAAAACAGCTTTATATCCTTCGAACACTAAAAGTAGTAGATAAGTTGCTTCACCAAATAGTCAAACACCTTTTCTTTAGCTTAATACAGTATATAAGTAGAAAGGCAATTAACGGACGGTGCCTTTAAACAAGATCATCCCCATTTCTAAACCAAAACAAGTAGCTAACTAACCTTCCCATGAAATTTTTATGAATGTCACCAACATTGCCTTCTTCAAGACAAAAAGGGCGACATTTTGCATTGGTAGATGGCAACTCATCATCATCATCATCCATTGCAAGGTGTAAAAACCAGGTTTTTTTTTTAGATTAGTCGAGATCAGTTGGAATGAATGAGTATCTCAACTACAACTTTGATGTGAATATATAGAATCACAAAGCTAATCCTGAAGTGTGCTATGTGATTATAGGCTTTGTGGTCACCAAAGTTATTTAATGACCGTAGACTAATGTGTTTTGCTAAAAGCAAGTTTTACAAAAGTAAAGGAATGGTTTGAATACGTTGAAAATTGTTGGAATGGTTTGATAAGTGGGAAAGGTTGGAACTTAATTGGAAGGGTACGTAACATGAAATGCATTAAAGATGGAGTAGACTCAAGTTATGTTTTATATTCGGATTGCTTTCTTGTAGGATTTCTTTACCACTTGGAATGTTTTAGATGGAATGGGTTGAGTTGGAATGAGATTTTTTTTAGCCTATAAAAAAGGCAAGCATGGGACGTTTCATTCACATAATCAACAAACAACAACAAACCTCAAAACAACTACAAACAATCTGTAGTTAGTTTGAAAAGAAAGTGTAATAGTTTTAAGTTTGGGAAAATGACAAAAATAAATAATTGTATAAACATAGTTCATAAAATACCCAATTTTTATTCATAAAGCCAAACTGCTTATGAAACTAATTGCTAGTTTTTCTAAAAAAAATCACAAGGTTAAAAACTTGCAAGGTCAACCTTGCGATTTTAAATAAAAATAAATAAGGTCTTGCGATTATTTTTTTTATTACCGTATTTTTTTAATTATTTCGGATCAACCTTGAATTTTTAAAAATCCACAAAATGTAGCAAGACCTTCCTAGTTTCATGGGTAGTTTGATTTTTTGAATAAAAAAAAAATAGTATTTAGTGAAATATATTTGTAAAATTGGTCATTTTTGTCATTCCCCCTTTAAATTTTGTGGTATATTACCAAGTGTAATGCTACCCTTCTGTCCCCAAATTATGTAATGGTTTATTAGTCTCCAAAGTTGATAAAAGAAGCATTTGAGTTGCACTTTGTTTTTTTAAGTGTTCTTAATATTTCTGCCAAATGTATTAAGTGAGCAAAGTATTTTTTGTGAGAGTAAAAATAAAATAGTAGTCACTTTTCAATTCTCATGTACTAGTTAAACACATCTCCTACCCAGGGGATTAAACATATAGTGGGCAGTGCTGTCAAACCAAAACTTTCTTATCCGTTGTCCAGTAAAGTTAATTCTATCTTAATTCCTTTCAATACAACGTCATTGTTAAAAGATACGATACAGAACAATATATATTGACTAAGTTCTAAGAAAGTTGTTAAGTAATATAACTAGCTTTTAAGACATTAGAACTAACAACAATTACTAAAAGCAAACAGTACTGGAAAAGCAAACATTAGAACTAACAACAATTGCTTTTGTGGAAAAGCAAACAGTACTGGCTTAGTAGGCCAATTTTATTGAATACATGATTTAAAGTGGAAACCATGCAATGCGACGTAACACAAACTAAGGATATGTGATTGAATCAATTAAGGTCTAAGTGGAACCAATAGGAACCAACTTGATCTCGATCCCTGAGACAGTGAGATCTTCGCAACCTGCCCTAGCTACCAAAGCCACCAACGCATACTCTTCGTCTTCAGTTTTTGTGTCGTCCAAAAGCTCATTTAAACCAAACCTCGCTGCACTTGGCATCAACATTCCACCTTGTTGGTTGTCACTGTGTGGAACCTGTGCAAAAGAACCAGCAAACTCAGGATCACATGCTGTTGGCAGCTTCCCGTTTATGTCAACTTTATCATTCACAAACACGTCAAATTTCACAAACTTGTTGCTGTTGAATTGTATCCCGTTTATACACAAAATCTCGTTTGCCTTGGCTTTCTCCTCGGGACTTCTGTTCTTAGTTGGCCTTTTCACACGAACCTTGAGAAGTGGCTCCACAGACGCTGGTTTCTTAAAGGCTTCCTCCACCGTTTTCACCTCTCCAATAAGCGCGCTAGATAATTCTTTGGACTTCTCCTTACGTTGGGCTGGTCGACTGTTCTTCCAAGGTGTCTTTGACTCTTCAAAATCATATTTGAGCTTATCTGTGTCGACAGAGTCTTTGTTGTAGACACGTACAAGATTCTCATCCTCGTCATAGAACACATATGATGCATTTAACCAGTCATCCGCGGTCGGTTCTGAATGTCCAGGAATGCCCATATCCTTCCACAGTTTCCACATACGGTCAACGTTTGCATGGTGAACGTAAAACAAAGGGTCATATCCCGCAGAGTAGAAGTTGCCCATGTCCTCTCTATTAGGACGCTCATCAGTCGCTGGTCTACCTACCCATACGTGTACAGCAGTGTGACAATTGCTTTCCACAGACCCAACTGACGGCTTAGAAGTCATCTCCCCAGCGATGTATTCTCCTCCGAAGAAGCTTTTCCAATCAGTTGCGTTTCTGATCAAATCTTTGTACACCATACTAAGATTGCAGGCTTTCTGTCTTTCACTGTCTAGTTCATTGGCAAAATTATTTGCTAACTTGGCTCCACTAAAGAACAGATCTACTACGTTTGGTGGGAGATGACGCGCGTCCCGGTTTTCGTCATAGAGAGGATTTTCGTTTCCAAAGAAACGGTCATCATCTTTTTCTTCTACAAACATTTGAGGAATTGTCATTCCTTCTGGATTGTCCCAGTTCCAGTAAGGTAACGCGAAATCGTCATCCCCACTGTACTTTCTGAGAATTCTTTCATAGAAATATAGGTACCAACGATGGAATGGAAAGAAGAGCCAGGAGTTATGAATCTGAATTTCGATATCTGGGAAGCCACTATCGACTTCAGTATAACCACCGTTACAATAAGCACAATGAATTTTAGCTTGGCTCACGAAACTGTGCGGGTGGTCATCTGGGAGATCCCGAATGACTTTAATGGCTTTCTTGTAGCTTCTCACTTGCTTATCCGACCCTTTATGTGCCGGCCATCGCACCCTAGTCTTTTCATCACTTGGAAACACAAACGGTTGAACCGTCTTGCCGAGGCTGGGAGGGCAGCATTTTCCCGTCCTTAAAGCACCCTTCGACGTAAAGCCTGTTTTTGCTTCCCGGCATATGGACGTGATATCAGGAGCCGTTATGGGACTAGCCAATGCTGATGGCAACAAAGCGATGTTAGCAGCGGTATAGAGTCCACCAAGCCCCACGAGAAGGTTCCTTCGGTCTACATTATTGGGTAGTATAAGCTTTTGTGTTTCGGGTAGTATGAGTTGGTTTTCACTGTCTTCTGGTGAAGCCTTGCATGAGACTCTGAACCCATGTGCTTGCTTGGTTCGAGTCTTGAAGGATGGTTGGTGATGAATGGTGTGTTAGTGAATGTAGATGTTGGTGTGCATGAAGAGGTAGTGAAAGTAGTGGAAATTAGGAGTGAAGATGCCATTAAAAGTAAAGAAAGAGGAGTGTTTGTGAATGTATTGGTCCGTGAATGAGCTCCAATTTATAAGGATTTCAGGTGTAAAGAGGACAATCTAGAATAGATGACAAGGTACCACTTACATTTCTATTCGTCGCATCTACTATAATGTCATTTTCTTAATAGATATTATAATATTATTCAAATCTACAAATTATTATATATCGTAAATACAAAATTACATAAATGTTTCAGGAAAATATGGTCATAGATTATGAATATGAAATGTTAAGAAGATTGACATGTTGTTTTTTAAATTCTATAAAACATAATCCATAACTTCATAGTTTTTTAGTTTGTGGTTCGAGAAAAATGAGATCGGATCGGATTAGATCTTCCAGAAATATTTCGTTAACTCGTTTCAATTTTACACGCATATAAGCCTTACACTCACATCTTGAAGAACCCCGATTTCTTTGTTGTTTTGAGTAATTTACCACTTTAGTCTCTGGCTTTCCTTCACGATGACAAGAAACCATGCCTCCATTTTTTCATGGGATAATTAGTAAAATAGTCTGGTTGCCCTGGGTCTAGGCATATTTAACCCATTTTTGAAAAATTCTCGTTTTAGCCTGGGTTGCCCTGGGCAACTTTCGTATAGCCAACTACAGAGTGCCACGTCGGGGTAACTTTTTTGTAGTTTGGGCAACTTGAGGACACTTGTCATCTTTCGGTTGGCTATACAAAAGTTGCCCAGGGCAACCTGGACTAAAACGAGAATTTTTCAAAAACGGGCTAAATAAGCCTAGACCGTAAGGCAACGGGCCATTTTGATAATTTTCCCTTTTTTCATTCATGCACATTTTATATAGAATATAAAATCTTCTTTCAAGTCATTTAATAGTTATTTGTAGTTTTGATTGCAACAAACTTAAACTTTACATACCAACCTTCAAACCAAATAAACAACGGGTGTTGTTAGGGGTACCCCTATTGTATATTCAAGAGTCAAGACACTTTGTTTATAATGGCAACTTCCCTCCCCTTTGACAAGATAAGTGGATAGTGGTACCCCTAACAAGAAAATTCATTATCTAGTCGAAATTTATCTACCAGTCCTAAAATTTTAGTTATCGTTTCTATTTTTTATGTCCCAAAATAATGATCTCCTTATTGTGTCAACTAATTAAAAAAGATTTTAGCAGGTGATGATGATATTTAATTTATTGAAGAGTAATAGTCATAATTTTCTTAATATGTGTGTGTTTTTGTCTGAGAACAATAACTTTTCCAGAGTATTGTCTGGTCAAAATTTATTACTCTGTATTACATTATTTATACTTTACAAATTTTCTATTATTTTAATTTTTATTTCTCATTTTTCTATACATGTAAGCATTTATTATACTTCATTATCTTTTTAGAGTATTGTGAAATCAAAGTTTATTAATTACTAGTACATTTTTTTATTTAAATCCTTACTTTCTTTTTCTTTTTTTTTTCTTTTTTTTTATCATTTTTTCTTTTCACCTTTTATTATTTTATTCTATTATTGTACTATTTTGTAATTACCATGTCTCGTTTTTCTTTTACAATAAGAGGCCGTTTGGTTTGTTGCTAGAAATTACAATGGTTATCGGGTTTGCTATGAGGTAGAATTACAATGAATATGAAAAAGTGTATTGTTATGATTGTTTATGTTTAGATGACAAAATATATGAAAAATGAAAAATTGTGTAAATATTTGAATTTTGTAGTAGAAAAAAAAGAGGCCTTCAGAATTGATTTCATATACATCAAATTGGTAGTTAATAATACTCATTTCATTATTTGACTCACAAAACAAACATCTTTAATGACTTTCAAAGTCATAATCTCATTCCTATACACCCTAATCAAACGGGTCCTAAATATCAGATATAATAAAAGATAAATGTATTAACTATCTGATTTCACTTATATTTAACCCTCTTTAAATAATTCATGTATATATATCACTATGATTCACAACTCAAACCAATATTTGTGTTTACATACTTATACGCATATGTAATGACAATATCTAAATTTATAGTTTTGATTTAATCGAACATTAATTTATTATTCGTGCACTTTTTAAAGAGAAACCGTATAGTGTGGCCAAAGAAACTAAAAACATGGCCTTTAAAATTTTGAAACAAGAGTGAAACGATTTTCCATTACATTTTAAGCTTTAAAAGTTGTGTTCTTAGGTTACCCTCAACGCTGGTGGCATGAGGAATCGAGGAAGCAAGGTCAAGCGGCAGCACCAATAGGTTGGTGGCGTGAGGCATCGACAAGAGGGGCGAACGGTGAAGCTTTCACCTTTGGGGAAGTGTGTAATTGTGGCACCCATTTGCTTTTTTAATCGTTTGATTTATTAAAAACAAATAAAGAAAATAAATAAAAATTTCCACTACCCCATTTTACATATAAATACCCCATAAAATTTCACCATTTTCAAACACAAATTCACCATTACTTTCTAAACTCTTTTATTTAATACATCCCTACTCAAACAAAACTTATTATGAAAGATATAAATTTCGAAACAATAATGTTCGATGGAGAGGGAGCACAAGAAGTTCTTAGTCGAGACATGGCGTTTTTAAGCAAAGCGTTGTCATTTATTATTAATAGACGACAACCAAAACGATCGAAGAGAACAAACGTAAACCGAGATCATTTTGGTGCTCATGATCGTTTAGTCGAGACTTATTTTATTGTGAATCCGATGTTTTCAGAAAAAACTTTCAAGGAGAGGTTTCGAATGAGTCGAAGGCTATTCCAATAGATTGTTGAAGATTTATGGATATGGCTTTTTTACCTTGGGACTCATCATTTTCATTATTATGGTCTCTTTGATAATATGCATAACAGCTTCTCATCCCTTACTTTTTAAAATTGTCTTGCATTCCATTCTTGCCAAATAAAATAGGCCATAAGTTCACAAACCAACCTTGTTAGAATACTCCAAGTGTTATTACCTACTGCCAATTTAGTGGTTTCTTCAATTGTTTGACTCCAAAAAAATGAGAACTTTCCGATGAGCATTTTTCGCAGATATTTTACATGAACAATTTCCACTACAACTTTACCAAAATGAACGTCGCAAGAATTTTTTGTTTACCAAAATGAACCTTTAACATAGGCGACCTCCACGCGAATTCCTAAGTGACTCCTGGGAGACTCCATGGACGCGACTTTTGGGTTTTTGTCAAACGTGAGCGATTAAAACATCTCCTGGGCGACTAAGCATGTGTGGGTGGACAATGGAAAATGGATAAGATATATTCAAACAATCAATCCTCTTCCTGAGCATTTTAAATTCTTTGTGGTTCGATCCGGGCGATTGTATGGGTCTAATGAGTTTTAGTATTATTATGAAATGCACATCCGTCGTACGCTAGTTGACATACGGCACAACACCTGATGCATTTGATGAATATTTACAATTGGGGGAGCATTGCGCACGCAATTGTCTAGATCATTTTACTAATTGCATTATTCAATTGTATATACCCGAGTTTTTAAGAAAACCTGACTTCAATGACATTCAACAAGAAAGAAGATTGCAAAATATTTTCAAGGCGATCCACAAAAATTAGTTTTTTTTTAAAGTTTCGTATTGTTTTTTTGGGTATGTTTTTTATGTTTCATATTGTTTTTTTCTGTATGTTTTTTTATTTTTAGTATTGTTTTTTTCTAGTAATTTTATAAAAGTTTCGTATTGTTTTATTTTTTGAATGAATGAAATTTAGTTTGTTTGGAAAAATAGAGAAGAAAATAAAATTGCGGGTGGGTGGGGCCCAAATGAGAAAAAGTGGCATGCCACTGGTGAAGAGGTGTTTTGGAGTGTGAGTGTTGAAAGTATAGATGATGAAGTGGCGCTGAGTTAGCACCAAAAACGTGAAAGTGGCTTAGCCACCACACTTGACGCTCTAACCACACACTAGAGATGTATCGACTTGAATAAGATACATCTCTAGTCTTTTAAATGAATCCAAATGTATTTTCTAACTCAAAATTGGATGCATTTAAATATATCAGATACATTTTATCAAATTAGACGAATCCAATGTATTTTTCGTCATATGTGCGTCAAATGTGTTACTAGTCTACTTTGCATCATTTTCACTTCAAAAACACTTTTGAAAGTAACTGGGATGTATCTAAATGAATAAAGATACATTTAATTCAAGTCGATATATCTCAAATGTGTGTTTATAATTATTTCTCATTTTTATTATTTTAAGTTTTATTTTCACTGTATAGTACCCCGGTTGTGTGTGATCTATTTGATTCTCTCTTCACGCTCATCATTAAGGACCAGTCTTTAAAGAAGATTTTCATGTATCCTCTTGGTCTATGTTGTTTAAACACCCAAGCATTTGAAAACCTTAAAGCCTATGAGGAATGATACCGTGTAACTCTCAAAGTATTCACATGATAGGTTATAATGGTGGGAAACCTTTGCTGGTCGAAAGCCATTAAAAAGTCGTGTAAAGAAGACAAAGAAAGGATAAAGTGTCGTAGGAAAATATACAAAGTTAGAGAGTAAAACATGAAAGGTGGCTGGTGCACATACTACACAATTTAGTTCCCCACAATCCTTATTAGTTATTACCAATACCAAACGATATGAAAACACTATAACACACATAATTTCGGATGTATGCCGATTATTATTTGTCCCAACTTATTGACTTATTGAACTTTTAAAAAGCTAATGATCGAGCTAATCAAAACAATTTAAACTTAATAGCAAACAATGCTTAAACACGCTGCTTGCTCTGTGTAGAAAAAAAATTGTAAAAAGGAATCGTTGTGATATTGAAACCAATCTCTTAAAAAACGAGCTTCATTGATGACCGAGATATGATATGATTAAAGGTAGTTAGAGAAACCGGGAAAAATTAAAGATTGTACTATGTTGCAGAAAAGATTCGAAATATCAACAATGCTATCAAAAGCTCACATGGATTATGAACAAGAAAAAATAAGTGTCAAATTGCTGAGCAAAGACCAATGGTACAAGAATTGAACTATATTAAGCAATGCTACAAAGATGTTACTGCTGAACCACCAAAGCATAATATACACGTTTTATATACCCACGAGAAGGTGACTTATTCAAATAGGTAGGTACAAAAGTTGTTGCTATATATAATAATGTCTATACTATAAGTTTTGGCAAGTGACTTATTTGAGTACAAAGATCCAAGTTAGGAGGGTATATTAGGAACCAATGATTAATCTCTTTAAGTGAGTTTAATCCAAGTGCTAGGCACGGGTTAGAACTTTGCGGTAGACACCTTCATTGAACAATGTTACCATCTTCGGATAGTAACTACAACATCTTTTTTCTGATAAAGTTTTGAAGGTTACGATGTCTTGAACTATTTCTTCATTGCCGTTAAATTCATGACGATCCGTATGACGAAAAGTATACACCTTTGATCATAAAACAAACACATAATATGTTTCAATAAAATAAGCGAATAATCTCTAACAACTCATGCAAAACACACATGTTTTTTTTTTTTTTTTTTTTTTTTTTTTTTTTTTTTTTTTTTTTTTTACATTCATATTATACTCTTAAAACAACTCAAACCGTTCTCAAATATATAATGTATGAAAGAGAAGTTTAAGTGAAGATGACAAAACTAAATATCGTCTAACTTGTCATATATTCTAATCCATTTACCGTTTAGTCAAGCTATCGTATGACAGGCCTATATCAATCAAAGCTTAAATAGGTACTTCGGTAGCACCCAAATGGTCAGTCCCTCGAGAAGTTTTAGCTAGAAAACACCAATGTTACTAACCTCCCAATTCTCAAAGCTTCGTTATTGTACACTTGGAGTCTAATCGACACCTTGTATTTGGAATTTATGATAGTTTACTGGTTCATATTGCATTCATAATTTTAGTTGTCATCAGTGTGTTTTCATTGTTTAAAATGCTTGCAAAAGCACTTCGTTACTTAATTTTTAGCATATGTTTATGAAATGGGGAAGACCAAGTATTTTGTTTAAGTAGTAACCAAAAATTATTTTAAATATTGGAAGGTGGTTGCATGTGCTGTCTTGCCTTTAATTTGGCTAGGGGGTGTTGTTGGATGTATAATTGCTCTATCAATGGCTACAAGACATAGTTGCACGGCATGCTTTGTCACTGTCAACATCGGAACTATGTTTGGCATTCTAGTGAGTAGAGCATTGTATTCTACAAAAGGGTGCATAGTTCATCAAAGGGTGTTTTACAGTAACAGTGGGTGAGTTCGCCTAATACATGCCTATGATCACGTGCTCAAGATAATGTACTTGGGTTGAAGTGAGGGTTCTATGCATTAATTGAGGTGTGACCAGACACTGAACGATATTAGTTAATGTGTTTTTGTGAGACTAGGGAGATCCATTGTGTTTTTTGCAAGGTTTTGAAACCCGGGTCGACCCGGCCCGGGTTAACCGGTTCGACCGGTTCCGGCCGAAAAAATGGGTCAAAACAACCCGGGTTTCTAAAACCGGGTTAACCGGTGTGACCCGCCGGGTTTTGAGTGACCCGGGTCAACCCGGTTCTCGAAACCCGGCCGGGTTTCATTTTTTCAAAAAAATTTAATAAAAATCCGGGTTGACCCGGTGGTCGAACCGGTTGACCCGGCGGTCGAACCGGTTGACCCGGTCAAAAAAAAAATAATAATAAATTGAAAACCGGGTTGACCCGGCGGTCCAACCGGTTGACCCGGTGCCCGGTGACTCGACCGGGTCGATTTCGAACCCGGTTTTCAAAACATTGGTTTTTTGTATCTATAATTCATAGTAGCCAAAGTGAGGGTTTCCTTAAAAAAAAAAGAGTAAATTGCACTTTTGGTCCCTGCAGTTTGGTCAAATTGCAGGTTTGGCCTATATCCTTTCGAAAGTGCAACGGTGGTCCCCATATTTAAGTTTTAGCTGCATTTTGTCCCTTGATCGAAGTTAAATGACAAATATACCCTCGTTTAAAAGAAGAATACAAGGGTATTTTAGTCATTTAACTTTCGTCAGAGACAAAACATGCAGCTGAAACTTCAAAATGGGGACCACTATTGCACTTTCAAAAGGATAAGGACCAAACCTGTAATTTGGCCAAACCACATGGATGAAAAATGCAATTTACTCTTAAAAAATTTCATTTGAGTTTCAATGTTTTGTTTGTAAGGTTTGGTTGACTCTGTATGTTTTTTAGTTGTTTCAATAAAATTGTTGCGGTTTCTAAAAGCAACTCAAGTAGAGTTACCTTTGAACTAGCGGTTCAAGAGGAAGAAACTCAGTAATAATGTCACGGTGAGTTCTAACAAACGGTTAATTAGGAACCAGTAACTAATTTCTTAAATGATTTAATTCCAAGTGTTGGTCAATTTCATTTTCAATATTTTTAAAATAAGTTGATTGATTTTTAATAAGTGAGTTTAATACAAGTGTTTGGCACTTGTTAGAACTTTGCAGTACTCAAATCCCAATCACGATTAACAGGAGACACCTTCTTTGCATAAAGTTACCATCTTTGGAGTAACTAAAACATCATTTTCATAGTCAAGCCTTTGAGATTATGGTGTCTCGAACTATTTCTTCATTGTCGTGAAATTCATGACAATCAGTATAACGAATAGTATTACGCCTTTGATCATATAAACCAGATACATAATGTGTTTCAATAAAACAATGGAATACATTTTAATAACTCATGTAAAACAAACATGGTGCTTTTGTTATTCAACACTCATTGAAGATACAAAACGCAATATCGATTTTACTGGGGTAACCCTTTTAACAAAAAAAAAAAAAAAAAATCATCTCAATTTTCACATTTTCGTCCTTCCATAACATGGACATTCGTGTTGGATCGTAAACTTGATTTAGTCCAATAAAGATTGGACTATCCATTAAAGCCCAAGTCCGTGATCAAGAAGCTTCTAGAATGACGAAGAATGGTATGGAAGTTTCTAGAAAGTCGTAGAATGGTATGGAAGCTTCTAGAAAGTCGTAGAATGGTATCTATAAAAGTGTTTAGAATGTTGTAGTAGATGATAACTACTAGAAGTATCTAGAATATGAGAGAAATATCTAGAAGGAGTTTTCTAGAATTAGATGATTAGATAAGGACGATGATGTATTAAGAATGATCAAGATGATACAAGAAGTATCTAGATCATAGTAGAGTATCCATGGAAATATCTTGTCTCTAGAATATTCCATGAAGTAGTATAAATAGGTGTTAGGGTGATTCATTTGTAAGAATGAAGCAAAGCTTAAGTAATAGAGTTAAATTGTAAAAGCTCTCTAAGTATTCCTCTCTTCATCTATTATAAGCCTAAAAGGCCCTCGTGTTTCCAACAAAGTGGTATCAGAGCTTGATAACGCTCAAAATTAACATGTTTTTAGGAGCGTTATTGTGGATTTTATGCATATATTTTGGTCACTTTTATGAACTTATGGTACTTAATGAAGTATATTCTCTATTTTAGGTTCATGGAAGGAAAATGAAGAAAAAGACGTAAAAATGATCAAAAACGAAGATTTATGAATGTACGGAGGAATTCCCGACAAATGAAAGTCTCTTGGAGTATATTTGAGAAGATAAAGTCATGAAGATTGTCACTCCAAGGACTCAAGAATAAAGCACAAGAAGGAAAACGAGAAGAGAAATGAAGGAAAGAAGCTAAAACGAAGAAATAATGGAAGACTCGTTGTTCCCGACACACCTTCACCATTTTGGCCATAACTTGAGCATACGGACTCCGTTTGACCCCCCGTTCGTGGCCACGGAAAGCTAAGAGAAAGATCTACAACTTTTGTCTTTATGATTTCTGCCCAGGAGGATCCATCCGATCGGTAGGAGCCCTCAACCGATTCGGATGGAACTGACTTTTTCATCCATCCGGATCGGATGGATGCTTGCTGACCTCCCCAAGTCATTTTTAATGCATAATTAAGTGTCATTAAGCCCCAAGTCCGATCATGTCTCCATAATAACTCCTAAACCTGGCATTTTATGACACTTAGTGCCCAAGAAACTTGCTTGGAGGCTAAGGTTGATTTCTACTACAAATATGAGTGCTTAGGCTTAGTTCTAAGGGTGCATTCCTAAAGGAATGATTGTCACCAAAACAAGTGTGCAATTCCAGCCTCCACCTTAAAGGAAGAATTGTTACCAACTTATCATGGTGAATTTCAAGCCTCTACCCTTAAGGATGAATTTTCACCAGGTGCATCTCTAGCCTCCACCCTAAAGGAAGATTTGTCACCACCTTACTAGGGGAAATTGTATCCTCCACCCTTAAGGACGAATTTCCACCACTTTTATCTCACCCAAAAGACCACAAACCTCTGCCGTTCATGGAGGACGTATGACCAAGAAGTATTGGAGCGATTCTCTAGTTTGGTTAGATGTTGTAGTTGATTGGAGGCTTGAAGGTTGCTATAAATCTTTCACCTATGCCTATTGTAATTCATACTTTGGGTAAACTTTGTTACTTTTATATTTCAAGATGTTTGTTATTGATGTGATTCTTGTGATGAATGTTCTTTGTGTGCTTGTTCTCTTATTATTTTTCTTGTGGTTTGATCCGTGATAATCATAACCACCAACTTGTTACTTGCTTAAACAAACAAACGACACTTGAGTACAACTAAGTCTCTTGGGAGGACCTTGATTTACCACTTCTATACTACAATTGACTAGGGTATACTTGCCTGAATGTGTTCCTAGTTAACCGGTCATTCTTGTTTCTATAAATTTAAAACATGGTTGCTAATTAGCACATCAAGTTTTTGGCGCCGTTGCCGGGGACTTGTGTTGGTATTCTTTTGTTTGTTTGTTGATATACTTGTGTGTATGATGTAATTGGTTATGGAGTATTCTTTTCATTAAAAAGGTGATGCATGAAAACATATCTATTTTATGAGTTTGTTGAAATAACATCTTTTCTTGCTTAATTTGATGATAAAAACAATATTTGAAAAAATAGGTCCGAAAGGAGTTTCTACATGTTTTTATTCCAAAACATTAGTGCACGAATTAGTATGGAATATGATGCTTGACAACCATCTCATTTACTTATTAAAATGGATTTGAAACGATTTCATCACGAAAAAGGACCGAAAGGATTCGTAGGAATTCATAAGAAAAGAATTGATTTTCAAAACAACAATGTGTTAATTGAATTGTCATCCTAATTAGATAAGGCCGAAAGGAGTCAATTAGGTGATTGTATTCTTAGTAGTGGTTAAACATGATATACATAATTGATTGAATAACTACTCATTTTTAGTTGTGCATCATAACAAGTTTACACCAAACTTAATAAAAATACTCCATATAATTGATCAAGGAATTACATACAAGTATATGTTTTAAGTGTTCTTGAAAGTATTTTCGAAAGAAAAAAGCCCCACCAAAATGACCAATTTGAGTTTTATAAGTTATGTGATCTCTTGCATATTTTTATGTTTCTTTTAGTTCGTGTTATTTTTGTGTAGATTAGTTTCGTATTAATTTGGAATAAGCCTTTCTTGTTCTAGATTGTTTTGTTTAATTTTTTTGTTACGTGACTAATTGTGTTTACTTGTGTCTATGTGATTTTCATTTTATGTGATTGAGCTTTTATTTGTTTATGCTTTTTGTGTCGTTTTTTGTTCTTGTGTTTTACTAGTATATATGTGTTTATGTGTTTTGCTTGTGTTTATTTTTGTGTTCGCTACTTTTTGCGTTCTTGTTTTATTTTATCAATAAAAAGTTTTTAGTAAAAATTGTTTTCGAAAAAAAATTTTCAAACCAACCGAACGGATGGATTTCCATCCGAACGGTTGGAGCTTTCGGTAAATTATTTTTCATTCCAACCGAACCGGTTGGATGTCCAACCGAACGGTTGGAGCTCTCGGTAAAAATTTTGAAATTGTGTCAATTTTCAACCGATCGGATGGATTGGCATCCGATCGGATGGACCAATCGGTAAAAAAAATAAATAAATAAAATAAAATAAAAAATAAAAAATAAATAAATAAATAAAAATTATTTTTCATTTTTCGTATTGTGTTCTTTTGTGTTTGTTTTTAAATGTCTTTTGGTTTTTGCAAGAGTATCATGTATTTTATTCTACTTAAACTCGTGTTTTGCTATTTTAATTTTAGTACATTGTAAATAAATAAGTACATTTTAAAAAATAAATAAAAATGTTTTGAACTTTGTGGGTATGTTCACTGGAAACCCTCACGAGACTTCACTCGTCCACTCGGGCCACCGAGGGGTTTAAAAGGCTTGTTGCATATGCTAAATGCAACCGTGATGCCTACGAAAGTGAGTTTTAGGATTTTACGTGTTTTTTTAGTTTAGTTTGTTTTTGCAGATTTAATAAGCTCTTGGAGATTGGATTATTGGTGACATTGTACTTGGTGTGTTGATGTTTTGTTGGAAGCGAAATTGATTGATCTCACATGCTTAGCATCTTATCATTTGGAGTTCGATCGCGATTTCTACGGCACGGGAAGTTTCATTTCTCTTGGACTATCTATTTATTTATTTTCCCTATTTACATACTTTGAAGTTTATTTTTCACCTTGAGTATAATGCATAACTTAAGTGTGGGGGGAAAGTAAAATAGTGAAAAACGAAACCAATTTTTAAATTTATTTTTGGGCCAATTTGAAAATAATGTATGTATACTTGTTTGCCCTTGTGATCTAGTTGTTTTCACGCTTTTAGGATAATATATTAGAATAACTGGATAATCCCACTGGTGAAATCCGTAATTTTTGAAAAACTTGAGATGTGTCCCGATTAATATTGCAATCCATTCTGGGATCGATAGCATTTGCTAGCGCATATTATAACTCTTTCCACTAAATTGTGAGGATTTAAGCCTATTTCATATATAGCATACATTTTTTATGCTTGGATATTTTGCTATGAGTGTGCCGGTGATTTTATTTATTCTAGAACTTGTACTTGTAAATCATTACCTGACCGCAGTAAGATCGCATTCGTGTGATATAAGTGTATTCGTGTGATAAAGAGGCAACCTTAGGAATAAAACCAAATGGCCATCCGTTTACAAAATAATTTTTGCTAACCACATCGGTTAGTTACCCTCGTATTTGGAACCCATTTGTTAGCGTTTATCTTTAGCGCTAGATACCCCTAGTTACACCCTTTGAGCCATCCTTTTCATTTTGTTACATCAAGAAAAATACAAAAAGATTTTATACTTTAAACCTTAGCCTTTGTCAAAGTCTAAATGGTGGGTTGCTAGTTGCTTGGTATGTTGGATTGTTTTTGATGATTATTAGTTAGCCACACTTTGTCATTCGTGTGTGCCATTCCAACAAAGATGAAGGTGCGCAACTTCGTGTTTTGTATTTTTTGTGGTGATGCTTATGCGAAGTGTGGGGGAGAAGTGATGTATTAAAAAAAATATTATTGAAAAAAAAAAGGTGAAAATAAGTCATCGCAACTATAAGGTGACAATTATAGCATATGTGCTATGTTATGTATGGAGATGAAGAAAGAAAGTTAGGTGATATGTTGTTAGTCAATGTGCTAAGTATGAAGAATATTGTTATGGCGAATCGATGTATCTATATGTGGTATTTGAAGAAGAGAATATTGTAACTATAATCATTTACGGGTTTGCGGTTTGTTTGGTGACTAGCAACAATGAGACTTAGATTTGACTTTATTTTTCTTTTAAAACCAATTTCATAAATATTCCCATGCCTTATCCCTACCCTTACCAAATTACTTTATTCGTTGTTCTTTCGATATAGTAATGGCTTTGTGAGAATATCAAGTGCAAGAATATTGTAGTGACCATCCGGTTTTTGAGTAATCAAGAATTCGCGCCAGTAATCTATTGTGTTTTTGTATGAGATGTTTGAACATAAGCCTGGTACAACCCGAAGCCTTACATTACAACCCGAATAAAAGTCCTCTTTAGATGTTTATACTTGGTGCTTACGCCTCGTCGGTGAAGTTTTGTTTCTTGTACAAGCCTATGGTAATAAACAAATCATGACTGAGCAATGAGTGTGATTTCTCTTATATACTCCACTACCTAAATAAATGAGTGTTGAGTGAATTATACTTTGTTTCTTTTTCGTGAGGTGTTTAGAAATGTTAATCAAGCAAGAAAATCTATGGGTATTGTCAAACATCTCGGTTTTTCACCACTAAAGCTTAAAACGATGAATCTTATCTTGTACTTGTACTTAATAGATTTGCATCATATTTTTCTAATCATTCTTGTGCACCACGTGGATTTATTTTCTTAATTCTAGATTTGCTTGAGGGCAAGCAAAGTTTAAGTGTGGGGGATTTGATAACGCTTAAAATTAACATGTTTTTAGGAGCGTTATTGTGGATTTTATGCATATATTTTGGTCACTTTTATGAACTTATGGTACTTAATGAAGTATATTCTCTATTTTAGGTTCATGGAAGGAAAATGAAGGAAAAGACGTAAAAATGATCAAAAACGAAGATTTATGAATGTACGGAGGAATTCCCGACAAATGAAAGTCTCTTGGAGTATATTCGAGAAGATAAAGTCATGAAGATTGTCACTCTAAGGACTCAAGAATAAAGCACAAGAAGGAAAACGAGAAGTGAAATGAAGGAAAGAAGCTAAAACGAAGAAATAATGGAAGACTCGTTGTTCCCGACACACTTTCACCATTTTGGCCATAACTTGAGCATACAGACTCCGTTTGACCCCCCGTTCGCGGCCACGGAAAGCTAAGAGAAAGATCTACAACTTTGGTCTTTATCATTTCTGCCCAGGAGGATCCATCCGATCGGTAGGAGCCCGCAACCGATTCGGATGGAACTGACTTTTTCATCCATCCGGATCGGATGGAATGCAACCGATCGGTTGGATGCTTGCTGACCTCCCCAAGTCATTTTTAATGCATAATTAAGTGTCATTAAGCCCCAAGTCCGATCATGTCTCCATAATAACTCCTAAACCTGGCATTTTTTGACACTTAGTGCCCAAGAAACTTGCTTGGAGGCTAAGGTTGATTTCTACTACAAATATGAGTGCTTAGGCTTAGTTCTAAGGGTGCATTCCTAAAGGAAGGATTGTCACCAAAACAAGTGTGCAATTCTAGCCTCCACCTTAAAGGAAGAATTGTTACCAACTTATCATGGTGAATTTCAAGCCTCCACCCTAAAGGATGAATTTTCACCAGGTGCATCTCTAGCCTCCACCCTAAAGGAAGATTTGTCACCACCTTACCAGGGGAAATTGTATCCTCCACCCTTAAGGACAGATTTCCACCACTTTTATCTCACCCAAAAGACCACAAACCTCTGCCGTTCATGGAGGACATATCACCAAGAAGTATTGGAGTGATTCTCTAGTTTGGTTAGATGTTGTAGTTGATTGGAGGCTTGAAGGTTGCTATAAATCTTTCACCTATGCCTATTGTAATTCATACTTTGGGTAAACTTTGTTACTTTTATATTTCAAGATGTTTGTTATTGATGTGATTCTTGTGATGAATGTTCTTTGTGTGCTTGTTCTCTTATTATTTTTCTTGTGGTTTGATCCGTGACAATCATAACCACCAACTTGTTACTTGCTTAAACAAACAAGCGACACGTGAGTGCAACCAAGTCTCTTGGGACGACCTTGATTTACCACTCCTATACTACAATTGACTAGGGTATACTTGCCTGAATGTGTTCCTAGTTAACCGGTAATTCTTGTTTCTATAAATTTAAAACATGGTTGCTAATTAGCACATCAGTGCTAGAAGATCGAGATGTCAGGTGCAATGAACTTGTTCCAATTTCCTCGTCTTACCAAAGATAACTATGGTAGTTGGTGCATTCAAATGAAGGCGTTACTCGGTTCACATGATGTGTGGGAGATAGTCGAGAAAGGTGTTGAGAAAGTTGATGATGAAAGTTCATTGAATGCCGCCCAAAGGGTGGAGTTGCAAAAGGCAAGAAAGAAGGATCAAAGTGCTCTTACACTCATCCATCAATGTCATGATGATGCAATGTTTGAGAAAGTTGCAAATGCAACCACTTCTAAGGAAGCGTGGAAGATCCTTCAAAATGCTTTCAAAGGAATTGACAAGGTGAAAAGGGTATGTCTTCAAACTCTTAGAGGAGAGTTCGAATAGCTCCAAATGGAGGAATCCGAAACCATTTCGGATTATTTCACTCATGTTTTGACCATTTCAAATGAAATGAAGAGAAATGGTGAAAGCTTGAGTGACACAAGGGTGATAGAAAAGATTCTTCGCTTTTTGCCACCAAGCTTTGATTACATTGTCGTGGCCATAAAGGAGTCAAAAGACATAGACTCTATGACCATTGATCAACTCAGGGGATCTTTAAAAGCCCATGAAGAGAAGTTGAAGAAAAAAAGGGGGACAGAACCCTTGGAGCAAGCTTTATACTCGAAGGTCTCTTTCAAAGAAAGAGAAAAGTGCTTTCTACATGGAAAGGAGAAAGGACGAGGACGCGGTACCTTTCAAGGTCGTGGTGGTTTACAAGGCTGAGGACGAGGAAGAGGAAGAGAAGATGCCAACAAAGAAGATGAAAACCAAAGGTTTTCATATCGAAGAAGTCGCGGGAGAAGCTTTCAATCTCAAAGAGGAGAAAAAGCCAATCTTGTGGAGGTAGAAGACAAAGATGAGCTTACATTGCTAATGGCAAGACATGACGAACAAGAAGAGAGGATAGAGCCATGGCATATAGATTCCGCTGCAAGTAACCACATTTTGAAAATGTAGAGGGGGGGGGGGGGGGTGAATACGTTACCGTTTAAAACTCTTTAAACTTGTTGTATCAAATATCCATTCTTAGCTTGTTTTAATATGAAAGATGTTAAGTTTAGTTTATGGCTAGCATAAACTTAAGACATGTTATCATACAAGCATAATCAACAAGTCACAACACAAACAATCACATAATGCAAACATTAAAGTAAAACAATAAGTAAAAGGAAAGTGCAAACCGAACACAAGGATTTATAGTGGTTCGGTCACGGATCTCCTCTCCGCCCTACTCCACTCCTCGAGTACCCAACTCGAGAGTTACTTCACTAGATCAACAACCTCCCTTCTCGGCGGAGAAAACCTTACAATCGTCGCTTACACTTTATCTGGTAAAAAGCTAGATACCGAGTTCTTTTACAAGGTACAACCACTCCTATCGTCGCTTATACAATATTTCCGACACTAAGCTAGATGTCGAGTTCTTTACCAAGGGTACAACCACTCCCGTTATGTTTTGTGGCCCAACATAAAAACCTTGTGTTTTATGGTACAAACACATAAACCATCTAAACTATATCGTGATGATACAATGATGATGCAAGACATAAATGTCTAATGGATATGAATGACTAATCTACATGAACTTCTTGAATAAGAAGTCTTCAATCATTGAGGATGTCAAGTGCCCTTGAATCTTCATATGTTGGAATGCTTTAATGAATGATGACTTCAAGATCTTGTAACCTTCTTGGTGGATCATGAAGTATGATATGCTTACAACAAAGATGAATGTTAGAAGCATTATGATCATTATTGAAAGGGTGACTCATGTGTGTTTCTACATTGTTTGCTACTGATCTAGATATGTGTTTTATGATGGAGAGAAAGTATGTTCAAAGTCATCAAGAGAAAAACTAGCAAGTGGTTTGATATTTATAGCAAAACCAAACAGCAGGTCTGGCGGATACGGCGGAACCCTCAGATGGGTTCCGCCCGTGTACCTCCAGGGTTCTGCCAGGCTTACAGTAGGTTTTGCAATAAATCTTTCCAAACCAACCAAAGTCACATCAACTAAATTCTAGTCAAACACACATTGAATCAAAGTAGAATGCTTCCAAAGATGTGTCAGAGGTCTTATGGAAAGTCAAACACTCAACCTTTCCATAAATGCATATGCTGTGATGTATATATATATATTTCTATTTTAAGATTAAGAAATATATATGAAAGTGAACTTGTAAAATGTATATATTACCTAAGTAATGTTGTTATAGTAAGTTAATGAGTTACTAAAAATGTTTGATTCCTAATGTCATCACATTTTTATCATTTGTAAAACTTATATTGCTTTAACACCTAAAGTGGCACTTATTCTATTTGACACTTTAAGGCACTTATTCTATTTGACACCTAAAGTGCACTTTGACACCTAAAATACTTAAAGACCCTAAAAGTATTTTAGTCATTCTAAATGGTCGGTCAAGGGTTTGATCATAATACTACATAACAAACATGTACGAACCTGTGTTGTAGCATACGATGACTCGAGACGTTGAGAGATGTTCAATGTTTGTTGAGACAAAGTATGATTACAAGTAACTTGTACATTTTACGTTATGTATCAAGTTATACGTTTGTCATCAATCAAAACAAATGAGACTGTATAGATTAAATATTGTAATACTTGCACTAACAATCTCCCCCTTTTTGATGATGACAAAGAATGTAAACGTGATAGAATGCAAAATGTAAAAAGTTACTTGTGTCCGTATAACTTACTTGTATCCGCAACACCTTCTACATTTCCTTCTCCGTTTACACTCTTCTCCCCCTATTGTCGAAACAAAAAGGGGTGTGTCCTTTGAGTTAACTTAATTTCTCCCCGAAATGGCGAGCTTGCATCATCCCTAGTGAAGTTAATTCTTCAACTCCAATTTCCTAAGGTTGTTGCGTCCATCAAATTAAGTTCCTTGACCTACATCAAGGTTAGTGTTGTGCAACATAAAAATTATACGAAAAATGCATGATGAATAAAATGCATGTTGGACTATGTTGATTTATCTCATTCTTTTTGTCGAAACACAAAAGTGTGACGAAGAATGAGAATAAAGATTAATGTGTTCATGCTTCCCCCTAGATTGTAGCTCCCCCTTGATCAATACTCCCCATTGCTAGGGTCCCAACGTATATGACACAAGAAATAAGAAAGCTACAAAAACAAAGGTTAGTGCATGATTAGCTCCCCCTTGATCAATACTCCCCGTTGCTAGGGTACCAACGTATATGATGCAAGGATAAGAAAGCTACAAAAGAAACAAAGGTTAGTGTATGATCGACTCCCCCTTGATCAATACTCCCCGTTGCTAGGGTACCAACGTATATGATGCATGGATGAAGAATCCTACAAAATAAAGGTTAGTATAAGACAATAATTTTCCTATGCTTGACGGAAGCTCCCCTTGTTTTAGGGCGTCAATATGAACCTACAAAACAAAAGTTAGTATAGTGGAAGTTTTGTCTTTAGACAAGCATGTCCTCTACAACAACGTGTATAGAAGATGCAATATGAGTGCTTGATGGATATTCCTCCTACATCAAGAATCACCTATAATGAAAGAAGGAAAATATTCGATGCAAACATCATCCTTAGATGATTATGCTATATGCGATCGAGCGTATATAATGGTGAACCTACAATGAAAGAGTTAGTGCAATATATTTCATCTCAAAGAAAAGTAAGATGTAAATATATAAATGATATAAGCGACTCAAAGTAGAGAACCATAAAACCAAAAAATCTCATGAGGTGTATGCTTCTAAAAAGAAATGCAATCATAAGAAAAACGTGAATATAATATGATAGGAACCTACTAAGCAAAGCCTAGAAGGAAGACATGAGGTTGAAATGCTTAGAGAGGATGGTGCTAATGGTGGTGATGGGTAGACAACTATTTAAAGAATTATAAGCTCGTGTGTATAGCAAATGTTCTAACGAAAGATAAAGATAGAACATATCGACTCACGCAATCCTAAAATTCACAACTCGAGGGATAAACAATGAATATGACTATATCATCTACCAAAGATGATGTATCTTGCCATAATACATGCTTGAATGGAATTGAAAGGAAGTGAGGACAATAGCCACCTAGGAACAAGAATTCCATATGAAAAGAGTGAAAAAAATGCTAAATACCTATATGAGGATGAGAATGACATCATATGATGCGAGAGTGTTGTTTAGACCAACGTGTTGAGAAAGTGTTGGGAATGATGGCTTTGATTAATATATCGTTTGCGCTGACAATGACGTGCATGATATGTGTCGAGGAAGAAGAGGATGAGATCCTATGATGGTGTTCTTGAAAATGAGGTTTTGAAGTCCTAGTTTTGAGAGAAGAATCCTAGACTCCATTTGGTTTAGTTTTTGGTTGTGGAAGTGAAGAACTTTGTCAACACATGATGTGTTTTTCACTTGATGAGATATTGGGGGTGAAAGAGGCTTGAACTATTAAAAAGAGAAAAGGTCAAAGGCTTGAAGCACTTGTAGTTTTGTGAACTGACTTTAACTAAATGGAGTGTACCTATGTGTTGGTATTTTAGGGTGTAAGATACATGAGTAGATGTTCTTTAAATACAATTTGACAAAATACAAATATGTGAATGAATTTCTCTCCTCCTCAATAGGTGGACATCCAACATATTGTCTAGTGGATTGTATAAAGAATGATGATGAAGTGTTTAGGAGGTTGTAGGTTAATGAAAACAATGAGCTTGGTAATGTTTTTGCGGATGTTGGTTAGCATACAAAGAACTTTATCCTTAAAGTCATGTAGCTCTTCTCTATCAATGCGAGATGCTCATATGACGAGGCATGTGGTTTTCTCAAAGGAGGTGGAAAGGATTAGAGTATTGTTATCGAGGTGATTTTGGAAAGCGGAAGCACTAATGCGAATTAGAAAGAGGTTGATTGAAAGATATCCAAACACAAATTTCAAATCTCTAAGACTCAATCCTATTAGCTATAAAACTATATGCAAGTGTAGGGGTTCCATAAAACATATTACTAATCCACGTAGCAATAAAGGGATTATAGTTATGCGAGATGAGCATATAAAAGCTAGAACGAAGTGAGATGGCAAGTGATTAGTTCTCAATCCATTAAAACACATTTATTAGTGACAAAAGATGTCAACAAGATAAAAATCTAAAGACATTATCTAATACAAACAACGCATTCGACTACTAGACATAAAGTTACCGCATAGAAACAAATAATTATACTAAGCAATAGCATGACGTTATTTAAAACACTTCATTGTAAAATTGTTTTGTTATTAAGCTTAGACACTTAAGCATATAACAATCTATGTGATAAATTTGTATGATAAAACGTCTTCTAAATGTTTATCATACCAAGAATACTTCTACAAATAATAAGTGCACACAAAGTGAACAAATAGTGTGACAAAGTTACGAAAGAGACAAGACGAAAAATTTATGCAACCCATGTTTAAACGATAACTTTTTGGAGCAAGTATTATATAGATCATCCCTAAGCATGGATCTAATAAATGTCAACAACATACACAAGCTTTCAAATATATGAATATCATATAAAAGCATCATGTACCAAAATGACATATCATGAGTTAACAAGTAACATGTTAATCATGCAAAACATCATATAAATAAATAATGAAAATATCATACAAATCATGTTGATATATAGTAACACGAAACATATAAGCATGCAGGCATCATAAAGATGTAACCAAGATTTACACATGAATCAATCAAATAGTTATCATGGTTATGTTAAGATGTCCAATCATATCAAACAATTAACATGTAATCGACACATGTATGTGTAATGCAAAAAGATTTTAATCTTTGTGTTTGGAATCTATGGTTGAATGATCTAAAGAGAGACATCTTTTATGTTGAGTTTAAGTATGTGTTATGAGAGTGATTTGATCATCAAAGACCAAGAGATGTGTTTGTGTGTGATAATGAAATATGTTAAGAACGTTCTCAAGAAAGCTCTTTGGAACAAGAATCTAAGTGAAATTACTAAATTCAATAGATCTTGTGTGTGCTATAGAAATGAGTAGAATAGGCATAGGGTTTGAATTGGGTTATGAGCAAGATTTGGTTATGATGAACGCTTGAAAGGAAATAGACACATATGGTGTCTTTTAATAAGTAGGGTTATCACGTGGAATAAAGTCACCATGCTTATGAAAACAAGAATGACAAGATGATGAGGAGGCTCTAGATCCTAGAACTTGCAGATGTTGATTTGAGGATTAATGAGACACATGCAGAAGTTAAAAGTATTGTTAATACTTTGATAACTTGTGAAAGTGATACTAATTAAACCTAGTGTAATTGAATGTGTGCTTCATGCTCATTTGATTGTGAAGGTTCTAATCCTATAGGTGGTAAAGTATGGTTAACGACCGAGAGTGGATATGTGAAATGAGGTGGTGATTGCTTGACAACACTTGAAGCTTGGATATCTTCTTTGTGTTCTTCACTTGCTAGAAAGTGGAAAAGACGCATTTCATAATGAAATTCACTTGACTTTTGATGACATTGACAAATATGTTAATAAGTGTATGGATATGAAAATTGCCCTTTGTTTCAAAGAGCGACACAAGGGTGAACATAGGTTTATGTATCATGAAAGGTGGTTTAATCTTAATGGGTTAGGTTGTAGTGGGGATGACACACTTGTTTGGTTACATTGTGGAATATTCTTGTGAAGATGACTAGGTGGGGTTATTAGTGAAGATGATAATGACTCTTGGTTTCTTTGAGGGCATGGAAATGGTGGATGACTCGATATTGATAGGACAAAGGATAACTCGGTTTCTCATTTCACATTGATTGTTTGAGGTTTGAGTGATGAAAGGTTATGAGGAAGATGCTTGAAGTTTTGCTCATGTTTGTGAAGCTTATGGGCTGAGATATATCACAAGGTGAATGTGATGAGATGATGGTGAAAGAACAAGTGAACTTAAGTGCTAAATGTTTAAGGATGAAAACCTATTGACATTTGTTTTTGTTCCTATTGATTGGGAGAGTATTACGATAAGTGCTCTAGTCGTGATGAGTGTTTTAACAAACATTGTTAAAATCCTTGGGTGTTGATTTTCGGATATGACATTTAATGACTACGGTAGTAAGTCAAGTTTACTTGAATATTTCAAACGAAATACTTAAGTTGTCAATCCTACTTAGTTGAGATTGGATAGCATAAAAGGATAGCAAGACTCGATAATACATCTATAACTTAAGAGTAAGTTTTGACTTGATGTAAATCCTTATCGTCTTGAAGGATGACACATTATTTTCATGTTAACCAAGTGAGGTAACATATGTAGATACAAGAGAATATCTATAGTCATAAGTTGGACTTGTGATTGTGATATTGTATGTAATCTTTGCAAATAATGAGTCCGGATTGGTTAGGAAGTTGTCAATTTACAAATCAAGCTAATGAATGAGTAAAGGACAAAAGAATGCAGTGAGTGTGTGTAGTGATCACAAATACTCAATGGTTCGAGGATTGCAAGGAACAAGTTTCCGGATTCCTTCCTCTAAGGAGAAAGGTATCTTGGATTATTCTTGTGAAGTTTGAAAGTATTATTATAGATGATTATCTTAAAGGTGCAGGTGAGATTTCCTAATCCTAATATGAGTGAACATTAGTGAGAAGAATCCTAGTGATGAAAGTGAGTGATCTTGAGTGAGGGATTTAAATGAAAATTTAAAAAGGAGTCTACAAGACTGGCGGAACCCTCACAATACACAGGCGGAACGCAGTTTATGGTTCCGCCTGGTCCGTTGGGCCAAATTCTGGAGTACCCCGAAACCACACTGGCGGAACCCAAAATTTGGATCCGCCAGTTCCGCCAGGTCTGAAAAAAGTGGTAGTCCACTATTTTGACTATCGAGATGATTTTCAAATTTTTCGAAAACTCCTAAAAACAAAACTTAATACCATATCTGATTAGGAAATGCAAGAAATGGATGTAGAAACACTCTTACCGATAGACTTAGACCGGGGGCAAGCGAATTTCACTATACTTAGTGAAATATCCATAAACTTGAAAGTTTGACAACATCCCAAATGTTGTCTACCTGCATATCCGTTAGTACAAGACAATTGTACAAAGATAACAAAAGATCCTAGAAGTACATATATCCATGAAACACATTGTTTAACTACCAAATAGTTCAAATTTCAAGTAGTGCCAAACACTCCTTAACAATGGACATTTATTGACTCCCGAAACTCGTTCAAGTATCCTAATAATACTTGGAACATATGCACCTAATTAGATGTGATAGATTAAAACCAAAAACACATATTCTAAAACATGTTAGCATATAGATTAAGCCGAGGATTATGAGCTTACCATAAATAGAAATTAAGCCAAACATGGAAAATTGATAACAACAAAGTGTTATCATCCAAACATGATATGGTTAGTTTGCATGATCAATCTAAGATGAGTTTCTATCTTATAGCACAAAACATTCATTAAACATCATTGTAGAAGAATGTATACCAAACACCATTTTACAAGAATACTACATGTTTAAAAATGTAGTGACTCATTTAGACACGTGACCATATTCCAAGATATTTAATTAGTATTACTTAATCCTCATTCCTAAGTGAATTATGCAAAATAATCACATAACATATGCAAGGAAGAATATCTAAATCAATAAGCAATACAAACACAAATTTTCAACTTAGTACACACAATCTAGCAAATATCCTATTGTGTATAAACATGAATACGACAAATAAGCAAATGAATATCATAACAAGATAGACACTCATGAATCACAAATAAATAAATGCAATCACAACTTTCAATAAGCAAATACCATATATGCATACAACTAAAACAAGTAGTCATTTACCATATCATAAAAAGAAATATACTTTTCGTCACTTTGCGTTTAAATATGACGATGTATGCCAAGCTTGATTAGTTTCCTTTGCATATATGAATATCACAAAATTCTTTAGTTTCAAAGAAAATAATATCAATGTTCAAAGGATACTAACTTATATTGCCTAACTCAAAAGTTTGAGTTTCTACGTCAAAACGAAACTTGATATTTTGAACACATTGAAGTATTTGTTTTAATCTTTTGAATTCAGATTAGATTTAGGTCATAACATCATTTTTAAAAGAAAGTAGACACAATTCCCTTCAAATTGAAAGGTGGCGCAACTCCTACGGACTTACGGTTAATTAGTTATGAGTTTTTGAAGTTTACAAAAAAATTTGACTGTGTAGCCAAGGAACCCTCGTCCAAAGTGCAAGAAACCCTTCTGAGGGTTCCACGGGATCCGCGGGGTCTACTGTAACAAGTTTTCACAAAATGCTAAAAACATGTATTTCGCATAGCAAGAATATGTAGGACTTACTAGATTTGTTAGTAAACATATAATACACCTATTTTAACATCATTACTTCTTATGTGACTTATCTAAACATTTACGGAGGTGATTTTTCAACTAAATGTATAGTTAACCCAAACACTCCTTTTAAAACCGTATTTTACGTACATTAGCTCTAACCACATAATTTGACACTTACAAATTTTTAAGAGATGTTTTCTTTTATTTTTCAAGGACACCTTCAAGCTTGTATACAAAGTAATATTTAAAAGCAAAATTTCTAAGTATACTTAATGAAACATTTTTCATATTATATTCCGCTTCAATGGTAATTTGATACATGGATCGTGCTCCATTTTAAAAACCATTTGTTTTAAAAATAAGAGCTACGAAGCTCTGATGCCAATTGTGAAAACGTAGAGGGGGGGGGGGAGTGAATACGTTACTGTTTAAAACTCTTTAAACTTGTTGTATCAAATATCCATTCTTAGCTTGTTTTAATATGAAAGATGTTAAGTTTAGTTTATGGCTAGCATAAACTTAAGACATGTTATCATAGAAGCATAATCAACAAGTCACAACACAAACAATCACATAATGCAAACATTAAAGTAAAGCAACAAGTAAAAGGAAAGTGTAAACCGAACACGAGGATTTATAGTGGTTCGGTCACAGATCTCCTCTCCGCCTTACTCCACTCCTCGAGTACCCAACTCGAGAGTTACTTCACTAGATCAACAACCTCCCTTCTCGGCGGAGAAAACCTTACAGTCATCGCTAACACTTTATCCGGTACAAAGCTAGATACCGAGTTCTTTTACAAGGTACAACCACTCCTATCGTCGCTTATACAATATTTCTAACACTAAGCTAGATGTCGAGTTCTTTACCAAGGGTACAACCACTCCCGCTATGTTTTGTGGCCCAACATAAAAACCTTGTGTTTTATGGCACAAACACATAAACCATCTAAACTATATTGTGATGATACAATGTTGGGTTTTGACCAAGTAACACTGCTGCTAAGTAACTCTGCTGCTGAGTAATACTGCTGCTACAATGAAACTGCTGCTAGTGTTAATGACTCTGCTGCTGAAGACAATCTGCTGCTTGGTGAAACTACTGCTGAAGAGATTAACATTGTATACGATAGGATAATTATGGAATAGATTTTTTGTATAGTTTATCTATTTAGATTATTCTTATCTTGTAGAGAAAGGTATTGTAAACCTAGTAGGACTCCTTGGCCTATAAAAGGAGGATCCTAGGGTTAGTTTATGTACGTATTATTATTCACTTCAAGGTTGTAAAACCCTAGCATTATTGAGTGCTCGTATTAATAAATATTGAAGTGTTGAAAGAGAATTCTTAATCTTCTTAAGTTAAGCTTTTATATTCCGCGTTTAAGCTTAAGTATTTGTTTAAGTTAACTTCTATATAAGATCGTATTAGCTCAATTGGGATCAACAAGTGGTATCAGAGCTTGTGATCTAGAAGTTATAATCAAGAAGATTTTGTTTCTTTAAAGTTTGCTGTTCCAAATCGTTTGCATAAGATGGGTGATGAAACTCATATGGTGACTGCTTCAAGGGTTCCCATGCTCAATCCTTCTGAGTATGAGCTATGGAAGAGGAGGATCAGACAATACATTCGCATGATCGACTTCAACATGTTGAATGTGATTGTTAATGGTGATTCTGAACCAGAGAAGAGTGCTGATGGTAAGGAGATACCAATCAAGTCTGCTGAAGCTAATGCAACTAGGAAGCTGGAAATCAAGGCTCATAGTATTCTCTTAATGGGAATACCTAATGAATTTCAAATGGACTTTGATGATTGTGAAACAGGAAAAGCATTAATGGATGCAGTATAATTCAGGTTTGGAGGGAATGATGCTACTAAGAAGTCCAGAAAGAATATGTTGAAGCATCAGTTTGAAAACTTTACTTCTGAACCTGGAGAAAAGATAATTGGCACATACAACAGGCTAAATCAATTAGTTAGTCATCTAAAGCTTGTTGGTTATGTTGTTCCACAGGAAGATGTGAATCTCAAGTTCCTAAGAAGTCTTGCACCTGAATGGAGTATGCATACAGTGGTGTGGAGGAATAAGCCTGACTTTGAAACAATGAAGTTGGAGAGCCTCTACAACAATTTAAGGGTGTATGAATCTGAATTGGCTACTTCTTCTACTTCATCTTCTAGTACACAAAATCTTGCTTTTGTCTCTTCAAAATCCAAAGAGACACAAGATACTCACTCTACTGCTTATGGAGTATCTACTGCTGATGGATCTGGATCTGCTGCTAGCTCAAATGACAAGATTTCTACCAGTGATGTTGCTTTATGTGCATTCTTGGCTGAGCTTACTACAACCATAAGATCACATGTCATAAATCAAGATTTGGATCATATTGATCCAGATGATCTTGAAGAAATTGATCTCAAATGGCAAATGGCAATGTTGACTTTAAGAGCAAGAAAGTTCTGGAAAAAGACTGGAAGAGAAGTCAAATACAAGGCTAAGGAGAGTCCAGGGTTTGACAAGTCTAAGATTGAATGCTACAATTGCAACAGGAAGGGACACTTTGCTAGAGAGTGTAGATCTCCAAAGAAGAATGCTGAAGTTCCAAAGAAGACTGAAGAATCAAAGTCTGCAATGGTAGCTTGTGATGGGCTGGGAGAATATGACTGGAGTGATATGGCTGAAGAAGAACCAAATTTCTCTTTGGTTGCTGCTGTTCAACCCAAAGTGCATAACTTTGCACTTATGGCATATGGTTCATCATCAGGCTCTGACTCTGAGGTATCTAATGATTCTGAATCATCTGGATGTTCTTTTAAATCTTGTTCTGACACTATAGAAGTTCTTAAGGCTAGGAATGAGAGTTTAAATAGAGAAGTTGAACACCTAAAACTTGATAACTTAGGTTATAAAGTAGGTATTCAAAATGTTGAGAGAAGGTTAGAATATCTTAAAGAGTGTGAAAAGGAATATGTAGAACAACTTAATCTCAGAGATATAGAAATTTTTAAGAAAAATAGTGAAGTAGAAGTTCTTAAAAATAAGTTAGAAGAAGCTGAAAAAGAAAAAGAAGCTGCTCTTGCTGAAAAAGAAAAACATGTAGTGAGAGTACAAAAACAACAATTTGCTTCTGATATGGTTAATAAGTCAATAGAGAGCACCTTGATGAGAAAAGGCAGTGGAATAGGATATAATGAAGTGGCTCCTCCAGCCAAAAGTGCTTATGCTCCACCAGGCAAAGAGCTATCCTTCATTAGTGAGCTAGAAATTGGAAAACCTGTAGGTGAATGTAGTACAAGTAAAATTGAAACACCTAAGGTTGAGGATAGAAAATTTCCTGAAGCTCCAATTATTGAGGAATGGTATAGTGATAGTGATAGTGAAGAGGAACAGGTTAAACCAAAACAAAGTTTTAAAAAGGAAGAAATTCCTACTCAGGTTAAGCCTAAGGTGGAACAGGTAAAGTTTGTTAAACCTGTGTTAGGAAATAACTTTTCTAGAAAACTGGTAGAGTACAATGAGATACCTAGAGAACAGATGGAAAGGTTCAATAATAAGCCTAGGGGTAACCAAAGAAACTTTAATAACCTAGTTTCAAAAAGATTAGGTGATCAGTTTCAATTACAAAAGAAGGCTTGTTATAAGTGTGGTAGCTTTGACCACTTGATTGTTAGATGTCCTGAACACCAAAAGCCTGTTTGGAATCAATACACTAGGGTGAATCACAAATATGTAACTAAACAAACTCACCCACATCCTAATAGAAACATGGTTCCAAGAGCTGTTTTGTTGAGATCTGGTGCTACTAGATCTATTTATGCTGCTAAATCAAATGGTGTTTTCAAATCAACAACTAGTTCTTCAAATGGCTCTACTGCTAGTAAGCACTCTGCTGCTAGAATGCATTCTGCTGCTAGTAAGCAATCTGCTGCTAGTTTAAAACTTTCTACTTCTGAGCCAAAACATCTTCCAAATACAGTTGTTGGTAATCACTATTATGCTGTTAAGGCCTCAGCTTGCTGGACTTGGAAACCAAAAACAAATGTTTCAAACTCTGTTTCCAAGAATAGTAGTGCATCAAGTGATTTGAAGAAATTTGATTATACTGATGCACAGGGCAGATCCAAGTCAGTAATGGCTTGGGTCATCAAGAGAAACTGATTTCTTTATTTTTCATGTGCAGGTCAATCTACTGGATGAGCTTAAGGATATGGTTATTGTTAACAGTGGATGCTCTGGACACATGACTGGGGATGAATCTCAACTTGAAGATCTTGAGGTTTTTGATGGTGGTTATGTAGCTTTTGGGAATGATCCAAAAGGTGGAAAGATTGTTGGTATTGGAACTCTAAGGACTGGTAATTTGGACTTTGAGAGGGTGTTTCTTGTGAAAGGACTTAAGTTTAACCTTTTTAGTGTCTCACAAATGTGTGACAAAAAGAATTTTGTTCTTTTTATAGACACTGAGTGTATGATTCTTTCTCCTGATTTTCAATTACCAGATGACAAATCTGTGTTACTGAAGGTCCCTAGAAAGGAAAATATATACAGTGACCATATTAAGAATATTATTCCTAAGAGGGCTTTGACTTGTCTAATTGCAAAGGCCACTATTGATGAGTCCAAATTATGGCATAGAAGACTGGGACATCTGAACTACAAGACTATTAACAAATTGGTGAAAGGAAATCTTGTGAGGGGTATGCCTACAAAGATTTTTGAGAATTGTGAAACTTGTGTTGCATGTCAAAAGGGTAAACAACCCAGAGTTTCTTTCAAGTCCAAGATTGTAAACACAAATACTGTGCCACTACACTTGCTACACATGGATTTATTTGGGCCTGTATTTGTAAAAAGTCTGAACAAGAAGTCATACTGTTTGGTTGTCACTGATGACTTTAGCAGGTTTACATGGGTATTCTTTCTTGCCACCAAAGATGAAACTCCAGAAGTACTCAAAGCTTTCATTACAAGAGTTGAAAACCTGCACAATCACAAGGTAAAGATTATCAGATGTGACAATGGTACTGAGTTCAAGAACAGTGAGATGAATCAATTTTGTGTGGGAAAAGGAATACTTAGACAGTACAGTGTAGCAAGAACTCCACAACAAAATGGTGTTGCAGAAAGAAGAAACAGGACACTTATTGAGGCTGCAAGAACTATGCTATCTGATTCAAAACTACCTGTACCTTTTTGGGCTGAAGCTGTAAACACTGCATGTTTTGTGCAAAACAGAAGTAAGGTAGTCAAGCCTCATAACAAGACTCCATATGAGCTATTTCATGGAAAGAAGCCAATGATTGATTTTCTCAAACCATTTGGATGTCCTGTTACCATTTTAAATACAAAGGATCAGCTAGGCAAGTTTGATGAAAAAGCTGATGAAGGTAATTTGGTTGGTTACTCTGTAAATAGTAAAGCCTTCAGGGTTTATAATAAGAGAACCAAACATGTAGAGGAGAATCTGCATATCAAGTTTAGTGAGAACACATATAATTCTGCAGGGAAAGGACCAGAATGGTTATTTGATGTTGATATTCTTGCCAAAACAATGAACTATGTTCCTGTTATTGCCAGTGTTGATAAATCACAGGAAGAGTTTGTTGTGATTGAGAAATTGAAGATTGGTCCAACCTTTGTACCCTTTCAGAAAGATCACAGCCCTAAAGATGATGTTGTTTCTCATGATAAACCTAAGGAAACTGAAGAAGGTATTGAAATACAAATTGAAGCAGAAAAAGATAGTAATGAGCCTCTCAAAGTAGTTGTTGATGTCTCTCTTACAAAGCCAGAAGACTCTGCTGCTGACTCAGAAGAATCTACTGCTAGGCCAAAAGTTACAACTACTGCTCCACCACATTCTACTTCCAAGCCTACTAACTCTACTGTTACTTCAATGTTTCCTAATTTGGACTCTCAGGGCAGACCTATTGCTGAATCTATCTATCCTGACGATCCAAATATGCCTCCTCTAGAGAATATTTATTATGACACAGATGATGATGCACTTGATGGTGAGTTATTTGGAGCTGCTGCTGATGTTACTAACTTGGAACTCATTATTCCTGTTAGTCCTACACCTACCACAAGAATACACAAGGATCATCCAAAAGAACAAATCTTAAGTGATCCACATTCATCCATTCAAACTAGGCAGATGACTAAAGCCTTGAAAGATCCTCAACATCAAAGTTTCTTTGCCAGATCTCTGCATCAAAGAAATAGTCATAAAGATCTTCAAAATTGCCTGTTTGCATGTTTTCTTTCTCAAATTGAACCCAAAAACACTGACAAAGCCTTACAAGAAGCAAGTTGGGTAGAAGCAATGCAAGATGAGCTTTTACAATTCAAGCTGCAAGAAGTATGGACTTTGGTTGAGCTGCCAAATGGTAAAAGAGTGATTGGCACAAAATGGGTTTTCAGATGCAAAAGAGATGAGAGAGGAATTGTCATAAGAAATAAGGCAAGGTTAGTAGCACAGGGATACACACAACAAGAAGGCCTTGATTATGATGAAGTATTTGCACCAGTGGCAAGAATAGAGGCTATTAGAATATTCTTGGCTTATGCTTCATACAAAGACTTTGTAGTGTATCAAATGGATGTGAAGAGTGCTTTTCTGTATGGGACCATTACTGAGGAAGTTTATGTGTCTCAACCACCAGGCTTTGAAGACCCTAATCATCCTGACAAAGTCTACAAGGTAAATAAAGCAATGTATGGTCTACATCAAGCTCCTAGAGCTTGGTATGACACCTTGTCAACCTACTTGCTAGAGTCTGGGTTCAGCAGGGGCAAGATTGATAAAACTTTGTTCCTCAAAAGACAAAAGATGATATTTTGCTGGTTCAAATTTATGTTGATGACATCATCTTTGGGTCTACAAACCAAGCTATGTGTGTTAGTTTTGAGAAGCTTATGAAGGACAAGTTTGCTATGAGTTCAATGGGAGAACTCACCTTCTTCTTAGGTCTGCAAGTTACACAGAAAGAAAATGGCATCTTTATCAGTCAGGATAAGTATGTCAATGATATTTTGAAGAAGTTTGGATTTGAAGATGCTAAGCCTGCCAAAACTACCATGGAAAAAGATAAGCCATTGCTGAAGGATGAACATGGAAAGGAAGTGGATATACACTTGTACAGGTCTATGATTGGATCATTGATGTATCTTACTGCATCAAGGCCTGATATTATGTTTGCAGTATGTGCATGTGCAAGATTTCAAGTGTGTCCCAAGGAATCACATCTCAATGCAGTGAAAAGAATTTTTAGATATCTGAGGTATCAACCAAAATTGGGCCTTTGGTATCCTAAGGATTCACCATTTTATTTGGTATCCTACTCAGATAGTGATTATGCTGGAGCTTCTTTGGATAGAAAGTCTACAACAGGGGGTTGTCAATTTCTTGGAAGCAGGTTGGTGTCATGGCAATGCAAGAAGCAAACAGTGGTGGCTAATTCAACAACAGAAGCTGAGTATGTGGCTGCTTCAAGTTGCTGTGGACAGGTCTTATGGATGCAGAATCAATTATTGGATTATGGGTACAATTTCATGAATACTAAAATCCATATTGATAACAACAGCACACTTTGCATAATTAAAAATCCTGTGTTTCATTCTAAAACAAAACATATAGAGATAAGGCATCACTTCATAAGGGATTGCTATGAAAAGAAGTTGATTCAAATTGTTAAAATTCATACTGATAACAATGTTGCTGATCTTCTCACTAAACAGTTTGATGTGGGGAGGTTTCAATTTTTAATTGCAAACATTGGTATGATTAATCTTTGAAAAACTTATCTCTTTGTTTTTGTTAAAGTTTGTAATGCATGTGCTGCTTGTTATTCTGCTGCTTGTTAATATGTATATGTTTGAGATATAATGTACTATGCTGCTCATTGATTTTCTAACTCTACTGCTAGTACATATGTTGGTTGTTTGCTTTGTGGTGTTTGGCCTAACATTTTGCAGATATATGAATGGTGATTTGCAAGCAATTAAACAAGACAGATCTTATCATTCATTCATTCCAGAAAAGTACTAAGATCAAACATCAAAAGACAAAATACAAAAGCTGAAATCATAACCTAACACCTAAACCTACATCTTCCTAGGGCATGGAAGCCCAAGCACAACCTCTTTATCCTTTGGGAGAGGAGGGTTTTGTCTTGATGGTCCAAGAGAAAGACCAGGTGATGGTTGTGGCCTCGACCTTGATGATTGTGGCCTTGGCCTTGAAGATTGTGGCCTCTCAGGAGTGGCGGGTGGATTGGTTGGTGGTTCTTCCTCATCTTCATCTGATGATGTGTAGATGAAAGGGGATACAAGCTCTTTTGGGGATGGTTGCCTAACAGGGATCCAAGCTGTATCTTCTGAAGACTCTGAAGATAATGGAGATTGTGGGGTCATCACAACTTTACCCCTGGAAGTGCTAGGGGTTTGATTCAAATTGAGGAGATCTTTGAACACCGGAAGATCATGTTTTCTCTTCTTTGCTTGCTCTTTGGTTCTACAACCACCATGAGGAGGACGGAATGGCGGTACATAGGTTTCAAATGGGCTCTCATCTTCGGATGATGAATCGGATGAGATATTGATAATTTCGGGTGTTGATTTCATTGTGTGATGATTTGATTGCAAAGATGGATAGTATTAATTGTTTGTGAGGCGTTTTTGAAAGAGATTAGGGTTTGATTGCATAATTTGGGGAAAAGATCTCGCCGGTTTTATAGGGATTATGGAGTGATATGTGCATTAATTGTTATGTATTGTTGACCAAGGTCGATAGTCAACTCTGCTGCTGGCTCCAGTTCACTCTGCTGCTAGTTCTATCACTCTGCTGCTAGTTGTGAATGACATGGTTCTGCTGCTATGGTCGTAAGTAAGAGGGTGTTATGTGTAACTTTCATCCATCAGTTTAAAACCTAATTGACCTTCATAGTTGGTTTTCATATGTTCTCAATTGAAGTTATCACAAACCCTTACACCTAATCATTCCAATAATCACAAATCCCCAAATTCACTAAACCTAATTCATGGAGCTACAACGTACCTGGGTTGAGCAACACAACAGTGTGGTCGTTTTGAATGAAGGGTTAGTTCCTGAAGGTTTCACAGACATGGTAAAGTTTTTGAATGCTACTTCTCTTAGGTATGCACTCACTGTGAACCCTACTATATATGCTTCCTACATCAAACAGTTTTGGTTTACTGCCAAAATCAAAACTATGAATGGGGAAAAACATGTCAGTGCTTTTGTTGATGGGCAAAAGGTTCGTGTAACTGAATCATCAATAAGGGAATTTCTTCTCTTAGATGATGAGACAGAGACCACTTGCCTTGCCAATGATGCTATTTTTGCTGGTTTAAAAGAATTGGGATATGAGGGGAAACATACAAATTTAAAATTTCAAAAAGCTCTCCTCTGTCCTCAATACAAGTTTTTGATACATCTATTCCTTCATTGTTTGAGTCCTAAAACATCTGGGTGGCATGAGTTCAGTACTACCATTGCTTCTGCAATGATATGTCTGTGCAAAGGTCAACCATTTAATTTTTCAAAAATGATATTGGCTGGGTTGTTTAAAGGTGTTGAAGATGGTTCTTATTTGCTATATCCAAGATTTCTTCAAATCTTTATTGAAAAACAAATTTCCAAAACAAGAACCCATGTTTCTGAATATGATGCTCCAAAATTGGCTTCAAGGACTTTTACCTTTTTGAATAAACATGGCAAAGGTTTTTCTGGTGCACATACAAATCTTACTTCTTTTATGGAACAAATTGTGCACAACAACCAGGGTGAAGGATCAGGAAATCCCACTGATTCCCATCACACACCCAATGTTACTACATCTGTTACACAACCTACAAAACAATATACACGTAGGAAAACCAAAAAGGACACTAATCTACCTCAGGATAGTTAGTATGGCTGTACCAGATGAGGCTGTCCTAGGTGATGGAGAGGACATGTTGGCAAGGGCTGTCACTACGGCTTCTAGCTTAGCAGCAGAGCAGGACAGTGATAACATCATTAAGATCCAAACCAAGGCAACATCTAGAGAAAAAGATTCTTATGAGTCTGATTTTCAGGATGGTAACCCTAGCCAAATGGAAAACATGGGGGGCTCAGATGATCAAACTAGGTTTGATACTGAGTTTTTGTCCCAAGATTCACCTCTCGGACCAGGTCACACAGGTCGAAGTGATGAGGACAGGCCAGTGACTCATGAATTGACGGATCCACTTGTACATGATGACAATGTCAGTGATTCACCTCTCGGACCAGGTAATACAGGTCGAAGTGATGAGACTACAATGGAACTTATAAAAGAATTGACGGCTACTTGTACAGCTTTGGGGTTGAAATGTGAGTCTTTGGAAGATAAGGTTCTTAATCTATCTGATGTTGTTGCTGGTCAAGCCAAGGTCATCATCAAAATGCGAAAACAGATTAAGAGCTTCAAGAAATCAAAATCTTCAACCTCATTGCACAGATTGAAGAAAGTGGGGACTACTCAGGTTGTAAGTTCTTCTGAACCATCTACTCATTTGGAAGAGGATGCTTCCAAACAGGGGAGGAAAGAGATTGTCATGGATTCAGGGGAGGTAAGTCTTGAAAAAGTTGATAAAGTTCAAGATATGGATGCTGGAATAGTTTCAGGGGAGGTTCCAGTGATGGAAGATATGGATGTGGATAGTCCTCAGAATGATGAAGATTTTGTGGTTGCTGATAAGTCTGGGAATGAAGTTGTTATGGAAAAGGTGGTTGCTGCACAAGAAAAGGTGGTAGATACTCTTAAAACTTTGGAGTCTGAGCAACTTGTGAAGGCAACAGGGTTGATGGGTAATGTGTTAAAGACTTTGGAAGATTCAGTGGAAAATGCTGCTATTGCTGACTCTACTGCTGTTCATGTTTCTGCTGCTAAGAATGTTGATGGTTCTGCTGCTAGTGGAATAGTGAATACTGCTGAAGTACAAGACTCTGCTGCTGAATCTATGGACAATGCTGCTGCAGAGGCAATGGTCTTGCTAAGTAAGAAGACTACTGCTGAGGCTCATACACCACAATTACCAACTCCATCATTATCACAACCTATCACAACAACAAACATAACATCAACAACAAGAAAACCTCAAAAAGGAATAACAATTAGAGAACCTGCTGCTACTCAAAAGAAGACAATCACATTATCTTCTACTGATAAGGGTAAAGGCAAGCAAGTTGATGTTCAGAGGTGGATATATAAAGGGGTTGATTTTACTGATGTGCCTTTTGATTCTTGGCCTAAGCCATTGCAAGTTGAACATGATGAAGCTGCTGCTATTAAAACACAAGAGTTGTTTAATTTGGAAGATCAGCAGCTGGCTGAGAAAGAGGCTGAAGGTTTAAGAATGTATGATGAATGGGATGATGAAAAGATCAGAATTGCTGCTGATATTGAATTAAACAAGCTGATCAAGATTGAAGAAAATGAAGTTCCAAATTTTAATGTGCAATCTTGGTATAGTAACTTTGCTTCTAATAAGAGAAAAGAGAATGCTGCTGCTAGAAGAAAGGTTAAAGTATTTAAAGGTCCAACAGTTAAACAGCAAAGGAAAGAGTATGAAAGATATCTAAAGAATATGGGTGGATGGACATTGGTGCAATTGAAAGCTTACTCTGACAAAGAAGTTTTTGATTTGTATCAACAAACAAAGAAGAGAACAGATACTTTTTATGCTATGGGATGTGCTGAGGACTTGGAACAAATTGCTAAGATGAATAAGAAGTTGGTGCCTGAAAAGGTAGCTGAAGCAGAGTATGTTCAAGAAGTTAATGTTGAAAAGCTTGAAAGTGATGCAGCAAAGACTACTTCTTCTGTGCAGGGTGATAAAAGAAAAGGTGTTATTCATAAGTCAGTTGCAAAGAAGAAGAGAAAGATTGGAGAAGGTAGTAGTTCTATGCCTGAAGGAGATGAGTTTAAACATGGTCTTGATCATATTCCTTCTGAGCATCAAAAAGAACAATTGAAGGGTTACACTGTGGTTGGCAAGATGGAAGATCCTGAAGTGGTTGATGCCAAACCATTAGGAGTTAAATATCCTATCATCAAAGTAACTACAGGTTATGATGCTAACATTGGAGTATTTCATGATGTTCAGAGATCTGATGGTAAGTCTCACAGATTTCTTAGATTTCAACAGATGTTACATTACTTTGATAGAGAGGATGTTGAAGACTTGTGGAAGTTATACAAGGCAAAGTTTGGAGCTAAGAAATTTGATGGTAAAAAGTATGAGGTAGATCAAATTGATCATATCTTAACTGCTTCTGATAATGTTATGTGGAGAGCTCTTAAACTTATGTTTGATCCTTCAATGGATGATTCTGAATGGACAGAGATAGTAGAATACAAAGTAAGAAAATGGAGACTCTTTCAAGATTCTGGAGTTCATGTACTAGAACTTGGACCAACTACTTTGTATATGCTAGCTGAAGTAGATTATCCAGTGGTAAGATACTGGAATATTGTTAATCAGATGGTTAATGGTGATAAAACACTTAAGCTGCAGAAAGATTATGATTCTGATGATCAAGCATTCAATTTGCTGTCAAAGTATAAGAAGATATTTGATCAACTGAATTCAAAAGAGTTGAAGTGTTTGAAAGCATCCTCCAAGTGATGAATTGAGCTTTGAAGAAACTTAAATATTTAGAAATAAATATTAAGTTTAGGGGAGGATTGTTGGGTTTTGACCAAGTAACACTGCTGCTAAGTAACTCTGCTGCTGAGTAATACTGCTGCTACAATGAAACTGCTGCTAGTGTTAATGACTCTGCTGCTGAAGACAATCTGCTGCTTGGTGAAACTACTGCTGAAGAGATTAACATTGTATACGATAGGATAATTATGGAATAGATTTTTTGTATAGTTTATCTATTTAGATTATTCTTATCTTGTAGAGAAAGGTATTGTAAACCTAGTAGGACTCCTTGGCCTATAAAAGGAGGATCCTAGGGTTAGTTTATGTACGTATTATTATTCACTTCAAGGTTGTAAAACCCTAGCATTATTGAGTGCTCGTATTAATAAATATTGAAGTGTTGAAAGAGAATTCTTAATCTTCTTAAGTTAAGCTTTTATATTCCGCGTTTAAGCTTAAGTATTTGTTTAAGTTAACTTCTATATAAGATCGTATTAGCTCAACTGGGATCAACATACAATGATGATCCAAGACATAAAAGTCTAATGGATATGAATGATTAATCTACATGAACTTCTTGAATAAGAAGTCTTCAATCATTGAGGATGTCAAGTGCCCTTGAATCTCATATGTTAGAATGCTTTAATGAATGATGACTTCAAGATCTTGTAACCTTCTTGGTAGATCATGAAGTATGATATGCTTACAACAAAGATGAATGTTAGAAGCATTATGATCATTATTGAAAGGGTGACTCATGTGTGTTTCTACATTGTTTGCTACTGATCTAGATATGTGTTTTATGATGGAGAGAAAGTATGGTCATCAAGAGAAAAACTAGCAAGTGGTTTGATATTTATAGCAAAACCAAACAGCAGGTCTGGCGGATATGGCGGAACCCTCAAATGGGTTCCGCCCGTGTACCTCCAGGGTTCTGCCAGGCTTACAGTAGGTTTTGCAATAAAGCTTTCCAAACCAACCAAAGTCACATCAACTAAATTCTAGTCAAACACACATTGAATCAAAGTAGAATGCTTTCAAAGATGTGTAAGAGGTCTTATGGAAAGTCAAACACTCAACCTTTTCATAAATGCATATGATGTGATGTATATATATATATATATATATATATATATATTTCTATTTTAAGATTAAGAGATATATATGAAAGTGAACTTGTAAAATGTATATATTACCTAAGTAATGTTGTTATAGTAAGTTAATGAGTTACTAAAAATGTCTGATTCCTAGTGTCATCACATTTTTATCATTTGTAAAACTTACTAATATTACTTTAACACCTAAAGTGCATTTTGACACCTAAAATACTTAAAGACCCTAAAAGTATTTTAGTCATTCTAAATGGTCGGTCAAGGGGTTTGATCATAATACTACATAACAAACATTTACGAACCTGTGTTGTAGCATACGATTACTCGAGACGTTGAGAGGTGTTGAATGTTTGTTGAGACAAAGTATGATTACAAGTAACTTGTACATTTTACGTTATGTATCAAGTTATACGTTTGTCATCAATCAAAACAAACGAGACTGTATAGATTAAATATCGTGATATTTGCACTAACACATATGACGGGTGAAGAAGACTTATTCGTGGAGATGGAGGAAAGTAAAGGTAATGTCACATTTGGAGACGAATCAAAGGCACCGGTGAAAGGAAAAGGTAAGATACTTATCCGAGCAAAAGATGGAAGTCACCAATATATTTCGGACGTATACAATGTGCCAAATATTAAAAGTAACATTTTAAGTGTGGGACAACTTTTAGAGAAAAATTGTGATATTCATTTCAAAGATCGTAGTGCTACAATAAGAAATCTCGAAGGAAAGCTCATAGCTAAAGTCCCTATGACTAAAAACCGAATGTTCCTTCTAAACATTCAACATGATGAAGCTAAGTGCTTAAAGAGTTGTTTGAAGGATCATTCGTGGCTTTGGCACAGGAGGTACGGGCACTTAAACTTTGGTGACTTAAAGTTATTATCCTCAAAGGGAATGGTGAAAGGGTTAGATCAAATTGATCATCCTAATCAAGTGTGTGAAGGATGCCTTCTTGAGAAGCATGCTGGAAGTTCGTTTTCGAAAGAAGCAACATCAAGAGCTAAGGAGTCTCTACAACTAATTCACACGGATTTATGCGGGCCCATTACTCCACCATCTCATGGTAAGAATCTTTACTTATAATTTTTATAGATGACTTTTCAAGAAAAACTTGGGTATATTTTCTAAAAGAAAAATCCCAAGCTTTTGAAGCTTTTAAGATATTTAAGGCTATGGTTGAAAAGGATAAAGGTTTAAAAATTAAATCCATGAGATCCGATAGAGGTGGAGAATTCTTATCAAAAGAATTTAACAAATTTTGTGAGGATAATGGGATCCAGAGATTTCTAACGGCTCTTGTTGATACAAAAGTTGGACGTTCTTGGTTATTGGCTTTTGCTCTCGTACCAATTCGCTTCTTAGTACTTGTTACCTGCGCACTAAGAAAATAAACAACACCGTTAGGCTTATCGAGGGATTGTCTCCCCCGATTAGACTCCGGCGTGAGAGTAAGTAATCGAGTTAAGGTTCTCGTAGAGAGTTAGGGTTTGTATATCGTACCTTTGAATGAGAGATGTCATTCCTTATATAGGGGCTGAAACCGCGTAGGTTTCTTGCTCCTTACTCTTCGCACTCGTGGTGCTTATCGGGGTAAGGATATCTATTCTATGAATAGAAGATCCTTATCGCATGCTCGGTTATTTTGGTTGGGCTTTGGGCTTCGTGAGCCCAAGCCGTTATTATTATGGCCCAAGTAATTTGTAATGATAGCCCACTCGTGGTGGATTTGGGCCGAGTAATGTTTATCATTTGGGCTCGTGGCCCATATATAGACTATACGTCATCATGTCCCCCCAGTCTAGTGTGCGCGGCTCGTAGCCGCAGATACTAGACTAATATTATCAGCGGTAAGCGTGGCGGGAGAACAAGGGAATATTACCGCCCATTTTTAAATGCAATGCACCTAGTCATGGGTATATCAAACGGATACCTCGAGAATTGGGGGTAGTGTCCACGTGGCCCTCGTAAATCGGAAAAAGTGCATGTACCGGTTCAGTTCCAGCCATACGTTTTTGTGAGTGGATTCCACGTGGAGATAAACTAGGGTTTTTACTCCCTATATAAGAGTAACCGCCCCATTTTTTACGATCACACAGTAAAACACACACTCACTATTGTTAACTTTTCTTGAAAGCTTTTTGTAAAGAAAATACTCATTTTCGTAGGTAATTTTTGTGCGTCTCACCTCGTAAATTAATGAAGATGGTTGCCCAGTTAGAGGACTTTCGCTCTGCGATGTCTATTGAGGATGTTACTCAATTTACGTCTGACTTCTTCGTGCCTCTGGATGTCCATCCAGAGGCGCCAGATGTAGATGCGTGTATAGCTGATTTCCCCGAAGGGAAAATAGGGCTATACACAAAAATTTTTGAGTACGCGAATCACCGCGTACCAATATCTATCTTCTTGAGTGATTTGCTCAACCACTATCGCCTTCACATCTCTCAGCTGCATTGTATAGGTGCGGCTAAGGTGTCGAATTTTGAAGTAAACAGCCGTTTACTTGCGATAGAACTGACCGTGGCCTTGTTCTGATCCTTTTACCACACGACGTGGTCAAATGGTTGGGTTTCTTTTGCGAAGCGCCAGGGGGCGCTTCAGTGTTATACTGAGAAAGTAGATGCCCTAAAGAATTGGAGGGAGTACTTTTTCTGGGTTGATGATGTAGTCTTTCCCTCTCCCTATGAGTTTTATACTCAGGACACACTGCCAAGGGATGGGCGCCCCGCACCCGGTTCCTATAGGCTGGTTGATGCGCAAACTCTTGATGCTAACCGCCTGTCCATTAACCCTTATCCGGAGGCGTTTTTGGTTCATATGGGGTTGAGTCGCAATTATTACGGCGCTGCGGACGAGGTGCCAACTTTTATTAGTGAGGACGGCCAGGGTGGGTGTTCGTCCCTTCTACTTCAAATTCTGTAAGTCTTTTTTGTATGTGCATCTTTACTTAACTAATCTTTTCTTCTTTGTTGTTTTTGTTTATGCGCACAGAAATGGATTTGTTTGCCGTCGTTAAGCTGGATAAGCCAAAGCAGGTGACCATAGGCGTGCGCCCTCTGAGGGAGGGAGAGCAGCTGCTGTTGGAGGCGACTGAGGGTCGCTTGACCGTGCTGCCAGCGGTGGCCCCGGAAGACACGCCGCCGCTACAAGTGACGCCAGTTCAGAGCTTGGCGCCCGATGTGGAGGTGGCGCAAGACGAGGCGCGCTCGGAGTCGTCTGACAGCATAAGGATCCTAAAGCCTGAGGAAGTGCTGAAGGAGGAGGTTGCGCAGAATGTCAAGCGCAAGGGAGAGGCTGGAGGTAGTGGCACCAGGAAGAGACGTCGCCACCTTATTGGGGATGCGGAGTCTACCGCAGAAGAGACATCTACTTCTGGCGCGGGGAAGAAGGCTGCTGAGGCTTCTCCATTTCTGTAAGTGTCTGCACCTCTATCATCTCTTTTTTTCGTATATTACTTGTCGTAATATTTATTAACTGTCGTTTTTGTCTCTTGTAGGGATGATGCTGCGAAAAATGATGGAGTCTTCGTTGATGAGGTTTCCTCTCCACAGAATGAAAACAGGGAGGGGAAAGCCAAGGTTGTTAAGGGTGGAGAGGCACAGCAGTTGTTGGATGAGCTGGCTGCGACTGCTGCGCGCCAAGCTGAGCTGGTGGCTCAGTTGAAATAGAAGTATGTCGGGGAGAGCAGTGCTCTTGCCCAGAAGGACGAGGAAATTGCTAAGCTTCGTGCGCAGCTGGCGGGAGCGCAGGCGGAGTTGGAGTCCTCGCGGGTGTATACGGAGAAGATCACCCATGAGAAGCTGTCCGCCATGGCGGAAGTGGTGAAGGCGCGCGGGGAGCTTCATCATTATAAGTCCGACTTGACTTTTGCTGTGCGCTTCTTGGAGGAGAAGAAGGTAGAGCATTATGCTAGTATCACCAAGTTCAAGGAGGACATGATGAAGATTATCCAAGCGCAGGAGGACAAGCTGCGTGGCCTTAGCATTGAGTACGATGAGGAGTTATATCCTCATTTGATGTCGACTATTGCTGAGCGCAGGTATCTCTTTTATGCTATTCTTCTTCATAATAACTTTATCGCCATGCTTTTTTCTTACACAAATTGTCTTTGTGACTATAGGTGGTTGATTAGCCATGGGCTGCGCCTGGCAGCTATGGGCACGCTGGAGTCCCAAGAGGTATTGGACGCCTTTGGGAAGGTGGTGCACTGTGCGATGGCGCGTGGGAGATCGCAGGCTATGGAGGATCTCCATGAGGCCAAGCTGCTGAAGAAGGACTTGGCGGAAGTCCTTGGGTACAGCGCTACTGCTTATGATGAGTTGATGCAGACAATGGCGGGGTTGAAGGTCCTCGAGCTGCCGCACATTGGGAGGCTGGACGCGATCAAGACGACCCCATAGATGTGCTTATGGCAGGGTTGACATTGCAGCGCCATCTTGGAGAGAATGGGGAAGGGCAATCAGATTACTATCTGAAGCCTGATGTGTCACAGCTGCAGATTCCCGTATTCGCGCAGCCTCGCGACATCCTCAAACCCTTTGCTCTTGAGAGGGAGATTCCCTTGAAAGAGGTTCTGGAGCGTCATGAGCAGAGGGCTGCTCAGAAGAAGGGCATCAAGGGTAAGGCAGTGATGTGTGGTATTGGTGCTGCGCACATCCCCAGATCTGATGGTGTACCCGTGAGTGTTCCCACGGTATCTCCCAATGATGCTTTGCTTCTCAGAAAGCTTCAGGAAGCGGGGAGTTCTTCTGCTCCGCAAGATAGCCCTGAGCATCGCCATAGCGTGTAGGCTTTTTGTATATTTATGTATCTTTCCTTGTAATTTTTGTGAATAAATATTGAATAAGATACCTTTTTGTTGATTTAAGTACGTGACTTAAAATATATTTGCATTGTTTGCCAAGTTTGATTATTTATTCAAGTGCGTGACTTTAAAAATTATACTTGCATTGTTTGCTAAGTTTTATTATTTAACCAAGTGTCTTGGCTCGTTATTTGCTAAGCTTGTACGGTGTACTTAGTATTTGCGCACCCGTCGTGAGATGCGCACGTGAAACTTACCTTGACGTCTCAGAAGTAAGGCGCTTAGCAAGGATACGTGATCCAATGTTGATGGGTTTGCAACCCTTTTACTCAACGAGTGAATTAGTAGGTTAACTCATCCTTTATGCCTTCGTGGGTCTTTAAGTAGTGCATGCACGCCATGTAGGCAAAAATATAAGATAAACAATATTGACATATATGCAATAAAGTAAAATACGCTATGGAGTTAGCTAGAAACCATAACATTTTATTGATACTTGCAAGTTTTTGAAAAAATAGAAAATACAATTCCTAGGAAAGAAAAAACAAACACTTATTGGGCATCACGTAGGATGCGAGGGTGTCTGTGTAAGGGCCGTAGCCTAAAAGTAACATCTTTTAAGATTGCAGATGTTCCAGGTGCGCGCTAGGTCGTGACCTTCCATATCGCGCAGTCTGTATGCGCCGTTGCCGAGCGCGTCTGTGACCTCGTAAGGTCCTTCCCATTTGGGTCCGAGCTTGCCTGTGTCTTCTGCGTGGCGCATCATTGGCGCGGTAGACAAAGTCTCCTGGTCTGAATGAAGTGTGTTTGACCTTTGCATCATAATACTTCTTCATTTTTGCCTTAGCCTTTGCTTCGCGTATAGCTGCGCGTTCGCGCCTTTCTTCCAGTAAGTCCAAGTCTATGCGCTGTTCTTCGTCATTGGTTGTGACGTTGACCTCTGCTGTTCGTATAGTTGGCATTCCTATCTCTGCTGGTATGACGGCTTCTGTTCCATAGACGAGGGAGAATGGTGTGTCGCCAGTACTGGTTTTGATTGTTGTGCGATGCGCCCACAAGACATGCGAGAGCTCATCCACCCACCTTCCTTTGTGTCTGTCAAGGCGCGCTTTTATTCCTTCACCTAGACTGCGGTTTGCGCGCTCAACTAGGCCATTGGTTTGTGGGTGTTTTACTGAAGCAAAGTGTTGTGTGATGTTCAATTGTGCGCACCAATCTTTGAATGGGTTATCACAGAATTGTTTTCCGTTGTCTGATATGATCGCACCCGGTAGTCCGAAGCGATAGACAATGTTGTTCCAGACAAAGCGTTTGACTTGATTTCCTGTGATGTTCACCACCGCCTTTGCTTCAATCCACTTCGTAAAGTAGTCTATGGCTACGATGAGGAACTTTACTCCTCCAGCTGCTACAGGGAAGGGTCCTGCGATGTCGATACCCCATTTGTAAAATGGCCATGGTGAGGTAATTGGTGTTAGCTCTTGTTGTGGTCGGCGCGAAATTGGCCTATATACTTGGCAATTGCTGCATTTTCTTATCAGATCGTGTGCGTCGCGATGCATTGTTGGCCAATAATACCCTGACCGTAGAGCGCTTGCCACCACGGATCGCGGCCCTGAGTGCATACTACATGATCCAGCGTGGATTTCTCGGAGTACGTAGTCTACTTGAAGAGGTCCAACACATCGGAGCCATGGCTGCAAAAAGGAGCATCGATAGAGTATGTTATCTCGTAGTTCAAATCGTTGCGCTGTGCACCGTATTCTTCGAGCGTCCTTATGATCTTGGGGTTGGATTCCCTTGCTAATGAATTCAATGATAGGTGTCATCCATGTAGGATCTTGTTCTTCTATCACTGTGGATATCTCCATTTCCAAGATTGACTTGTTTTTTAGGGTTTCTACCAATACCTGTTTTGAGAGGTGTGCGAAGCTTGTGGATGCGATCTTGCTGAGTGCGTCCGCCTTCCTGTTATCTCCTCTAGGCACCTGCTTTATTGTGAATCTATCAAAGTTTTTGATCAAGGATTTTGTCTTTTCCAGGTATTGGATCATGTGTTCATCTTTGGCTTCATATTCACCTAGCACGTGGTTAGCGACTAGTCGCGAATATACGTTTGCCTCTAGGTTGCGTACGCCCATTTGGATTACGATGCGTAGTCCGGCTAGTAGGGCTTCGTATTCTGCCTCATTGTTTGTGGCTGTGAATTCAAAGCGTAGCGCATAGGTGAATTCCATACCTTCTGGATTTGTAAGAATAAGGCCTGCGTCTGATCCATCTACACATGAGGACCCATCTGTGAACATAGTCCAGGGTTCCTGTAGATCTGTTTTAGTTGCAGATGTCGGGCTGTCGCTGTCTGGCTTCTCCACGATAAAATCGGCTAATACTTGACCTTTGATTGCAGTGCGCGGTCTGTATGAGATGTTATACTCACTTAGCAGTACACTCCACTTTTGTAAGCGTCCTGATGCGTCAGGCTTAGAGATAACTTGTTTGATTGGCTGATCAGTGATTACAGCTATTGGATGTGCTTGAAAGTATCTGCGCAGCCTTTTGGCTGCGAATACTAGAGCTAAGACCAGCTTTTCCATAGCGTTGTAGTTAATCTCTGTTTTCTTTAGAGCTTTACTTACAAAGTATATGGGTGTCTGGACGGAGTTCCTATCTGTCAATAGTACTGCGCTGACTGCTCCGTGGGTTGCTGATAAGTACATGATTAGTTCGTCCCCTGGTCGCGGTGCGACAAGTTTGGGAAGAGATGCCAGATGGTTTTTAAGTTGTTGGAAAGCTTCCTCCACTTCTTTAGTCCAGCGAAAGTCTCCCTTTTTAGTACACTTCGTGAGTGTTTTAAAGAGAGGAAGAGATTTGTCTGCTGACTTAGATAAGAAACGGTTTAGCCCTGCTAGCTTTCCATTCAATGACTGGACTTCTTTGAGTGTGCGCGGTGAGGGGAGATCAATAACAGCCTTTGTCTTTTCTGGACAAGGCTTGATTCCATCGGGTTCTATCAGGTATCCAAGGAACATGCCCTCAGTTGCGCCAAAGGTGCACTTCTTGGGATTTAACTTCATGTTTATTCGCCCCAATGTTCTGAATGTCTCCTCGATGTCGGGCACCAATTCGTCCTCTGTGTGGCTTTTGATGACAAGGTCGTCAACGTAGACTTCCAGGTTACGGCCTACTTGTTTTTCGAAAGCTGTGTCCACCAGTCGTTGGTATGTCGCGCCTGCGTTCTTCAGGCCAAAAGGCATTTTTATGTAGCAGTATACTCCTTGACTGGTGTGGAAAGCTGTTTTTTCTTCATCTTCGACTGCCATCTGGATTTGATGATACCCTTTATATGCATCTAAAAAACATTTGAAAGGGTATCCGCATAGGGATTCGACCTTCCAGTCTATCTCTGGCAGTGGATAGCAGTCCTGTGGACATGCTTTGTTGAGGTTCGTGAAGTCCACGCACATCCTCCAACTGCCATCACTCTTCTTTACCATAATTGGGTTAGAAAGCCAGTCGTGGTAGTATACTTCGCGCATGATGCCTGTGTCTACGAGCTTATGTACTTCTTCCAGAATAGCCTTTGCACGATCTGGGGTCTGGCCGCGCTTCTTTTGTCGTATTGGAGGATATCCTTATCGGATTTACAGCTTATGCTCTGTGATAGAGCGCGGTACTCCCGTCATATGTTTTGGTTCCCATGCAAAGATGTCTAGGTTCTTTTACAAGAGTGCGCATACAGCTGCTTTACCTTTGTCAGATAAAGATCCCCCAATCGAAACTTGTTGTTCCGGGTAATCTGGATGAATAGCGACTTTTATATTTGGCCTTTTTTTCGTGCGCTGTTCTGGAATAGTCTCTGCTTCAGTTGTTACCGCAATGCATTCTCTTGGTGGTATTGTTGTGTTATAGAGAGTGACAACTCCTCCTTCCACTGGAAACTTAAGCATTCCGTGAGCTGTGGATGGTACAGCGCGCATGGATGATATTCCTGGTCTCCCAATGATACCATTGTATGGTGAAGGGGATTTTATTACCATAAAGTTTATCCATGTTGCGGTTGAGTGTTGTTCATCTCCTACGACCACCAACAAGCGTAACTGCCCCATGGGCCAGATCTTTTCTCCTGTGAATCATGTTAATGACGTTGTTGCTGGTATTAATTGACTTTGGATCTCAGGTCGCAGTCTTTTGAAACAGTGATCGTACAGGATATCTGCGGATGCTCCTCCGTCAATGTACATGCGGTGGATATCATGTCCTCCTGTATGTATTTCAATAGTTAGAGGCTCCACGACTGCGTTGTCCGCAGCTATAGTAGGGAAAGATATCTCTTTTTCTGGAGAGAATTTTTGGCTGACTTTTTGCTTTATCTTGCGTTGCCATGATTGTATCATGTATATAGTATCAGCTTTTTCCTTGGGGGGGGGGGGTTCTTTCTTACCCCCGTTTCTCTGTTTATCTTTTCCCTCTTTGATGTTCTTTACGAGGTGGTCCATCCTGCCTTCTCTTACTAGCTTTTCAATTAGTTGTTTTAGCTGGACGCACTCGTTAGTTGTATGGCCTTTTTGGCCATGGTACTCGCAGTATCCGCTCCCTATGCGCTTTTCCTCTGCAGTGCGCATCGGTGGTGGTTTTGGGAAGTTCGCACCTTCTGTTACAAATATTTCCCTCGGAGTTTTTGTAAGAGGGGTATATTTGTCATTGTCTCTTCCAATGCGATAATTCTTGCTGCGGTTGTTATTCTGATCATTGGATTGTCTCCGCGGCTGTTTCTTGTTGCCTATAGTTTGAATAACCCTTTTTACTATCCGCAGCAACGGCTTCTCCTTGTATAAAGGATCTGGTGCGCTTTGTTAGCTCATCAAAAGTCTGTGGAACTTTGTCGTTTAGCTTTCGGATGAGTTCTGGGTTATTAATCCCATTCAAGAACCCTGAAATTTTTAGGATCTCAGGACATGCTTTGACTTGTATGCACTCATCCTTGAAGCGTTCCATAAAAGCGCTGGTTGATTCCCCTTGACGCTGTTTCACTCTTGCTAGCTCGACAGGGTTTTTAGCACACTTCTTTCGCTGGGTGAAGTTGAGACGGAATGCTTTCCGTAATTCCTCAAACCCACCGATGCTCCTACGTGGGAGTTTGCTAAACCATGTGCGCGCGTTTCCTACTAACGTAGAGTTAAACATGTGACACCACACAGGCTGTGGCCAGTTTTCGATAGTGGCGGCTGATTCGAAAACTTTTAGGTGATCATCGGGATCACCTGTTCCATCATATGTTTTAACGTTAGTGGGCATGCGCCTGCGTTTGCGGTCTGAATAATCGCTGATGCGCCGTGTAAACGCATCAACTTTCTGGCGACGCCATGGGAGAGACATATCTTCATTCTCTTCCTTGCGATGTCTTCCTCTTGACTTCCAGTGTCCTATTTCTTTATCCTCGTTGTCCAAGGAGTCACTGGAAAAAGAGTACTCTCTTTTTCGGCGCTTGCGCCGGCTTCTTTCAGAAGAAGAGCTTGAGGGATCTCTGCTTGGGGATCTTCTTCTCCCCAATCTATCTTGAATCCTCCTACTCCCAGGTTTGGAAGATCCTTGGCTTGGCGAATGTTGAGGCCCTAATCGGTCTTGTATTCCCCTACTGCCAAGTCTAGAGTGAACATTAGTGCGCCTCTCGCTGTCTTCTGAGTACTGTGAATCAGATGTCGTACCCAACCTATCATGGATAGTGGTACGTTCTGCGCGTCTTCCTCGTGGGTGGCGCAGTGGTGATGTTTCGCGTTTAGGACCAAAATTGAGTCGAGCTTGTAGGCTCGTACTTGCCCTTCTCCTTGCTTCTTCCTGCATGAGGGCGGTTAGGGTTTCATAATTTTGGGATACAAAGTTTCCCAAAGTTAGATCGGGTGCGTCCTCAGTTGTTGCAAGAATTTCTGCCTCAGTATTAGGCACCCTATCTCGGTTAGGCGCGCCTGGCGGCACAGTGTTGTTTACTGCGGGTACAGTTTGATGAGGAATGGTGAAGAGGGTGCGCTGGAGTTCCTCAACGCGTGGGACCACTGGGGTGACTTGGGTAGTCCTTATAGGTAGTTCTACCGCTGGAAGAGGTTGGGTTGTCCCTGCCTCTTGGTGACCAGGTGCGCTTGTTGTCCCAGCAACTTGTCTGGAGGTCGGATCTTGTTGATTCTTCCTCTGATGGTCACGTTTTTCTGACTGCGGAGTCCGCTGGCTTGAATTCTTATGCTTTGTCATTCTAGTTCTTAGTTTCTAGTAGGGTCCCACGGATGGCGCCACTTGTTGATACAAAAGTTGGACGTTCTTGGTTATTGGCTTTTGCTCTCGTATCAAGAAAATAAACAACACAGTTAGGCTTATCGAGGGATTGTCTCCCCCGATTAGACTCCAGCGTGAGAGTAAGTAATCGATTTAAGGCTCTCGTAGAGAGTTAGGGTTTGTATATTGTACCTTTGAATGAGAGATGTCATTCCTTATATAGGGGTTGAAACCGCGTAGGTTTCTTGCTCCTTACTCTTCGCACTCGTGGTGCTTATCGGGGTAAGGATATCTATTCTATGAATAGAAGATCCTTATCGCATGCCCGGTTATTTTGGTTGGGCTTTGGGCTTCGTGAGCCCAAGCTGTTATTATTATGGCCCAAGTAATTTGTAATGATAGCCCACTCGTGGTGGATTTGGGCCGAGTAATGTTTATCATTTGGGCTCGTGGCCTATATATAGACTATACGTCATCAGCTCCTTACTCCCCACAAAAAAATGGAGTGGTGGAGAGAAAGAATAGAACCATTCTCAGTATGGTCCGAAGCATGTTGAAAAGTAAGAATATGCCAAAGGAGTTTTGGGCCGAGGCGGTTGATTGTGCAGTATATCTATTGAACCGGTGTCCGTCAAACAGTTTAGACAGCAAGACTCCACAAGAAGCATGGAATGGAATAAAGCCTACCGTCTCTCACCTAAGTGTATTCGGAAGCATAGCGTATGTTCACGTTCCAACCCAAAGGCGATCCAAGCTTGATGATAGAAGTGAGAAGCATGTGTTCATTGGCTACGACAAGCAGTTAAAAGGTTATAAGCTCTATAATCCAATCACGGGGAAGGTGGTAGTAAGTAGAGACATAGAGTTCGATGAAGAAGAAGCATGGGATTGGAGCATTAAGAAAAATGAAAGGTATGGCTTTCTTCTTATAAATGATGAAGAAGAGATGGGTAAATCAAGTGAAGAAGTCCAACAACCTCAAAGTCCAACTCCAACCCAAGACTCACCTTCAAGTTTAAGTGAAGGAGAACCAAAGACAAGAAGTTTGCAGGAGCTCTACGAGGTAACTGAGGAAATACCCCTTCTTTGTTTTTATGTTGACTGTGAACCATTAGTTTTTAAAGAAGCTAGGAAAAGCAAGAAATGGAGACAAGCCACGGACGAGGAGATAAAGTCAATAGAAAAGAATGATACGTGGGAGTTGACGACCCTTCCAAAAGGTCAAAAGGCTATTAGAGTTAAGCGGGTATACAAGGCCAAGAAAAACGCCAAAGGCGAAGTGAAGAAGTACAAGGCAAGGCTTGTGGCTAAAAGGTACAAGAAGAAGCATGGTATCGACTATAAAGAGGAAGGATGTACGAGTGATACATGCGAGATCCAAAAACCAAGTTGCAGATGTCCACCCAAGCCGTTTAACGAGCGAGATTTCTCAAGACTAAAGATGATGCTTGGAGTCGAGAAATCAAGTTTAAAGGGGGGTGTTGGATCATAAACTTGATTTAGTCCAATAAATATTGGACTATCCATTAAAGCCCAAGCCCGTGATCAAGAAGCTTCTAGAATGACGAAGAATGGTATGGAAGCTTCTAGAAAGTCGTAGAATGGTATGGAAGCTTCTCGAAAGTCGTAGAATGGTATGGAAGCTTCTAGAAAGTAGTAGAATGGTATCTATATAAGTGTTTAGAATATTGTAGTAGATGATAACTACTAGATGTATCAAGAATATGGGAGAAATATCTAGAAGGAGTTTTCTAGAATTAGATGATTAGATAAGGATGATGATGTATTAAGAATGATCAAGATGATACAAGAAGTATCTAGATCATAGTAGAGTATCCATAGAAATATCTCGTCTCTAGAATATTCCATGGAGTAGTATAAATAGGTGTTAGGGTGATTCATTTGTAAGAATGAAGAAAAGCTTAAGTAATAAAGTTACATTGTAAAAGCTGTCTAAGTATTTCTCTTTTCATTTAATATAAGCCTAAAAGGCTCTCGTGTTTCCAACAATTCAATCATACAATAGAGGCTTTAATTTGTCAAAATGCTTACTAGATTAATACTTGGGATAAAAAATCATAATATGCCATTAACAGCAATGTGCAAGTCTTGTTTATAACTGACAAACTATTACTGTATATGGAGTATTATATAAAAGGATGTGTTATCTCAACCTTCTCTATGATGTCACATCATAGGCTTTTAGTCAAACTGTACAACCGTTGATACATAACGTATAACCAGGGGATGCGTCCAATCATTGGCAAACCCTCTCTATGGGAGGGTCCGGATAACTCAAGCCTATATAAGCTTGATATCCTGAACAAAACATCAAAAAGAAATTAATTACTGCCAGACTATATGCAGGCACCAATTTACACGATTATCATGCTAGTATTACAAAAATGCGTAGTAGATAAGCACACTCAAGCTATCATATGACCAGCCCATATCAACAAAAGCTGAAATTGGTACTACTTGGTAGCACCCATATAGTCAGACCCTTAAGAATTTTGAGTTTAAAAACACCACTGTTGCTAACCTCCTAACTACTGGAAACCAAATATAAATTATTATTTTTGGTACCAAAAGCACAACAGTAACTTCTCTCACCATCCCTCATCTATATCTATGCCAATCAAACGCAATAGATGAAAGTACAACAAAACAATGTAACCATAACCGAATTCATGCAATATGAATTCTAACCCGTTAGGGGTTTGCCTAGTGGCAAAAGGCTTATAACTATCATTACAAAAATGCGAGAGGTCTCAAGTTCAATTACTCCTAGGTGCAAAATTGGTCACGTCAACCTCCTGAAAAGGGAGGGCTTTACCCGGTTTGAGTCTATGTGGCGGTGGATTCAACCCCTATTGATTAATCGGCCAAAAGATATACAACATGTATTCATAAATCTAATATACTCATTACCAAACGATATATAAACTCTATAGGATCACAAAATATATACACAAGCCAAACTAAATCACCCAGCCGCATGCATTAACATAGGCTAAAACCATGTGTAAATATGCATTGACTTTTATAGTAACATTACTTCAGAAAACTAAAAAAAACATATTAGTGGCTTCAAATCACCTTTTTTCTACTTAACCAGCATAAGTGCAATTAGTTCAAGTCTATAAAGTATAAACTACTTTGCGAAATGGAAAGCATGAATACACTTTTGCATTATAAGGGCCCGTTTGGTTCGGCGGAATCCTAAGGATTCTGGTTTAATTGGAATCCAATTACATTCCATAACGTGTTTGGTTGACAAATTCAAAGAATCTGAAATTTGAATTTCATTCCTTACTGTGTTTGGTCGGCAAACGAAATTGAATGAATTCCTTTAAAATCCCATATATATGGAATTCAACATTCCATAGCATATATGAGAGGGTTGTTTACAATTCCATGTTATTATTATTATTATTATTATTATTATTATTATTATTATTATTATTATTATTATTATTTTCAACATCACTTTTTTATTATTATTACGAGACATCATGGCCCGTGCGATGCACGGGCTTCGTTCATCAGGAAAAAATCATACTTATATTTGGGGTAAAAAGGTGTTCGGGTTAAATTGACACATTGATTTTTTTTTTTAATACAACATTAAAATTCATCTGCTTTTCTTGGTGCTCTATAGATTCAATCAGACATACATGCATGTGAGCCGATATGTGCACAACCAAGCAATTACATTCAACACACCATATATAACTTTTTTGTATGATTATACGTAGTATCACTAAATATACTTCTTGTACAGGTAGAAAGAATGAACCATCATATATAACTTTTTGTGTATGCTTAGTGTCAATGACAATGTTCGAAAGGCTTGTATGTATATACAATAAACACGCAATCTTTGGCCTTTTGAGCATCAAGAATATCTGCACCGTTGTTCTCAGCGACATCTTTCTCGGCTATAACCTTAGACATATTGAACAACTTTGAGATAGTATTTTTTTTAAGCATGTCTTGTGTTCATCCATGGAAGCATGAATAAACTCATCAATGTGATTTCTAACATTTATTCACACATAAAATTAATTAACTTTAGGCTATTTTTACCCATTTACTTATGAATGGGTGATTTTAAAAAACAAATTTAACTAAAAACCACAAGTAATTCGTTCTTTGTAGATTATAACACGTAAGCCAAATAGAATTCAACTACACGGCCCAAATAAAAAAAATCAACCCTATGATTTAACAGCCCAAAGAAAAAAACAAATATGACCAAAGTCCAATAAGAGCCCACCAAATCTTGTAAAAAAATCGTCCCAGAATGGAGTAGCAGCCCAAAAGAGATAACCCAAATACCTAAAGCCCAATATTAACAATAGTTAGCCTAAACTTTTTCTAGAAAAACACACTAATGTCACTAACCCTATTTTTTTGTACCTTTTAATCGCTTAACACAAACACAAAAACAAACGCAATCACCAAAATATTCTCCCAAATGAATTCACAGATCTAATAAAAAAAAATCGTCGCCCCCTTTTTTCTTTGTTACCTGCTCAACCAAAACCACAACATAAGTAAAACCTGTTACTCTTTGCTTGTACCGATTGAAAAATCGTCCCTTATGTATCTTGTGGTTCGAACCTGGTTAGAAAAGAAAGAAGGCATCAAGATTCTTTATGAGTTCAGGTAGGTTGTATATCTGTTTTTCTTAAACCGAAAGAAAGATATGGATGAAACCTGATGGTTTTGTTCTTTCTTAATAACTTTCGAATATTAAATAGAAAGAAGTTAAGCTTCTAACACGGATCAATGATGGTAAATCTCTTTCGTTTCGTTTTAAATACGAATCTTCAACTATAAAAGGATAAACTGAGATCTATTTTGTTTCTTTTGTTTCTTGTTCGATACTGTGATGGGATGAAGGTGATGTGAGTTTGTTGATGGCTTAGAGTTTGTTGATGGATAAGGATAGATGATTTTCCTTTGGATACTGTGATGTTTTTTTATGGTTGGACAGTTTTGGACGTGAGTGTTTGTTTATGTTTAACTCGACCGAACAAAAGTGAGAACGAAACCGGTTGGGTTTTGTTCTAACTTATACTTTTTCGGATATTATAAAGAAACGGCTCGTTTCTTATATAGATCTATGATATGTCAAGTTCAATCTTATAAGATCTTTTAAAAGATTGGTACACCTTGAACTAAAATTGAGATGATGGAGATGACTGAGATAGGTTGTTATTTATACTATCAAAACTCCATATGAAAAGTCACAAAGATGAGAATACTATAGATGGTTTGTATACTTGCAGTAATGAGGCTTTAATTTATGAAATAAGGCTTTAGACATTTCAGCTTAAAAGCTCTTTAAAGCTTCAAAATAAGCTCTATGTATTAAATTATTAGCTTAAACTACATATTTAAGTTTCTTAGCTTGTGACATTAATGCTCACATTCAATAGGGGAACTCATTTTTTATATATATATAGATTATTATTATTATTATTATTATTATTATTATTATTATTATTATTATTATTATTATTATTATTATTATTATTATTATTATTATTATTATTATTATTATTATTATTATTATTATTTATTTTATTTTATTTTTATTATAAATGATCATTTAATTATTATTGTTGTTATTATTAATTTTTATAAACAACCACTTTATTATGATTTAAAAATTATTATATATTTAAAATTGATTATAAATTATAATTTATTTAAAAATTATTATTATTATTATATTTAAAAATTATTATTTATTTAAAATAATTATAATTTACTTAAAGCTTACTTTTTTAATTTGTACCTTAAAAAAATATATATAAAAACACTATTTATTTAATATATTAGTTTATATAATATTATTTTAAAAAAATATTATTATTATTTGATAAGTAATTTATTTATTAAATAATATTTAGTTTATTAATCTTAAACAAAAATTAAATTTTAAATATTTTAATATAATTGTTTTTACTCATTTCCTTCTTCCAACCAAACATGCGCTAGTATTTGCAAATTTTAATTTCGTCAGATTTTAAATCCTAAGGATTTCAATTTCTAAAATTTCATTCCTTCATATTCCGATTCTTTAAACAGATTCCAATTCCGTCAAAAACATTCTACGAACCAAACGAGCCCTAAGTACTTGGTAAAATATTTTGAAGGCTTTAAGTAAATAAATTATTTTGACCGACAAAGTCAAACCTGGATATTGCATATGGTGGCCATTAATCAAGAACTAAAATAAATCACCGAAATAGTGAAATCGGGGCAACTTAGGAATCAATAACAAGACATGATGTGAGTGAATCAAGAAATACACAAACTAAGAAGGAAATCAAGCAACAAGCAAAAATAAATAAATAAACTAAAATAAAAAAGCTAAAATTGAGTATACTTATCCAGAAAATAGGATATTTGTGTAGGGTCTTTGGATTAATTATGTTTCGTATATTCATCATAAACCGAGTTTACAATATATAACCATGAGACCCTAATACATAAGACTATCGGGCCATAGCCCATACAAGTGACTAATGGACCATACAAATAATACGACTAACACTCCCCCGCAGTTTGAGCGGGAGGACATTGGACACTCAAACTGGTACGAAACTCCTCAAACAAAGCAGAAGATAAACCTTTGGTAAAAATATCTGCATACTGATAACGTGATGGCACATGAAGAACTCTAACTTGACCAGCAGCAACCAAATCTCGAACAAAATGAATTTCAATCTCGATATGCTTCGTACGTTGATGCTGAACTGGATTAGAGGATAAGTATACGACACTAACATTGTCACAGTAGACAATCGTAGCAGAAGACAAAGGCATATGCAACTCACGTAGTAGATTCCGCAACCAACAGGTTTCAGCAACAGCATTGGCAACACCACGATACTCTGCCTCTGCACTAGAACGAGAAAGCGTTGGTTGACGCTTTGAGGACCACGAGAGTAAATTGTTGCCAAGAAAAACACAATAGCCAGAAGTCGATCTCCTAGTAGTAGGGCAGCCTGCCTAATCAGCATCCGAATAAGCAACCAACGAGGAAGTAGAAGAGGAGAACAACTATAAGCCATAGTCTAAAGTACCCTGATCATACCGCAAAATCCGCTTAAGTGCGGAAAAATGAGGTTCCCGAGGATCATGCATATAAAGACAAACCTGCTGTACGGCATAGGAAATATCAGGTCTAGTAAAAGTAAGATACTGTAAAGAACCAGCAAGACTCCGATATAACTTAGGATCAGAAACCGGAGCACCATCATCACCCAATTTAGACTCAGTGTCAACAGGAGTTCGAGAAGAGTTACAACCAACCATATGTGCACGCTCCAAAATCTCCATAGCATACTTACTCTGTGACAAATACATCCCAGAAAAGTCACGCGTAACAGAGATACCCAAAAAATAATTAAGAGCACCTAAATCAGTCATAGAGAACTCTGTATGTAAAGAAGCAATAATCCCCTGTAATAATCTATTAGAGGAAGCAGTGAGCACGATATTATCCACATATAATAACAAAAATGCAGTATCATCACCCTGTCTGTAAATGAATAAGGAGGAGTCACACCGACCAGAACTAAACCCAACAGTAGTAATGTAAGCTGCAAACCGCTGAAACCATGCTCGAGGAGCCTGCTTAAGACCATAAAGAGACCTCTGCAATAAACAAACATAATCCAGATGCTCTGGATCTCGAAAACCAGGAGGCTGATGCATATAAACTGTCTCAGATAAATCACCATGTAAAAAAAACATTCTTGACATCAAGCTGGTGAATAGGCCAATGTCGAGAAATAGCTAAACTAAGAACAGTCCGAATGGTGCCCGGCTTAACAACCGAACTAAAAGTCTCATCAACATCAACTCCCTCAATCTGTGTGCTACCATTGGCAACAAGACGTGACTTGTACCGACTAAGAGTGCCATCAGCCAAATACTTATGGAGAAATAACCATATACAACGAACAATATTGACACCCTCATGTCTCGGTAGAGGAATCCAAGTTTTATTTTTAATAAGTGCATTATACTCATCATACATAGCATTTCGCCAATTGGGATCATTAAAGGCATCCTTATATGACCGAGGGGAAGGAGAAATAGTAGACACAAGACCAGCATAACGAGGATTAGGACGAGTAGTCCCGACGTGAGAACGTGTGACCATGGGGTGAATTGAAACTGGGTTCGAGTTAACAAATGGAGTTGGTGGATCGGGGGAAATGGAAACGGAAGGCGGCTGTGAAGGAATCAAAATTGGAGTAGTGGGAGATTGTTGTTGTGGTGCAGGAGGTGAAGGCGGTGGAGAAGTCTGACTAAGAGGCTCAATGGGTGCAGTGGACGTAGGAACATCTTGAGCATCGGTTTGAACATTGGGTGAAGTCCATGTAGAGGTCAAAACATGAACCCCTGGCTGTTGACCAGCATTGGTTTGAACATTGGTTGACCAGCCAAGAAAGAACCCCCCTGCATAGTCTGAACCCCTGGCTGTTGAGAAACTGAAACCCCTGGAGGCTGTTGAACCTCTGTAGCAAAATAAGAACCCCCTTGTATCAGATGGACCCCCCTGTTGCATCTGTTGAACCCCCGTAGCAAAAAACGAACCCCCTTGCTGTGTTTGAACCCCTGGTTGTTGAGAAGAGGTCAAAACATGAACCCTTTGTGTCGGTTGAACCCCCTGAGGAGAATTGCCCCCGTAACAGGTTATAGGAGTTTGCAAAAGTTGGGCTTGGGCATGAGTACCAAAACCTGGTGGAATAACATAATATGCAATAGGTGTGTTGGTATTAGATTGTAACACAGGATATGTAATTTGTGGTACACGAGGAGTATGTGTTACACTATTAGTGCCAAGTTTTGCCAAAAGTCCTTGCAAGGTTGTGAGTTCAATATTAGTTAAGTTGGTGCAAGAAGAAACAAGTGAAGGATTACCAGTAGTCGACATCACAGAAGCGTTACCATGTACCCCTCCATGAAGAAATTTGCACTTCGCTCCAAACCGACACGAACCTTTGTCGAAGTTAATGCATGGCTTGTATATTTTGTCCGGCATAGGAGTGGACCGACGAGTGTTATTACTCAAGTTTGTCAATAACACCATAGGAGAGGACGAGGTACCATCGACATAGGTTTTAGGAGCACGTGATTTTAAACGCATCTCAGCCGTCGTGAGCATGGACCGATGATGCGTAGGGATTGCACCAGGCTTTACCTCTCAAGGGATCTCGAGAAGCTTACAACCCCCACCAGGCAGTGTACCTGATCGTTGTAGTATAGTATAGTGACAAGTACCGAGGGATTGATCGTTCAGCTAGGAATAGTGTCGCTAGGATTAGAAAACCTAATTACTAGTTCTAAAGATGATGGATGATTATTTTTGTATTTTTATAATTTTTTAGAAAGCAAATAAAAATCTCGGGTTTAAAGGATTTGGGCGGAATTAGCTGCTAGTCAACTAACCCAATACTAAAGATGCAATCAAAATAAAATACTAGAAATGAAAATTAAACTAAATTAAACTAAGGTTGTGAGCAATAAGTGGAGAAATTGTGTTTACTTAGATTTCACTACTCCCTAGATATCTTTTACACGTTAATTACTTGTTATAGTTGCGTGGATGACGGATTGTATTCCTTAATACCATTCATGGGGTGGCGCACTTAACTCCCCAATCCTATGAGTGCCTACTTCACTCCTATGTCGAGCCGGCTAAGAAGCTCCTAACATGGGATCATTAGAATTTACTCATGCATTAAATACAACCAATAAAACCTAGTGCACGTCAGTTCATGTTTCCTAAGACGTTCAAGCATGTTACCATTTGGAGATCTGCCAGTTTTCTTAAGCCTAACATCGAAATCATTCATCCAATACAACCATAAACAAGTAATCAACATCTAGGTTTCATTAGATCTAAGCAAACACAAGATAAATCTAGCCTAGCATGGTGGAATTAAGACAAGCACAAGATATAGACAACCAACACATAGACATATTGATTGAATTAGAAGAACACTTATCTTAATTACACATGTAAGGGTTCAAGGGCTGAAAACCCTTGAAAAACCTGTAAAATTCGTAATAGGTTCGGCCTTAGGGTTTCTCCAAAACTTCTCCTCCTTTATGAATGAAAATTAGAAAACTATATATAGGAAATTGAGGCTGACGGCGTCAAGACCAAATAGGTGACGCCGTCATCTCGCCGCCAGAATAATTCTCGGACTGCCTTGATCTACATCTGACGCCGTCATGTGTTAGGTTCTTCCAGGCCGTCACATGTTAACTCTTGACGCTCTTTCTGGTGACACCTTCATGTTTGCACTGGGCCGTCATGCAATTTACTCATGACGCCGTCAGGATGGTACTCTTGACGCCGTTACCTACTGTTCCCAGCAAGGAAAATTAAGTCTTTGGCGTTTTCTTCACTTTTATGCTCTAAAAACGTCCGAATTGCTTCCTTTTCCAGATTTCTCTCCCAAAGTACCTAAAATCACAAAAGGAACGATTTAGGGCAATATTTGATCAAATAAATTCAATTCCGGGCTTAAATTACCCCCTAAAAGTGGTTCATTTTTCGCCTCATCATATACCCTTACACTTGAGATTTGCTTGTCCTCAAGCAAATGCGCTTTTATTCTAATCAAAATACAAGTTAGGGGTCATTTAACACTAATATAAAAGTAATTACAACAAATAATCGTTCCACTAAAGACCAAAGACAAGCACGGAGGTCATATACTAGCACCTCACAAATAGTGTTTAGATACTCACATCTCTCGGGTGTAATAAAGTATAAATTACAATATGGAAACGGAAGATATCTCTCACTACCTGTCATAGCAAAATAGATTACCATAGGCTTGGGAAAGGATCAAACCTCCACCACATGGCGTAAGCACCTAGGATAAACTATCAAAGAGGTCTTTTAAAGGGTTGTAACGTTAGGTGTAGGGATATGAAATACACGGTTTTGTTGGATAAAGGCAATCTTTACTGGTGGCGAGTTAACAATCTTGGTTAATTACATGTACAATGTGGCGTTGCTAAGCCAAGACTAGACTCGACTTAAGCTAATAAATGAAAAATAACAAAAACATAAAAATGAACATAGAATGAAAAGGGATGGTAGTCCGTATGTTTTTTTCTCTTTTTATTTATTTATTTTTTTATTATTTATTTCTTTTTATTTATTTATTTTTTTTTTGCATACACTTTTACCCTACCATCCAAAATAATACATCATAGGGGGTGAACATTCCCCTTACACTTGAATTTTTACATACTTTACAATAACTAATCTAATGACTCGAATTAAGAAAATCAAAACACTTGGAGCACTTTTAAGATTAACGTACATATGGGGGTAATAATATGATGTTCTTCCCCATTACTCCATAAAATAAGTACTTTACCCATGAGTCCCAATCGTCCCAAAACAATATGTACAAGGATATGACTCGACTTAGCAACCATGTAATCAATTAGATAGTTAACTTAGGGTTTAACAAATAACAATAATGCACTAAAAATGAGTGCATACACGGAAGGCTAAGGCGATTTGGTTGTACATTTAAGTGGGGTGTTACAAATTCTTCCTTTAAGTAAGATACTTAAAGTTAGAAACGAAAAGATAGGCTCGGAGTGGTGTACTAGGGGTTTCGTGTACTAAAAATGAGTACAACGCTAAGGGTGTGGGAAAATTAGTTGACTTAACTAGCCAAGTAATATGACTTAAATGGTCAAGTAATTATGATACGGGTTTAACATAAGGGTGATCCTAATGCCTCTTATCATGTAGTAAATCCCACTACACGAATGTAGTCTCACTAGCGGTCTTGGGATGCATCACTAACGCAAGTTCTAGAATCTAAATGCTACCGGTACACTCATAAGCACTAATAGTGAATGCTTTTCCTATCAAATCTAAAGGCGAACCTCACATATTTGGGTGGAAAATTTTTCTGAATATACGGTTTTGTGCTAGTCATACAATCTCCTATCCATGAGACGCTTGCTATGGCTAAAGTTTCACTCCTAAATGTTGTAAAAAAATTTAAATTTGGCGCTAAAATTGCACTAACAAGTATTTCTCATAGTTTTATTACACATCTACCATCAAACAAACAAACTCAAGCGAAAGTGTATTTGTAAGGTATCATCGTTTTACCCTCCCCTTACACTTAAGATGAACATTGTCCCCAATGTTCAAGTAAAGAATGTAAAAGTGAAAAAGTAAAAAATGAAATCAAATACTCCCCTGATTCGCTCGGTATGGATAATTAGGTGGCCAGGTTAGATCTTCCTCCAAGAAAATGAACAATCAAAGCTTCCCTTCCAGAATATAAATCATCTTCTTGTCATACATAACCTGTAAATCCTGATAAAACAAATAAAGCAACCTCGCATAAAATCGGCGGCAATCTATATAAGTTACTAAATCCTAGAAAACAAAGTAAGATATAATGCTTGTGGAATGAAGTTTGCATATTTCCTGGAGATTATAAAACTTAATAATTCAACAAAAACCTTAATACTCCGTTAGAAAAACAAAACCGGTAAAATTTCCAGATTTTTACACGTGACGCCGTCAAGAGTAAACTCGTGACGCCGTTAGAAGTGATCTGCGGAAATTCTTATGTTAAGTTTCGGGAAAATTTCTGGAAAAACTTGGCCCTACTTCCTGGAAAATCCTGCAAAACTTCATTATGACTCAATACAAGCATTTGACTCTGACAAATACGAATATACATGTTCATTTAATATTGTGGAGAATCATGATCGGTTTGTTTCTTAAAAACCTATTTGGGGTCTCCCCTTACACTTATCTTTTGCAAAAATACCTTTGGGTGAAGTTAAGACTAGGCCATAACAACAAAGTAAAGTATTTCTACTTTTTAGTTTAGAAACATGATCTACCAACAATAAAAATAAAGCATGCATACGGAAGTAAATAACAATCAAACAAAATAAAAATCACACAAAGCATGGGTTGCCTCCCAAGAAGCGCTTTTCTTTATTTACGAGTCTTGTAGCTAGACTCAAGGTCATGGGTTACCGTGTATCGCTTATGCTCACATAACCAAGCGTGAGCCATCTAATGGTCGCCTCATCTTTCTTATACTCATCTCCTAACTCTAGACATCCGCGATAGTATCTTTTATTCTTTCCATGAGTATACTTAAGCCCTTTTCTCTCATCATTCTCACTTAGCATTTCTATGGGCGGATACCTACTACACTTCTCCATGGAAAGATCCTTGAACCTAGGGTGTGTGCGGGGCATTTGGTAGACAAAATCTTCATCCCCATCCGAGAATGTAATTAACCCTTCTATAAGTTTTTCATCAAGGTTGGTCAACCTTTTGAAGGGTTTTCCAAACACAACCTGGGTTAACTTATCATCAATAAATTCCCCTAGACTTTCCATAACCATGAACTCAACAAGATAGACCAAGCTTCCTACAAACACATGCAATGGTATTGCCCTAGCAATAATGTTTTCTCCTTTGTACTCTAACTCATCTACCATGATTTTATTATATTCATTACGCGAGATTATGTTCATGGGATTAAAGCTAGGCGTTAAAGCTCCTAAATCCGATTTTACAAGGAAATTGCATGTTGAATGAAATATCACACTCAATCCTAGTTCTAGGGTCGACATACCTAAGAGGGTTTATTTCCTCTTCCATTCGATCCTCATTAATCACATCACCATCATCAAGATCCTCGTCGGAGTCTGAATAGTAAAAAGGACTAGCCCTACGGTCATCATCATGATCGGACTCCTCTAACTCAGAATTATTGTCAAAGTGGTGGTTGGACGAGAGGTTAGGTGGGTTCTCATTCTCAACTAAAGGGAGTGGGGCGGGCATTTGGAAAATCCTACGACGAAAAACACGAATAACAGGAATCAAACGATCAATGTTATTGTTATCCATCGAAATAGTTTACGAACAAAGGAAACAAAGAAATAAGATAGACTAAAGGAAACCTAAAAATAAAAATAAAATCTTACTAGAAAGGAATCTAGCAAGTAGACCTAATAAAAAGAAATTCTAACCTAGACAATAACAATTCCCCGGCATCAGCGCCAAAAACTTGATGCGTAGGGATTGCACCAGGCTTACCTCTCAAGGGATCTCGAGAAGCTTACAACCCCCACCAGGCAGTGTACCTGATCGTTGTAGTATAGTATAGTGACAAGTACCGGGGGATTGATCGTTCAGCTAGGAATAGTGTCGCTAGGATTAGAAAACCTAATTACTAGTTCTAAAGATAATGGATGGTTATTTTTGTATTTTTATAATTTTTTAGAAAGCAAATAAAAATCTCGGGTTTAAAGGATTTGGGCGGAATTAGTTGCTAGTCAACTAACCCAATACTAAAGATGCAATCAAAATAAAATACTAGAAATGAAAATAAAACTAAATTAAACTAAGGTTGTGAGCAATAAGTGGAGAAATTGTGTTTACTTAGATTTCACTACTCCCTAGATATCTTTTACACGTTAATTACTTGTTATAGTTGCGTGGATGACGGATTGTATTCCTTAATACCATTCATGGGGTGGCGCACTTAACTCCCCAATCCTATGAGTGCCTACTTCACTCCTATGTCGAGCCGGCTAAGAAGCTCCTAACATGGGATCATTAGAATTTACTCATGCATTAAATACAACCAATAAAACCTAGTGCACGTCAGTTCATGTTTCCTAAGACGTTCAAGCATGTTACCATTTGGAGATCTGCCAGTTTTCTTAAGCCTAACATCGAAATCATTCATCCAATACAACCATAAACAAGTAATCAACATCTAGGTTTCATTAGATCTAAGCAAACACAAGATAAATCTAGCCTAGCATGGTGGAATTAAGACAAGCACAAGATATAGACAACCAACACATAGACATATTGATTGAATTAGAAGAACACTTATCTTAATTACACATGTAAGGGTTCAAGGGCTGAAAACCCTTGAAAAACCTGTAAAATTCGTAATAGGTTCGGCCTTAGGGTTTCTCCAAAACTTCTCCTCCTTTATGAATGAAAATTAGAAAACTATATATAGGAAATTGAGGCTGACGGCGTCAAGACCAAATAGGTGACGCTGTCATCTCGCCGCCAAAATAATTCTCGGACTGCCTTGATCTACATCTGACGCCGTCATGTGTTAGGTTCTTCCAGGCCGTCACATGTTAACTCTTGACGCTCTTCCTGGTGACGCCTTCATGTTTGCACTGGGCCGTCATGCAATTTACTCTTGACGCCGTCAGGATGGTACTCCTGACGCTGTCACCTACTGTTCCCAGCAAGGAAAATTAAGTCTTTGGCGTTTTCTTCACTTTTATGCTCCAAAAACGTCCGAATTGCTTCCTTTTCCAGATTTCTCTCCCAAAGTACCTAAAATCACAAAAGGAACAATTTAGGGCAATATTTGATCAAATAAATTCAATTCCAGACTTAAATGACCCCCTAAAAGTGGTTCATTTTTCGCCTCATCAACCGAACTGTTTTAAGATCTGGAAAAGGGTCACGATGAATAATGATGTCGGACACATGATTATATTTTTCGGGCAACCCGTCTAGTGCAATGTTAAACCACATCATCGTTGCTTATTGGAGATCCAAGACTAGAAAGAACGATGGCAATAGTTTCAATCTTGCGGAAGTACGCATCAATTGATAGATCACCGAGCTTCATGGACCTTAACTATGCCTTCAATGCTATCGAACGAGAACGTTTGTTATCATTGAGGATTAACAAAAGAATATCCCATGCTTCCTTCACTGTTATAGGGTTTTTGACCACCAATCGTTGTTGTAGGTTTTTAGATGACGTGGAGAAAATCCACGATAGTATGATGGTGTCAAGAGCAACCCATTCATCTGTGGGAGGAGAGATGGAGCTTGACATAGCCGCATCCGCAACAAGTTTACTGATTATATGGTCCAACAGGTTGTAGCCACGAACCAAGTTTTGGAAAAAATAAGTCCATGATGCATAGTTCATCTCATCTATATCGAGCACAACATGTACACGAGTTGAAAGATTGTTGATGGCCATGAGTTTGTCGGACAAAAAGAGAGTAGGAGGGGCAGGAGATCCGGTCATTGTGTCGACTTGTGAGAACAAACAAAAGATAAAGTAGATTCACAAACGTGTGGCTAACGATATAAAGTACCAACGTAGTTTAAGTCAAGGCAAACAAACAGGTTTCTGAAAAATCAAACAATTATGTCGACTGGTTTTTGGAGGAACCAAGGATCAACCTGACAAATCAAATAGGTTTCTGACAATGCAAACAAGTATGTCGATTGGTTTTTAGAGGAACCAATAATCGACCTGACAAAGAATTTAGGAGTTAGGGTTTCGATATGCAGGACCGAGAAGAAGGCCTGATACCATGTAGGGTTTTGGGATTAATTGTGTTTCGTATATTCATCATAAACCGAGTTTACAATATATAACCATGAGACCCTAATACATAAGACTATCGGGCCATAGCCCATACAAATGACTAATGGACCATACAAATAATACGACTAACAATTTGATGCCAGGGGTCATGGCAACAAAATCAGATGGTTCAATGTAACAAACTCTGCTTAAATTATACGATTCTACACCTACCGTTCACAACATTTTAGGATTTCAGGAGGTTCGGTTATACCCTCCCAGACAAGAGTGGCTCCATACTGTCATGACCCATCAAATAGCAAGATGAGTCATATGGTCGATGTTTCGAGTCCTATGTCAAAACAGTTGAATCTAGTAGCTTAGATGACAAAGAAATTTTTGACACAAATAATACGATGCTACGAGCCTAACTCGGATATTGCAAAACACAAAAATGATGCAACTAATAAGAATCTAAGTTAGCGCTTTCAGTTCTCTGGCACGATATCAGTAACAACATATTTTCGACGATCCATACTTATATATTTTCATAAATCAATACATATTCTCAACATATTAATCAAAGGAACTTACAATCATCTGTTCAGAAGTTCTTGTACTCGACTTACAGTTCTCTGTTCAGATTAGCACTGCTCCAACTTACGTGAAGCTTTCTGTTTCTTCACAGTGCTCAGGTCCCTTACTTCCGATGCATCAACTTTATCACGAGTGATTTAGTCCAATTAATCCTACTTTCCACAGGTACATACGCCAGAGATACAACTCAGAACAATTATATGAGCATTGGTTGCTTTGTCTATAAACTAATCATTGAAGCGTTACAATTATATGAACTTTTGGTAGCTTTGACTATAAATTAATATTCATGAACCAAATAACAATAACTATACAAATTCGCCTCATTCCCATACAACCCCATCTCACGAAACAGCCTACTATGTAGATGCCCTTTGATTAAAAACTATCTTGCATGCTTTGTTGGTGCCCCGTATGAAGACCATGATTTAAGCCCAAATTGTATATCTTTAGTATACCCATTTTGTTACGAATGAAAAACAAAAATCTAACGTGTTAATTTATAACCTTTTTTAAATCTAACATGTTTAAGAAGTTTGTTATTAAAATACCTGTTTTAATATCGATATTGCAACAATATGCGAAGCGGCTTTAACATTCTTGAGATGATGACTACCAAACACAAGCAAACAAAACCATACAACAAAAGGTAAAATGAAAACTCTTCATTAGTTTTACTAGTTTGGACCAGGTGGTCTTGTTTATTGTCAATATAACAACAACAACAACAAATTAGCCACTTGTATTAAAGTCACTTAATAAATTAGCCATTGGTTAATATCTCAGGTGCGACTTCTGGGTCTGTGATTGTGCCCCAAACAGAAAATCCCTCCGGTGACAACTCCCTGGACCAGAACTCATCAGACTTTGTTTGAAGTTGGGTTTTAAGGATTCGCGTACCTCCATTTTGACTATGGGTATAGGTATTGCGGATCCTTTGTGAAGCTTTTATTCAAGACTTTTTTCGTTGGGTTACAGTATGTTGGGGTCCGGATACCTCCATTTTGACTATGGATCTAGGTATCTCGGATTCCCTGTGAAGCTTTCATTCATTGTCTCTTGGTTATGATCGATGTAATAGTGTAGGTGCTAAGCATTCCGTCTTTTTGTAGCATTGATGAGGCGAAAAATGAACCACTTTTAGGGGGTCATTTAAGCCCGGAATTGAATTTATTTAATCAAATATTGCCCTAAATCGTTCCTTTTGTGATTTTAGGTACTTTGGGAGTGAAATCTGGAAAAGGAAGCAATTCGGACATTTTTGGAGCATAAAAGTGAAGAAAACGCCAAAGACTTAATTTTTCATGCTGGGAACAGTGTATGACGGCGTCAAGAAGGCAATCATGACGGCGTCAAGAGTAAAAACCATGACGACCCAGAAGAAACATGAAGGCGTCACAAGTAGAGCATCAAGAGTAAATTGTGTGACGGCCTGCAAAAGGGGACTACATGACGGCGTCAGATGTAGATCAAGGCAGTCTGAGGAACTATTTGGCGGCGAGATGACGGCGTCACCCATTTGTTCTTGACGCCGTCATGATCTAAAATCTATATATAGTTTTCTAATTTTCATTCATTAAGAGAGGAAGAAGTTTGGAGAAACCCTAAGGCCGAACCTTGTATGAATTTTACAGCTTTTTCAAGGGTTTTCAGCCCTTGAACCCTTACATGTGTAATTGAGATAAGTCTTCTCTTAATTCAATCAATATGTCTATGTGTTGGTTGTCTATATCTTGTGCTTGTCTTGATTCCACCATGTTAGGCTAGATCTATCTTGTGTTTGCTTAGATCTAATGAAACCTAGATGTTAATTATGTGTTGATTACTTGTTTATGGTTGTATTGGATGAATGATTTCAATGTTAGGCTTAAGAAAACTGGCAGATCTCCAATTGGTAACATGCTTGAACGTCTTAGGAAACATGAACCGATGTGTACTAGGTTTTATTGGATGTATTTAATGCATGAGTAAATTCTAATGATCCCATGTTAGGAGCTTCTTAGCCGGATCGACATAGGAGTGAAGTAGGCACTCATAGGATTGGGGAGTTAAGTACGCCACCCCATAAATGGTATTAAGGAATACAATCCGTCATCCACGCAACTATAACAAGTAATTAACGTGTAAAAGATATCTAGGGAGTAGTGAAATCTAAGTAAACACATTTCTCCCACTCATTGCTCACAACTTTAGTTTAATATAGTTTTATTTTCATTTTAGTATTTTATTTTGATTGCATCTTAGTATTGGGTTAGTTGACTAGCAACTAATTCCGCCCAAATCCTTCAAACCCGAGATATTTACTTGCTTTCTAAAAAATATAAAAAATACAAAAAGAATCATCCCTCATCTCTAGACTTAATCTTTAGGTTTTCTAATCCTAGCGACACTATTCCTAGCTGAACGATCAATCCCCCGGTACTTGTCATTATACTATACTACATCAATCAGGTACACTGCCTGGTGGGGGTTGTAAGCTTCTCAAGATCCCTTGAGAGGTAAAGCCTGGTGCGATCCCCACGTATCAAGTTTTTGGCGCCGCAGCCTGGGGAATAGTTATTGTCTAGGTTAGAATCTCTTTTTATTAGGTCTACTTGCTGGATTCCTTTCTAGCAAGATTTTATTTTTATTTTTAGGTTTTCTTTAGTCTATCTTATTTCTTTGTGTTTTTGTTCGTAACTCTTCACCACCCGACATCATGGACGATGGGAACATCTTTGAACCCGTCATCCCACCACAACAAAACCCACCACTAGAACCTCTTAGGCCCCGAACCTTAGGAGAGTATTCCCGACCTAGCCACCAAGGCTACCGAAACACCATTGAGCTCACGGAGCCAATGTGACCCCCTTGCGATCCGACACCATCCGGTTGGTGCAAAGCAGATGTGCCTTCCATGGACTTCGTTCCAAAGATCCAAATCAACATCTTAAGGACTTCCTTAAAATCATAGATTCCATAGACCTAGATGTAGCAACTAGAGAGACAACCCGATTACGCCTATTCCAATTCTCTCTATGTTATCAAGCTAGTCAATGGCTTGAGCGTTTACCCGCGGGATCCATCACCACATGGGATGATCTTACCACTCGTTTCCTTGCTCAATTTTTCCCACCGGGGAGATCTACTAAGCTTAGAAATGACATCTTGATGTTCCAACAACGTCAAAGTGAATCCTTTTACGAAGCATGGACTCGCTATAAAGACCTACTCCGAAAAGTCCCTCATCATGGCATTGAACCATGGCTCCAGATTCAAATCTTTTATGATAAAGTTAACTATCAAACGAGGAGAGCTATAGATTACGCAGCCAAGGGCAGGCTACACAGACTTAGCATTGACGAATGCTGGAAAGTTCTTGAGGGGTTGGCACAATACGAAGAAGAAGGATGGGAGGACCCGATGTTTCCAAGCAAGGGGAAACTTGATTACGCACACGCCACCCAAGAGCAGTTATTAGGAAGTATCGAGAAGCAGGTAAAAGAATTAATGAGAGTTGAGAAACCTGCTGCTGAAACCGCGTGGAATCCTAATTTACGTAGGAATGCGGTTGTCAACCATAATCTTCCTGAACGTTAACGACAAAAGGAGTTCGAAGGGATAATGGTAAACTTCATGAATAATCAGGAAAAACAAATCCAGCACCTAGAAGCACGCATGGAAAGTACTCACAATGCTTTTATGGATTTAGCAGACAAATTTATATCAAGGATCAAAGAGAAGATTAAGGAAAAATCCGCACCAAGAAAAATTGAAAAAATCTTTGAGGTCTCAACTCCTTTGTTGTTTGACCAAGAGGATAACGAGAAATCTTCCCCAAGTGCTTCACCGTTAATCACCTCCTACTTTTGCGAGCATCCTCAGGAAGAGAAGAATTCGCAATTTCAAAACATTTTCGTTGGATGCTTGCAAACCACGCTCCCAAACTTGTGCAAGAGACGTTCTTTTGGTTTTAAACCCGATGTGAAGAGGTTGCACCTCAAAAACACCACAGTTTTGAGACCCTCTATGGAACAACACCTCTTTGCACCCACAGTTAACCAACGCGAAGGTTACAACTTCACTAAAACCTCACCCACCCCTTTCTACAACCACACCTCTTTCCGTGACAGTAATGAAACGTTCGACCCTGGTGGACTTCACTAATGGAATAGCTACTCATGGTTTTTACTTATGTTTAGCTATTCACACTAAGTGCAGGGACTAAATGTGGAATTACTTCTTTTTACACCTCATACGGGCATCTGACGGCGTCAGATGGTAACTCTTGACGTCGTCACCTCGATATTTCAGCAATAATAACCCAAACTCCATCACTTTCAACTCATACCCACAAATCTCACCCAAATTGCTGCTCCACCTCCGAATCTCCATCCTCCAATTCGACATCTTCCGTGACTAATCTCCATTCGGAAAATGAGCAAGCGATCTCGACAACATCGTGGCAGCTCCTCTAGGTCCCAAAGGGTTAACTATGGGGAATTGGTCCATAGTTGGGGTGAATTCAAAAATGTTGCCGCTACAACTAAGTATGCGGAATTTTGTAATCAACACATTGATGATGGTGCTGTGATTGATTGGGAGTTTATGAGGTCCCAAGGGTTGGAGGCTGCGTTTCTGGGGAGGATCCACACTGATGGGTTCGCGGGTCCTCAATGGGAGAGGTTGTTTAGGATGAGAGAGACGGTGTATAGTGAGTTGGTGAGGGAGTTCTTTGCGACCTTCCACTTTGATCAGGCTGAGGCTAGGACGGACATGGGGGTACCACTATCTATTTTAGGTTAGGAGGGGAGGTGCGATCATGTTCGGTTACTGAGTTTGGTTGGACGATAGGTGATGAGTGTCTAAATACTCATCATTTTATACCAATCTGAACTGCCAAAACATCCAAAAACACTCAAATATGCATCAAAATACTGAAAATATCCTAGAAGTGTGTTTTATATGTTTCAAATGCAAAATGATTAAAACCAGATGAAAAACGTACAAAGTTTGCATAATTGGCATTTTCAGTCCCTCAAGTTTCAAAAGTTGTCAAAACTAGTCCCTGGTTATTCTAAAAACATGAAAAAGTCATCAAAGGTCTTTTTTTAATCATTAAGTTACATATTTAGTCCTTTGGTGCAAAGTTTCTCAAAATTACAAGTTTAGTCCCTATACTTTGGAAATTGACATAAATGGTCCCTGGGATGTAAAAACTTTGAGAAAAATAAATTTTGGTCCTTGTATTATTAATCTTTTGCAGGAATGGTCCTTGGTGTGAAGTTTGGAGAAATTACATGATTGGTCCCTGAAGTTTCACATGTTGGCAGTTTTGGTCCCTGGAATTTAAAAAATGAAATTAGTATCAAAATAGGACCTTGTACTATTCAAGTTTGTCAATTTACACCATTTTGATAACTTTGGGATATTCACATTTTCAGCCCCCAACTTTAAATAAATTACAAAATTGGTCCTTGTGTAACTTCTAAACCAAACGGATCCTTATTATTAATAAAACCAAAAAAACCAATCCAAACTAAACACTACCCAGCCCACCCTTTTTATTTGTGTGATCCAATCCACCAGGCCCAACCTCAAAAGCCCAATCCACCCCTAAATATAAAACCGGGTCAACACCCGGTCAAACCCACTCCCCCTTTCCCTTTCTCCCCTCCAATACCACCCCTCACCACTGTAGCACCAAAACCACCCTCCACCTCACCTGTTTCACCACCACTTGACTCCTCCTTTTCATACTTTGTCCCTCCACCTCACACAACTCTCCAAAACTCCTTAATTGCCCGTAAAACCTCTCCACGTAAACTACTGTGGCAAAGACTACTTTGGCGCCAAGTTATAAATTTAAACGATGGAGATTAATTGGACCATTTCAAGGGCTCAGATGTGGTGGGAAATGTCACAGTGGGTCCCACAAACACTGAAAGTCTCTATAAAGAAGAAAAGAGGCAGTGGTGAAGGAGTATTAGATTAGTTTAGTGTAATTTAGTGTCGAATAGTGTAATTCCACATTCTTAGTGTAATTTTAAGCTTTTGAGTAATCAATTAAGTTGTATCAGTGTACTTTACATCTTTTTCAATAATCAATTTCCAATTTCAGTTTGATTCTCAGTTTATGTATTTCTTAAAATTTCAAAAATCTCAAGTTTGTGCAATATTGATATTAGTGTTGTTGTATTGGATTCATAAGCTTATATAAGCTCTGACAAAGCTTGAGTAAGTCTTAGAAAACCTTAATTATCTGTTTAGCTCATAAAAGAAAAAAATAAGAAAAATACAAATTAAATATAGTAAAAATAAAAAATTAGTGAATAAGAAGGTAAGAAGCAAGGAGCAGGATAAATTTTGGATGATCTTGGTACTAGTGTCTTATGGGAGACTTTAGGAAATGTGAATGATCCATGGTTTACTAATCCTCAGCTTATTTCAGTTGTAAGTCTTTATATCCATTTTTACCATTTTACTGTTTGAGTGCTTAAATAGTTTAGATCTTGGTAACTCTAGGTTCCTGTGTTATTTGTTAGTGATATTGTAGAGTAAAATTATTAGCTTGTGTATTAAATTTCATAGTTGCTAGTTATTTAATTATCACAGTCATAATAGTATATTGGTGATTCCTAGGTCTTGGGTGTTTAAGATCGTTTATTTATGTTAAATTGATCTTAGAACATTACAATATAGTGTTAGGAATCAGAGTTGTGGTTTAAATTCCCCATTCCCTTTGAAAATCACTTAATCAGTGTGTTGAAGGGGTGTTTGGTTTAGTGAAATTCACCACTGAGCTTTGTGTTGCAGTTGTTGTTTTTGGTTGTATCAAGTCACCACAAGTCTAAATAGGTTTAATCAGTCATAAAATTGGTACCTCATTAGTGTAGAAAGTCAAAATCAACCTCCATTACCTCAACAGTTAACTGTTGAGGTTTTGTGATCTCAAATCTCACTCAATTCCATTTAGAAATTGTTGTATTAACTTAATTTAGTCCTATTATAGTTTAAAACATCATTCTCAGTTAGTTTAGAAAGATCAAAAGTCACATAAGTCAACATAAGTAGTTTTCATTGAAAAGTCAATTTAGCTTTGACAGAAAAAACCAAAAATAGTAGGATTTGTTTAGAATTTTCTGTAGTGATTTAGACATTGTGCTTTTTAGGATTTGTAGTCTAATAGCTCATCTATAAGATCCCATAGTTACCTTATTTTTAGTAATTTTTGTGTGGGCCCCAGCTTGCTCCAAAGAAGGCTGCAGGGAAGGGTATCTCCCCTGCACCAGCAGAACACATCCATCACCACCACTTTGGTGGTGGTTTGTGGCCACCTCAGTGGGCCCCACTTGTCAAACCTTGGACCTTTGAACCCCCCCTCCTAGTAGGCTCCCTATATTGACCACTTGTTTGACCTAGGAATCAGTGGACCCCACTTGAATTAACCCTTTAAACCTGTCCCATTTTCAGTTGATTAACAAGTTGCAAAGAGCTTATTAAGTGCTTATTAGCTTATTCCAAGGGCTTATCTGGCCAAATCTAGCTCAAACTTGTTTACTTAACTTATTGGAACCAGATTCAACCATGGTGGGTCCCACTTAAGCTCATTTGAGCTTATTTGCTTAGTTGGTCAAATAAAGTCAACTATTTAGGTTGTTAGCTTATAACTAGCTTATTATTAAGTTCTAAAATAATTGTTTTCATAAAAGTTAGTTATTTTTAGATATAAAATAGGTTGGTAAAAGAAAAATCCAGAAAAACAAATATAATAATAAGTGATAGTTTCTATTTAATATAATTTAATTTTTATTTTTATTTTTAGATTTTTATTAAGTAAGTTGTATTTTTATATTTTTATTAATTTCCTTTTATATTAAAGTATTTTTAGTAATTTTATTAGATTTTTATATTATCATTTAGTATTTATTATAATTAATATTAGTTTTATTAATAATTAATCAATAATTAAGTTTTAAATAGCATAATTAGTTTTTACAAAGCAACACCTAGTTTTTATAATTTTCCTAGCATTTATATGTCATAATATAATTTTAGAAATTTTTTTGTAATTTTTACTGTTCATTTACTAGTTTTTATAATTTAAATAGTTTAAATAGTAATTAATTAATAAATAGAATAATACTTAGTAAGTTAGTTTAAAAATACATAAAATAAAGTTTTTATAATTTTTTAGGATTCCTGTGATGGTTAATTAGATTTATAAAAATCTTCTTAATTATCTAAGTCTTTTTAGTATTTATAATAATTTAAATCATATAATTAGATAATTAATAATTAAATAGTTATTAAATAATAATAATTAATTAAATAATTAGTAATTGTAAAATAAATATTTTAAGTTTATTTAATTTGCATTTAAGCCCCTAAGGTATGCAAATTACTACTTTAGTTAAATTCGTTTTTGTTTCGTACATTTACGTAGATTTAAATTAAACGTACGCGTTTTTAGTGATTAATAGTTTTTAAATATCTGGCTTTTACGTAATCATTAAACTAGTTTATCTAAGTTATTTTGTTTTATAAAACCCTAGTGTAATCACTCACACACACACTTATACCCTTTCCTGTTCATAATCACTCGATCACAAACTCGTTTTTAATACCATCACAACCTCGTTGGGACATTACGACCCGGGGAAACACTGTATTCCACGGAAGCATTTCTCCCAGGCTGTTTGACTTTTACTATTGACCATTCACAAGTGGTTGAGAAATAAAATACAACTAGTTTGGGAGCAATCAAAATTTGGCGCCGCTGCCGGGGAGGTTGTGCGCTTATTCTAAACGATTTTGCGTATTAGTGAATCTGAATACACGCTCATTGTATATTTATCCATCCTTGTTCATATTATTATCATATAAAAACAAAACTGTTCCCGAAAACTTTTTAAAATTAGTTTTCAACGAACACAAAAAACCAAAAATATTTTCCTTATTATTATTATTACTACAAAAATTTTCAAAAATATCAAAAATATTCACCTTTACCCTCCTAAACCCTTTGATTCTTTCTATGTCTCATTCTCACCTTCTTGTCTGTCAATGGTGTGGTAGTCCTTATAATGGTGGTAATTGCCCCAGTTGTGGCATGGTAGAGTCAGGAAACGGGTCTGTCTATAACCAGAATCCTTATTCCTACTATGACACGACTGATTCTTACCATCAACTTCCACACCATGAGACCCAACAGTTTTACTGTTGTGAGTATTGTGGAGGCCCTCACTACGGCTCTGATTGCCAAACTAGGAATCAGTTTGTCTATGAACAGGTTCCTTGTAACAATCATGAATTTGGTTTTAACCAGCCTTCACAGTACACAAACCCTCAACCACTTCCTCAGGACGAGTTAGCTAAAGCTGAATTGATTACTAAAATGATGATTAATCAAAATCAATTCAACAAGAATATTCAAGATGGAATAAACAGTCATAAGGATCTGATTCTTAAGAAACAAAAACCTCTTGTTAACTCATTATATCTTGAGGATGAAAGTGACGAGGATGAACCAATTGAAGACAAAAACTCAAAGGATCCTTCAGATATCTTGATAATGGGGGACAAGCAATTCAAAGTAACTCCTCTTAAGGAAATAAATGACCTTGTTCCAATCCTAAAGCTATCTGAGAAACCTTTTGATTCAACTTCAGTTGAAGCTATTTCAGTAGAAATACAGGGAGAAAAGAATATAACTGAATCACTAGCAGTAGAAATAATGGAACTTGTAGAATCCATAACTGTTAGTCCTTCTCAACTCCCTGAGTCTGCTGTTATCACACCCGAGGTTCCCACTCACTCTCTGAGCATGGGAGACGAGCATCTTGACACTATTCCTGCAAAGGAATCGGACGAATTCATAAAGTCTAGTGTTGAGAACCTTGTCTCAATCCCAAGTGAGTCACAGGGAATTCTTGATCATATGTGTGATATCCCTCCCCCTCTTGTCTTCCCAAATGATCATATTGAGATGTTCTCTGATTCTGATGAGGACTATTCTTTATCTTGTGGAGACATAAGTTATGTGGGGGAATTACCTTCTGAGCTTGTCAACTCAGAAAAAGAGAATGATGAAGAAATAATCCAAGACGAATCTCTTCGTCTTACATTATTAAATGATAATCTTCTCATTTCTAGAATCGAGACTTTTAATGAAAAGCCTATTTCATCTCCTATCCCCATCAAGGATAGTGAGGTTTTGATCAATGATTCTATTCCGGAATTGCAAACGTTCCATTTTGATCAAACGGGAGAGAAGATAAGTGGTATCACCACTTCTCATTCTTATAATTCTCTTCCCGTTTATGAATCATTTACTTTTGAGGAGTTCCCCAGTGAACTCACTCAAATCAATCCCGAATACGAATCATTCACCTTTGAGGAGTTCTCCGGTGAACTCACTCATATCATATCTCCACCGGAGTATGATAACTTTTATTTTGATCTAGACATACCCATAATATGTCTTGATCAAACGAACTTAAAAGAGGAGATTCATGAAACAATGAATTCTCCTATTGAAGATGAGGAGTTAGTCATGATTTTCATCATGACTTTCTTTCTTTTCTTCATATATCCCGTGGCTTCTCCTGTTCTTCACTCCTTCGGGAGTGAGGACATTATCTTTGACCCCGGCATTCTCATTTATAAATTATGAGCCGGGTACTTATCTCATCGGTGTGGAACTTTCACGTGCTTCAAATGTTTATCCAAACATCTTGAATGAAAGTCCGATGCAGATTGTCTCTTCCACATCATGCTTCCCCATGGACAAATGAATTCGGGGTCGAGTCAAGCTAGCGACTCGGTAAATAAAAACAGTAACATGTACTTAGGGTTTTCACCCTAAGTGTGGGGGAGATACTAACCCACATGTTGTATATATGTATATATCCTCTAAAAAAAAGTACATAAACTTAAATAAAGGCTTTGAGTATTTTCCTTCTTACGTTCTAAGTGTTGGTTTAACACCCGGTACTTTGAATATTGAGGACAATATTCAGTTCTAAGTGTGGGGGGAGATTCGTTATTCTAACGAATTTAAACACATGTTCCATCAAGAACCCCCATTTTAGCCCAAAATTTTAAAATTTTTTCTCACTTAGAACGCAAATAAATGGTTATCAGTCCGCCATGTCTAACCCACATAAGGATTGGATAATCCAAGAGCAAACGATTCTTGGTAAAGATAACTCAAATCCGTTTATGGCTTGCAATTTGCCCAAAATTGTATGGTAACTCTAGGGCTGCAATCAAGTCAAGCTTTTATCAAGCAACTCGAGCTCGAGCTCGAGCTTGGCTCGATCGAGTCAAGCTTTTATCAAGCTCAAGCCCAAGCCCAAGCTCAAGCCCAAAAATTAGCTCGAAACATTTAACAAGCCAAGCTCAAGCTTTGGATAGCTTGGCTCGAGCTCGTATCAAGCTTTTATCAAGCTTTAATATAGATATTTTCATATAAGTAATTAGGATCAAATTTGGTTATTAAGCTAATTATAAGGGCTTAGTTCGTAAATATTGGATAATGTATTCTAGAAACCTTCAATCTCCTCCACTCATTCAAGCTTTTCAAGCTAAGCTCAAGCTTTGCTCGAACCTACTCAAGCCAAGCTCAAGCCTGGATGATGAAAGCTTGACAAGCTATCAAGCCAAGCTCAAGCCTAGTGTTTTTCTTTCAAGCCAAGCTCAAGCCTTGTTGAGCTTGAGCTCGGCTTGACTCGATTGCAGCCCTAGGTACCTCAACTCGCCATATCCTAAAAATCGAATGAGTTGGCTAGCCCGCAAGATTATGGCTTGTGGTAAAGGCAGTGGAAAATCCATAATTGGTAATCAGCTCACCAAGATGTTGACTATTCCATCAAGAGTTGGCTAGTCCAGAAGCAAACGGCTTTTGGTAAAGACTAATCAAATCCGTTGACAGCTAGTGGTTTGCTCAAAATCACACGGTTATCAGATGTACCACAGTTCTTACATCTGGCTACTCCAGAAGTGATGGCTTTTGGTAAAGAGTTTTTCAAATCCATTAAGTTTTTCTCAAAAGATTGTTAGGGACTAGCAATGTTTTAGTGTGGGGGATTGATGAATAGAATAATACTTAGTAAGTTAGTTTAAAAATACATAAAATAAAGTTTTTCAAATCCATTAATTTTTACTGTTCATTTACTAGTTTTTATAATTTAAATAGTTTAAATAGTAATTAATTAATAAATAGAATAATACTTAGTAAGTTAGTTTAAAAATACATAAAATAAAGTTTTTATATTTTTTTAGGATTCCTGTGATGGTTAATTAGATTTATAAAAATCTTCTTAATTATCTAAGTCTTTTTAGTATTTATAATAATTTAAATCATATAATTAGATAATTAATAATTAAATAGTTATTAAATAATAATAATTAATTAAATAATTAATAATTGTAAAATAAATATTTTAAGTTTATTTAATTTGCATTTAAGCCCCTAAGGTATGCAAATTACTACTTTAGTTAAATTCGTTTTTGTTTCGTACGTTTACGTAGATTTAAATTAAACGTACGCGTTTTTAGTTATTAAAAGTTTTTAAATATCTGGCTTTTACGTAATCGTTAAAATAGTTTATCTAAGTTAATTTGTTTTATAAAACCCTAGTGTAATCACTCACACACACACTTATACCCTTTCCTGTTCATAATCACTCGATTACAAACTCGTTTTTAATGCCATCACAACCTCGTTGGGACATTACGACCCGGGGAAACACTGTATTCCACGGAAGCATTTCTCCCAGGCTGTTTGACTTTTACTATTGACCATTCACAAGTGGTTGAGAAATAAAATACAACTAGTTTGGGAGCAATCAATAGGTTTGTATGCTAGGGAGGAGGCTGTTGAGGGAGGTTTTATGCAGAGGTTGTTGCATGGGGAGACAGTGAGGAGCGATATGAGGTACGCCACTTTTTGGCCGACCATCGGGGACGGGGTGTACACCTCGACTACCGGGGCAGCATCAATCAGGGACCCCGTGGTCAGGTTGGTCCACAGATGCATCATATACAGCTTGTCGGGACGTCATGGCACCACTCACCATGTCACTGCTTCAGATCATTTCTACCTGTATACCATCTTTTCAGCGAATGTTTACTGCAACATCCCATTTTGGATAGCTAGCTATTTGAGGACCAGTGTGGTGAGAGGGATATTTATAAGGTGTATGGGGGGATGTTCGTGACTCGATTGGCTCGTTCCTATGATCTTCCTACTCCCCCGATCATAGGATACTTGAGCGACTGTAGGGCTTGTAGGGTAGTGAGGGCTAAATCCCTCAGGTAGATGAGCATCGTGATGCTGCGGGGGAATGGGGCCTATGATTGGTATGCGGCAGGGGGACCTGATGATGAGGATGATGATGATGATGAGGGAGCGCCCCAGCAGCATCAGTTTGAGGGTTATCAGGAGGGGACGGCTGACTACTACCGACACATGAGTCGGGGAGACTGGCAGGTGCACCAGGGGGCCTGGATGGGTCAGGTGGACGCATGGCGGACCACCACTGACCAGCGCTTTGATTGGATGTATGATCACACCATCCGCCAGATGCAGCACCTCTCCACCCATGATCAGCTTGAGCCTCACCTGCAGATTGACCCATTCCCCGGTCGTGAGACAGACTACCCTCCCTACGGGTTCACAGGACACCTCCCTCCTGACTATGACTACCATTTTGGTCCTCCTCCTCAGTGATCTTTCTTGATATCTGTTATGTCTGAACAATTTTTTGATGATTATGTATTTGAAACAATTGGTACTGTAATAGTTTAGGATGTGGCCTCTGTTGGCCTTGGACAATTTTAATTTTCTATGTTTACCTTTATTAGAAATAATTGAATGTGCTTATGGTGACATTTTTCATTTTGTGTGATTTTTATTTTGTTTGTTTATTATTTGCTTCCGTATGCATGCTTTATTTTTATTGTTGGTAGATCATGTTTCTAAACTAAATAGTGGAAATACTTTACTTTGTTGTTTGGCCTAGTCTTAACTTCACCTAAAGGTATTTTTGCAAAAGATAAGTGTAAGGGGAAACCCCAAATATGTTTTTAAGAAACAAACCGATCATGATTCTCCACAATATTAAGTGAACATGTATATTCGTAATTGTTAGAGTCAAATGCTTGTATCGAGTCATAATGAAGTTTTGCAGGATTTTCCAGGAAGTAGAACCAAGTTTTTCCAGAAATTTTCCGGAAACTTAACATAAGAATTTCTGCAGGTCACTTCTGACGGCGTCACGAGTTTACTCTTGACGGCGTCACGTGTAAAAATCTGGAAATTTTACCGGTTTTGTTTTTCTAACGGAGTCTTAAAGTTTTTGTTGAATTATTAAGTTTTATAATCTCCAGAAAATCTGCAAACTTCATTCCACAAGCATTATATCTTATCTTGTTTTCTAGGATTTAGTAACTTATGTAGATTACCGCCGATTTTATGCGAGGTTGCCTTGTCTGTTTTCTCAGGATTTACAGGTTATGTATGACAAGAAGATGATTATTTTTCTGGAAGGGAAGCTTTGATTGTTCATTTTCTTGGAGGAAGATTTAACTTGGCCACCTTATTATCCATACCGAGCGAATCAGGGGAGTATTTGATTTCATTCTTTTTACTTTTTCACTTTTACATTCTTTACTTGAACAATGGGGATAATGTTCATCCTAAGTGTAAGGGGAGGGTAAAATGATGATACCTTACAGATACACTTTCGTTTGAGTTTGTTTGTTTAATAGTAGATGTGTAATAAAACTATGAGAAATACTTGTTAGTGTAATTTTAGCGCCAAATTTAAAATTTTTTACAACATTTAGGAGTGAAACTTTAGCCATAGCAAGCGTCTCATGGATAGGAGATTGTATGACTAGCACATAACCGTATCATTCAGAAAAATTTTCCACCCAAATATGTGAGGTTCGCCTTTAGATTTGATAGGAAAAGCATTCACTATTAGTGCTTATGAGTGTACCGGTAGCATTTAGATTCTAGAACTTGCGTTAGTGATGCATCCCGAGACCGCTAGTGAGACTACATTCGTGTAGTAGGATTTACTACATGATAAGAGGCATTAGGAACACCCTTGTGTTAAACCCGTATTATAATTACTTGACCATTTAAGTCATATTGCTTGGCTAGTTAAGTCAACTAATTTTTATCACACCTTAGCGTTGTACTCATTTTTAGTACACGAAACCCCTAGTACACCCCTCCGAGCCTATCTTTTCGTTTCTAACTTTAAGCATCTTACTTAAAGGAAGAATTTGTTACACCCCACTTAAATGTACACCCAAATCCCCTTATCCTTCCGTGTATACAGTCAACTTTAGTGCATTATTGTTATTTGTTAAACCCTAAGTTAACTATCTAATTGATTACATGGTTGCTAAGTCGAGTCATATCCTTGTACATATTGTTTTGGGACGATTGGGACTTATAGGTAAAGTACTTATTCTATGGAGTAATGGGGAAGAACATCATTTATTACCCCCATATGTACGATAATCTTAAAAGTACTCCAAGTGTTTTGATTTTCTTAATTCAAGTCATTAGATTAGTTTATTGTAAAGTATGTAAAAATTCAAGTGTAAGGGGAATTTACATCCCCTACGATGTATTATTTTGGATGGTAGGGTAAGAGTGTATGCAAAAAAAAAAAAAAAAAAAAAAAAAAAATAGAAAAAGAAAAAGAGAAAAAAACATACGGACTACCATCCCGTTTCATTCTATGTTCATTTTATGTTTTTGTTATTTTTGATTTATTAGCTTAAGTCGAGTCTAGTCTTGGCTTAGCAACGCCATATTGTATATGTAATTAACCAAGATTGTTAACTCGCCACCAGTAAAGATTGCCTATATCCAACAAAACCGTGTATTTCATATCCCTACACCTAACATTACAACCCTTTTAAAAGACCTCTTTGATAGTTTATCCTAGGTGCTTACGCCATGTGGTGGAGGTTTGATCCTTTCCCAAGCCTATGGTAATCTATTTTGCTATGACAGGTAGTGAGAGATATCTTCCATTTCCATATTGTAATTTATACTTTATTACACCCGAGAGATGTGAGTATCTAAACACTATTTGTGAGGTGCTAGTGTATGACCTCCGTGCTTGTCTTTGGTCTTTAGTGGAACGATTATTTGTTGTAATTACTTTTATATTAGCGTTAAATGACCCATAACTTGTATTTTAAGTAGAATAAAAGCGCATTTGCTTGAGGAGAAGCAAATCTCAAGTGTAAGGGTATATGATGAGGCGAAAAATGAACCACTTTTAGGGAGTCATTTAAGCCCGGAATTGAATTTATTTAATCAAATATTGCCCTAAATCGTTCCTTTTGTGATTTTAGGTACTTTAGGAGTGAAATCTGGAAAAGGAAGCAATTCGGACGCTTTTGGAGCATAAAAGTGAAGAAAACGCCAAAGACTTAATTTTCCATGCTGGGAACAGTGTATGACGGCGTCAAGAAGGCAATCATGACGGCGTCAAGAGTAAAAACCATGACAACCCAGAAGAAACATGAAGGCGTCACAAGTAGAGCGTCAAGAGTAAATTGTGTGACGGCCTGCAAAAGGGGACTACATGACGGCATCAGATGTAGATCAAGGCAGTCCGAGGAACTATTTGGCGGCGAGATGACGGCGTCACCCATTTGTTCTTGACGCCGTCACGATCTAAAATCTATATATAGTTTTCTAATTTTCATTCATTAAGAGAGGAAGAAGTTTGGAGAAACCCTAAGGCCGAACCTTGTACGAATTTTACAGCTTTTTCAAGGGTTTTAAGCCCTTGAACCCTTACATGTGTAATTGAGACAAGTCTTCTCTTAATTCAATCAATATGTCTATGTGTTGGTTGTCTATATCTTGTGCTTGTCTTGATTCCACCATGTTAGGCTAGATCTATCTTGTGTTTGCTTAGATCTAATGAAACCTAGATGTTAATTATGTGTTGATTACTTGTTTATGGTTGTATTGGATGAATGATTTCAATGTTAGGCTTAAGAAAACTGGCAGATCTCCAATTGGTAACATGCTTGAACGTCTTAGGAAACATGAACCGATGTGTACTAGGTTTTATTGGTTGTATTTAATGCATGAGTAAATTCTAATGATCCCATGTTAGGAGCTTCTTAGCCGGCTCGACATAGGAGTGAAGTAGGCACTCATAGGATTGGGGAGTTAAGTACGCCACCCCATGAATGGTATTAAGGAATACAATCCGTCATCCACGCAACTATAACAAGTAATTAACGTGTAAAAGATATCTAGGGAGTAGTGAAATCTAAGTAAACACATTTCTCCCACTCATTGCTCACAACTTTAGTTTAATATAGTTTTATTTTCATTTTAGTATTTTATTTTGATTGCATCTTAGTATTGGGTTAGTTGACTAGCAACTAATTCCGCCCAAATCCTTCAAACCCGAGATATTTACTTGCTTTCTAAAAAATATAAAAAATACAAAAAGAATCATCCCTCATCTCTAGACTTAATCTTTAGGTTTTCTAATCCTAGCGACACTATTCCTAGCTGAACGATCAATCCCCCGGTACTTGTCATTATACTATACTACATCGATCAGGTACACTGCCTGGTGGGGGTTGTAAGCTTCTCAAGATCCCTTGAGATGTAAAGCCTGGTGCGATCCCCACGTATCAAGCATAGATCTTTCGGAACAATCGATGTATTACCTTAGTGGTATTATGAACAGATATTTTGTTGTTTCGTTATTTCGGAACAATCGATGTAACGGATTTTGATCCTTGAATATATATAACTTTCCTTCCTTATGCTTGTGTTGGCATTATATATATATATATATATATATATATATATATATATATTTATTTATATATTCTTTTTTTTTAACTATGTATGTGTACACTCCGCAGGGTGTAACTCAATTACCGTAGGGTGTTTGTTTTTCGTAAATTATCATACACTTGTCATGCTTTTGGCTTTGTTTGTTAGCCAAGCGAGGTTCGTGTGGTATGGACAACTTGTGCCTTTCGGCTCTTGGCCGCACGTATTACCCTCTTGGGTTTTGCTATATTGGACAACTTGTAGCCTCCGGCTCTTGGCCTTAGATTATACCCGCTTGGGGTTTTGTTTTACTGGGCAAGTTGTGCCTTTCGGCTCTTGGCCTTAGATTATACCCACTTGGGGTTTTATTTTTCTGGACAACTTGTATCTTCCGGCTCTTGGTCTTAAGTTATACCCACTTGGGTTTTGTTTTACCGGACAACTTGTGTCCTTCGGCTCTTGGCCTTAGATTATACCCACTTGGGGTTTTGTTTTACTGGACAACCTGTGTCCTTCGGCTCTTGGCCTTAGATTATACCCACTTGGGGTTTTGTTTTACTGGACAACCTGTGTCCTTTGGCTCTTGGCCTTAGATTATACCCACTTGGGGTTTTGTTTTACTGGACAACTAGTGGTTAGATAAAAACAACTTTTCTCACGGCCCAACTGCATAGAATGTTTTATTGATGATAGGAAAATGGCTCATGCCTTACAATAAGTCTTCCGGGATAATAGATTACATAAAACACTTTTTTAAATTAATTGCACGCTAGGTTCGAGGTATTTCTATGTCGTCCATGGTTTGGAGTTTGTAAGTGCCATGTTGGTAAGCTTCCGTTATCCGGTAGGGGCCTTCCCAGTTCGGTCCTAATTTTCCTTGATCTTCGACCCTGCTGGCTTCATTCTTCCGATACACGAAGTCTCCTACTTTGAAAGCTTCGTGTCTAACCCTTCGGTTGTAATATTGCTCCACCTTCTTTTTGTATCTGGCCTCTCTTATTGCCGCCATTTCTCGTCGCTCTTCCAACAAGTTTAGGTTTAAACTGATTTCATCGTCGTTATCTTCGGCGTTTGCCATCATGGTCTGAAAGGTAGGCATACCAATTTCCGCTGGGATGACCGCCTCGCTTCCGTAGGTCAGACTAAAGGGAGTTTCTCCATTGCTAGTTTTCAAGGTGGTACGGAATGCCCATAGTATGTTTGGTACTTCATCTACCCATCCGGATCTTTCTCTTCTGAGTCGTGACTTGAATCCTTTCATTAAGCTTTTATTTGCTCTTTCCACCAATCCGTTGGCTTGAGGGTGAGCTACGTCCGTGTTGATTTGTGTGATATTCAATCTTTCGCACCAACTCTTGAACGGGTCCCCCACAAAGTTACTTTCATTGTCCGTGATGATTATCTTGGGTAATCCGAACCTACAGACAATGTTGTCCTGATGCGTGGGAATCGCACCTTGCTTTACCTCTCGAGGGATCTCGCGAGGCTTACAACCCCCACCAGGCAGTGTACCTGATCGTTGTAGTATAGTATAGTGACAAGTACCGGGGGATTGATCGTTCAGCTTAGGAATAGTGTCGCTAGGATTAGAAAACCTAATTAATAGTTCTAGAGGTGAGAGATGATTATTTTTGTATTTTTATATTTTTATGAAAGCAAGTAAAATCTCGGGTTTTGGAAGAGTGGGCGGAATTAGTTGCTATTCAACTAACCCAAAGCTATTATATAATTAAAATAAAATAATGAAAATGAAATTAAACTAATTAAACTAAGGTTGTGAGCAGTAATTGGAGAAATTGTGTTTACTTAGACTTCATTACTCCCTAGATATCTTTTACATGTTAATTACTTGTTACACTTGTATGAATGACGGGTTGTATTCCTTAATACCATTCGTGGGGTGGCATACATAACTCCCCAACTCTATGAGCTCTTATCTCCTCCTACACCATGACCCAGCACAACTATAGGGATTGTAAACAGTGGCTCATGCATTAAATACAACCAATAAAGACCTAGTACGCCTCGGTTCATGTTTCTTAAGACGTTCAAGCATGTTACCATTTGGAGATCTGCCAGTTTTCTTAAGCCTAACATATAAATCATTCATTCAAAACAAGAATAGACAAGTAATCAACACATAATCAACATCTAGGTTTCATTAGATCTAAGCAAACACAAGAGATATCTAGCCTAGCATAATGGAATTGAGACAAGAACAAGAGATAAACAACCAACACATAGACATATTGATTGAATTGAAAGTACACTTATCTCAATTACAATGCAAGGTCTCAAGGGTTTGGAACCCTTGAAAAACCTGTGAAAGAGGCACCAAAATCGTCTTTAGGGTTTCACCAAAACTTCTCTTTTTTTATGAAAAAACTAGAAAACTATATATAGGAAAATCGTTCTGACGGCGTCAAGAGTTAATTCTGACGCCGTCACCTCGCCGCCATAAACTTCCTCGGACGGCCTTGATCCACTTATGACGGCCTATGTGACGCCGTCACCACCCACGGTAAATTATTTTTGGCCACTTTGACGCCGTCACCTCTCCATCTGACGCCGTCACCACCTTCGATATTTAATTCTTCATGTCTGACGCCGTCAAGCGTTTGGTCTTGACGCCGTCACCTTGTATTTCCAGCTTGGATTTTTGGTACTTTGCCGTTTTCTTCACTTTATGCTCCAAAAACGTCCAAAATAGCCTCTTTTCCAGAATTCACTCTCCAAACACCTAAAATCACAAAAGGAACGATTTAGGGCAATATTTGATCAAATAAAGTCGGATTCGGGCTTAAATGACCCCCTAAAAACGGATCATTTTTCGCCTCATCATATACCCTTACACTTGAGATTTGCTTGTCCTCAAGCAAATGAGCTTTTATTCTACTCAAAAGACAAGTTAGGGGTCATTTAACACTAATATAAAAGTAATTACAACAAATAATCGTTCCACTAAAGACCAATAGACAAGCACGGAGGTCATACACAAGCACCTCACAAATAGTGTTTAGATACTCACATCTCTCGGGTGTAATAAAGTAATATAACATTATGGAAATGGAAGATATCTCTCACTACCTGTCATAGCAAAATAGATTACCATAAGCTTGGGAAAGGATCAAACCTCCACCACATGGCGTAAGCACCTAGGATAAACTATCAAAGAGGTCTTTTAAAGGGTTATAATGTTAGGTGTAGGGATATGAATTACACGGTTTTGTTGGATAAAGGAAGTTTTACTGGTGGCGAGTTAACAATCTTGGTTAATTACATGTACAAGATGGCGTTGCTAAGCCAAGACTAGACTCGACTTAAGCTAATAAATGAAAAATAACAAAAACATAAAATAAACATAGAATAAAAACGGGATGGTAGTCCGTATGTTTTTTTTCTCTTTTTTTTTCTTTTCTATTTTTTTTTTCTTTTTCTTAATTTTTTCGATTTTTTTTTTTTTTTTTTTTTTTTTTGCATACACTCTTACCCTACCATCCAAAATAATACATCATAGGGGATGAGAATTCCCCTTACACTTGAATCTTTACATACTTTACAATTAACTAATCTAATGACTCGAATTAAGAAAATCAAAACACTTGGAGCACTTTTAAGATTAACGTATATGGGGGTAATAAGTGATGTTCTTCCCCATTACTCCATAAAATAAGTACTTACCCATGAGTCCCAATCGTCCCAAAACAATATATACAAGGATATGACTCGACTTAGCAACCATGTAATCAATTAGAAAGTTAACTTAGGGTTTAACAAATAACAATAATGCACTAAAAATGAGCGCATACACGGAAGGCTAAGGCGATTTGGTTGTACATTTAAGTGGGGTGTAACAAATTCTTCCTTTAAGTAAAATGCTTAAAGTTAGAAACGAAAAGATAGGCTCGGAGGGGTGTACTAGGGGTATCGTGTACTAAAAATGAGTACAACGCTAAGGGTGTGGGAAAAATTAGTTGACTTAACTAGCCAAGTAATATGACTTAAATGGTCAAGTAATTATAATACGAGTTTAACACAAGGGTGATCCTAATGCCTCTTATCATGTAGTAAATCCTACTACACGAATGTAGTCTCACTAGCGGTCTCGGGATGCATCACTAACGCAAGTTCTAGAATCTAAATGCTACCGGTACACTCATAAGCACTAATAATAAACGCTTTTCCTATCAAAACTAAAGGCGAACCTCTCATTTTTGGGTGGAAAATTTTTCTGAATATACGGTTATGTGCTAGTCATACAACCTCCTATCCATGAGACGCTTGCTATGGCTAAAGTTTCACTCCTAAATGTTGTAAAAAATTTTAAATTTGGCGCTAAAATTACACTAACAAGTATTTCTCGTAGTTTTATTACTCATCTACTATCAAACAAAACAAACTCAAGCGAAAGTGCATATGTAAGGTATCATCTTTTTACCCTCCCCTTACACTTAAGATGAACATTGTCCCCAATGTTCAAGTAAAGAATGTAAAAGTTAAAAGTAAAAAGAATGAAATCAAATACTCCCCTGATTCGCTCGGTATGGATTTTAGGTGGCCAGGTTAAATCTTCTTCCAAGAAAACGAACAATCAAAGCTTCCCTTCCAGAATATAAATCATCTTCTTGTCACAAATAACCTGTAAATCCTGACAAAAGTAGACAAGGCAACCTCGCGTAAAATCGGCGGCATCCTATATAAGTTACTAAATCCTAGAAAACAAAGTAAGATATAATGCTTGTGGAATGAAGTTTGCAGATTTCCTGGAGATTATAAAACTTAATAATTCACAAAAACCATAAGACTCCGTTAGAAAAACAAAACCGGTAAAATTTCCAGATTTTAACTCCTGACGCCGTCAAGAGCAAACCCTGACGCCGTCAGAATGGACTTGCAGAAATTCTTATGTTAAGTTTCCGGAAAATTTCTGGAAAAACTTTGTCCTAGTTCCTGGAAAATCCTGCAAACCTTCATTATGACTCAATACAAGCATTTGACTCTATCAATTACGAATATACATGTTCATTAAATATTGTGGAGAATCATGATCGGGTTGTTTCTTAAAAACATATTTGGGGTTTCCCCTTACACTTATCTTTTGCAAAAATACCTCTAGGTTGAAGTTAAGACTAGGCTAAACAACATAATAAAGTATTTCACTTTTTAGTAAAGAAACATGATCAACCAACAATAAAAATAAAACATGCATACGGAAGCAAATAACAATCAAACAAATAAAAATCACACAAAACATGGGTTGCCTCCCAAGCAGCGCTTTTCTTTATTTACGAGTCTTGTAGCTAGACTCAAAGTCGTGGGTTACTACGTGATCTCATCATTGGTTCCACTCTCTAGGTCGTCTTCTAAACCAGTTTTGTATTCCGGACCTAGTTGCAAGCATTCTTTGTAGAAACCAAGCATCCTATTTCTAACATACTCTACTCCTCTACGTCTATCCTCATCATTCCTATAATAAGCCGCTTGCTTATGTTCCTTTTCGAAATTAGAGAGAAGGCGGTATTGCTCAATTTTGTAGGGCATTTGATAAGCAACCTCATCATTGTCTTTCTTGAACCTAACTACCCCTAACGTCGGATCATAACTCATCCTAGTGGCCTCAACAAATGGTTTCCCAAATATTATTTGACTTAGGCAAGCATCTATCACCGGACGCGTGTCTTCCACTATCATAAAATCAATCTCATAGGTGAGATTCCCTATAATCACATGTACTCCCTTAACTCTTCCTGCAAAATTACTTATCCAACTTTTACCGGGCATTATCCTAAAATTGAGTTGCTTCTTCATCACCCAATTGTAATAAGTCCTAGACATGATGTTCACGGGGGATCTAGGGTCTATGTAAGCTTTCCATATATGCATGTGCCCGATATTGCATGGGATGTTAATATTAGAGGGGTCTCCCATTTTGATCAGGGGATCGCCAAAGATATATGTTGTCTCGGGACTATCGAATAAATCCTTATGGTATTCCCGTTCTTCCTTGGTTGGCAACTTGTCGAAATATTCCTCTATAGGTTCTACCTCCTCTAATTTCTCATCCTTTTTAACCTCAACTTCCCTACTCTCATCCTCACTATTGGCTTCTACTCTATCTTCATCCTTGTCACTCTCCTCTATCTCCCTATCTATCGGCTTAATGGTGACAACATTGACAAAGTGGACATGTTTGGATGATGAGGGGTCCTTAACTTGGATTCCACTATTGGTGTCCCTAGTGTCCTTCCTAGGTGTGGTTAATGTTTGGTTGTTGAGGGCTTTCAACAAGTTGTCGATCTTGTTGGTCATCTCCGTTTGTTGTTGGTTGAATTCGGTTTCAAACCTAGCTATGCGAGCTTCTTGAGATTCCATGAACTTTGACATCAATCCTTCAAGATTGTTGGTACTACCATAGTTGTTAGAAGGATTGTTGTTGAAAGTACGGTTGGGTGGGGGACCGTTTGATTGGTAACGATTAGGTGTGTTGGATGAATTGGGTTGATTTTGTCTCCACCTAAGGTTTGGGTGATTTTTCCATGAGGGGTTGTATGAATCACCGTATGTGTTTGGCTCGGGCTTGAAAGTGTACCACTTATCTCCCGCTTCGTCGGTACGCGTGGATGCATAGTCCGCAAAAGCTGTTCCGGGGAGTTCCACACAATCACGAGTGTCATGGGGACCACTACATAATTCGCATGAAGAAGTGATTTTGTTCACTTGGCTTGAATGCTTCGGAGCTTCGTAAGATTTCATGAGAAACTTGACTTGGTCCTCAAGTTCCATGATCCTACGGTTGGGAGTGCTTGAATTATTCGAAGGCAAAGATATTGCCTTGACCGTTTTGTTCAAATCACGGGGATCATTCCAACTTTCGTTGTCATAGAGAGCAAGATCTTCTATGAGTTCCCATGATTGTTCCGCACTAAGATCACGTAGCTTACCACCGGCCGATTGGTCAATGGTTCGCCTCGTGGGGATGTCGATATGGTCATAGAAGATTTGGACTTGGAGCCAAAGATCTATGCCATGATGAGGGACTTTTTGGAGTAAGTCCTTGAAACGAGTCCATGCTTCATAAAGAGATTCATTTTGACGTTGTTGGAACATCAAGATGTCATTCCTAAGTTTAGTAGTTCTCCCCGGTGGGAAAAATTGAGCAAGGAAACGAGTGGTGAGATCATCCCATGTGGTGATGGATCCCGCGGGTAAACGCTCAAGCCATTGACTAGCTTGATCCCGTAGAGAGATTTGGAATAGGCGTAAACGGGTAGTCTCTCTAGTTTCAACACCTAGGTCTATGGAATCTACGATTTTGAGGAAGTCCTTAAGGTGTTGGTTTGGATCTTCGGAACGAAGTCCATGGAATGCACATCCGCTTTGCACCAACCGGATGGTGTCGGATCGCAAGGGGGTCACATTGGCTCCGGTGAGCTCAATGGTGTTTCGGTAGCCTTGGCGGCTAGGTCGGGAATACTCTCCTAAGGTTCGGGGCCTAAGGGGTTCTAATGGTGGGTTTTGTTGTGGTGGGATGATGGGTTCAAAGATGTTACCACCTTCCATGATGTCGGATGGTAAAGAGTTACGAACAAAGGCACGAAGAAATAAGATAGACTAAAGAAGACCTAAAAATAAAAATAAAAATCTTACTAGAAAGGAATCTAGCAAGTAGACCTAATAAAAAGAAATCCTAACCTAGACAATAACTATTCCCCAGGCTGCGGCGCCAAAAACTTGATGCGTGGGAATCGCACCTTGCTTTACCTCTCGAGGGATCTCGCGAGGCTTACAACCCCCACCAGGCAGTGTACCTGATCGTTGTAGTATAGTATAGTGACAAGTACCGGGGGATTGATCGTTCAGCTTAGGAATAGTGTCGCTAGGATTAGAAAACCTAATTAATAGTTCTAGAGGTGAGAGATGATTATTTTTGTATTTTTATATTTTTATGAAAGCAAGTAAAATCTCGGGTTTTGGAAGAGTGGGCGGAATTAGTTGCTATTCAACTAACCCAAAGCTATTATATAATTAAAATAAAATAATGAAAATGAAATTAAACTAATTAAACTAAGGTTGTGAGCAGTAATTGGAGAAATTGTGTTTACTTAGACTTCATTACTCCCTAGATATCTTTTACATGTTAATTACTTGTTACACTTGTATGAATGACGGGTTGTATTCCTTAATACCATTCGTGGGGTGGCATACATAACTCCCCAACTCTATGAGCTCTTATCTCCTCCTACACCATGACCCAGCACAACTATAGGGATTGTAAACAGTGGCTCATGCATTAAATACAACCAATAAAGACCTAGTACGCCTCGGTTCATGTTTCTTAAGACGTTCAAGCATGTTACCATTTGGAGATCTGCCAGTTTTCTTAAGCCTAACATATAAATCATTCATTCAAAACAAGAATAGACAAGTAATCAACACATAATCAACATCTAGGTTTCATTAGATCTAAGCAAACACAAGAGATATCTAGCCTAGCATAATGGAATTGAGACAAGAACAAGAGATAAACAACCGACACATAGACATATTGATTGAATTGAAAGTACACTTATCTCAATTACAATGCAAGGTCTCAAGGGTTTGGAACCCTTGAAAAATCTGTGAAAGAGGCACCAAAATCGTCTTTAGGTTTCACCAAAACTTCTCTTTTTTTATGAAAAAACTAGAAAACTATATATAGGAAAATCGTTCTGACGGCGTCAAGAGTTAATTCTGACGCCGTCACCTCGCCGCCATAAACTTCCTCGGACGGCCTTGATCCACTTATGACGGCCTATGTGACGCCGTCACCACCCACGGTAAATTATTTTTGGCCACTTTGACGCCGTCACCTCTCCATCTGACGCCGTCACCACCTTCGATATTTAATTCTTCATGTCTGACGCCGTCAAGCGTTTGGTCTTGACGCCGTCACCTTGTATTTCCAGCTTGGATTTTTGGTACTTTGCCGTTTTCTTCACTTTATGCTCCAAAAACGTCCAAAATAGCCTCTTTTCCAGAATTCACTCTCCAAACACCTAAAATCACAAAAGGAACGATTTAGGGCAATATTTGATCAAATAAATTCGGATTCAGGCTTAAATGACCCCCTAAAAATGGATCATTTTTCGCCTCATCATGTCCCATACAAATTTTTTCACCTCTTTTGCGGTAGTTTTGGCTAGGGGCTTTGCTTCCATCCACTTTGTAAAGTAGTCAATGGCCACAATTACATGTTTAACCTTCCCTAGAGCTTCGGGTAAAGGTCCCAGCACGTCTATTGCCCATTGAAAGAATGGCCATGGTGCCATGACGGAGGTTAGCACTGTTTTTGGTAACTTAGGAACCGGAGCATGTATTTGACATGAGTCGCATTTTTGGATAACTTCCCTAGCGTCTTGATGCATGGTTGGCCAGTAATATCCCTGTCTCATAAGTTTGGCTACTACGGACCGTAGTCCGGAATGCATACCGCGCGCTCCTTCGTGCACCTCTCGGATTATGTAATTGGCTTGGAGAGGTCCTACGCACCGCAGCATTGGTCCTAGATAGGATTTTTTGAATAGTACATCATCAATCAGTGTATAATGGCTTATTTTCATACGAAGGGTTCGGGCTAAGTTTTGATCCTCCGGCCATATCCCTTCTTTTAAGCACCGGAGTATGGGTGACATCCAGTTTTCTTCTTCTTCTACTACTATTTTGTTAATTATCTCTTCCTCAGTGGATGGCTTCTTCAATACCTCCACCAGGATTTCCTTTGTTAAGTGGTTGAATGCTACGGATGCTAACTTGCTTAATACGTCTACTTTTTGGTTTTGGGCTCTCGGGATATTCTTTATCTTGAAGTGTTTGAAGCAAGCAATATACTCCTTGGCTTTGGCGAGGTACTTTGTCATGCTCTCCGTGTACGCAGTAAACTCTCTGTTGATTTGGCTTGCCACTAGGTTTGAGTCCACTCATACGTCCAGTGCTTCTATATGCATTTCCCTTGCGATTCTCAGTCCGGCCAGGAGTGCTTCGTATTCTACTCTGTTGTTGGTAGCTTCGAAGTTTAATCTGAGAGCATAAGTGTATTTTTCTTTTTCCGGACTGATCAGTACTAGTCCTACTCCAGAACCTTTTTTGCTAGAGGTTCCATCGGTGTATAAGATCCATTCCCCAGTCTGAGATATGTTGCATATCTCCTTGCCCCTCCTTTTTGGATCCGGATAAGCTGTTCCGATGGGTACTTCATTGATGAAGTCGGCCAGTACTTGTCCCTTGACAGCATTTCTTGGTACATAGGTAATGTTGTAGGCTCCCAGTTCTACCATGTATTTGGTTAATCGTCCGGAAGATTCTGCTCGGTTCAGTACTTGCTTGATAGCATGGTCCGTTATGACTTTGATGGGGTGAGCTTCGAAATATCGCCTCAGTCTTCTGGATAGATGTAGGAGGGCTAAAGCCAATTTTTCGACCAGAGCATACCTCTTTTCGGCTTCGTGCAACGTTCGGCTTACATAATGAACTGGGAACTGCCGTCCTTCCCTTTCAACCAACATTACCCCGCTTATTGCTTCCATCGCGGCTGATAGATATAGGTACATGTCCTCTTTTGGTTTTGGCGTTGTTAGGCATGGGAGCTCCAGAATCATTTTCTTCATCTCTTGAAAATCCTTTTCAGCTACCTCCGTCCATTGGTATTTTTCTTTATTATCTTTGGTGATGTTCTTTAATGTTTCAAAGAAAGGCAGAGATCTTTCGGCAGATTTTGACAAGAAACGGTTTAGTGCTGCGAGTTTACCATTTAAACTTTGCATTTCCTTCAATGATTTTGGTGATAGCATATCAGCAATTGCTCTAGTTTTCTTAGGGTTTGCTCTAATTCCTTCGGAAGTCACCATGTAACCAAGGAATTTACCCTCTTCCACTTTGAAGGAACACTTCTTAGGGTTTAGTTTCATATTGATCCCTCGGAGATTGTCGAATGTTTCTGCTATATCGGCTAACAGCTCTTTTTCCGTTTGGCTTTTGATGACCATGTCATCTACATATACTTCCAGGTTTCGGCCAATTTGCGTCCGGAAGGCACAGTCTACTAGTTTCTGATAGGTTGCTCTGGCATTTTTTAGTCCGAACGGCATTTTAACATAACAGTATGTTCCATGATCGGTATAGAAGGCCGTTTTCTCCTCGTCTTCCTTTGCCATCTGCACTTGGTGATATCCTTTGTAAGCATCTAGGAAACATTTGTAGCGGAATCCCATTACTGACTCGATCTTCCAATCTATTTCGGGCAACAGATAGTAGTCTTTGCGACATGATGAGTTGAGGTTCTTGAAATCAATACACATCCTCCAACTATCGTCCGGTTTCTTTACTAATACAGGGTTAGATATCCAGGTCGGATATCAGACGGATCTGATTATTCCGGCCTTTAACCACTCTTCCACGTCCTTGTTTATAGCTTGGTTCTTTTCTTCCGAAAAGAATCTCTTTTTTTGTGCAACAGGTTTGTCTTGGATGTTTACATTAAGCTTGTGTTTGGCTGCCCATCGGGGAACGCCGGTCATGTTCGATGGTTCCCGTGCGAAAACGTCCTGGCTGTTCTTGAGTAACGTTATTAGTTGCCTTCACCCTTCTCTTGAAATTTTTTTCCCTATCGTCACCAATTGTTCCGGATATGCCGGATGAACCAGTATTTATTCGGTTCCCGTGGTTCTTTCTTCGATCGTGGGTGCTGGGGGATTTTCGGTTTTAACTTCTTTTTCTAGCAAAAATTTTTCTTCCAACTTTCTGCATTCCGAAATGATGACTGACCGGGTGACCAAAGTGGCGATACCTCTTGGTGTTGGGAACTTCATCATGGCATGTATTGTCGAGGGGATGGCTCTTAGTTTCTTAATTCCGAAACGCCCAAGTATTATGTTGTAGGGGGAGGGGGATCTTACTATTACAAATCTCATGGTCGTTCGGTGATATAGTCCTTCATTTCCGAAGCATACTTCTAGTTCAATTTTTCCCAATGGATTTATGGTTTCTCCGGCGAATCCAACTAGCGGCGTGTTCGTTTTTGTCAGCCGAGACTGGATGGAGGGATCAAGATTTAAAAAGCAGTGTTCATACATTACCTCTACCGAAGCACCCTGGTCCACGTATACCCTACGTACAGTATATCCCTCGACTTCTGCTTCGATTATGAGTGGTTCTTCGGAAGCATCTCCGGGAAGGATTGGAGGGAAGCTTATAGGGGTGTTCATCTATTCTTCCTCTTGGTCCATGATTTTACGTTTATGCTTCCTCTCTGGATATCAGATCATGTTGATGATTCGACCCTGGTTGGTTTGATTGTTATTTCTTGGAGGTGCTCTCTCCCGTTGTCGGACATCCCTGATCAGATGGTCCAGCTTACCCGTCTCCATAGCTTTCTTAAGTTGTTCCTTCAGATTGTGACAATCGTTGGTGAGGTGACCCTTCTCTCCATGGTAGTCGCAATACTTATCCATATTTTCTCTTGATGGTCTTCCTCTTAGTGGGGGCGGTGCCGAAAGTCTAAGTTGATGTTCAGTTGCAAGGATTTCTTTAGGGGCTTTGGTGAGCATGTTTAAGTCTATGGGCCTGGTATCCCTCCGATTCCCATCATTACGGCGGTAATCCATTCTGTAGTCGGTCCTATTGGTGTTTTCGTTTCTGGCTTGGCCGTAGGGTGCATAGTGATCATTTCGTCGGGGCCTGAATTCTTCTCGATGGATATCTCTCCTGCGATTTCCCCTGAAGGAGGATCGTTGCACGTTTTGATCATTTCGGTTATATGAGTTGGGATGATAATCTCTTCGATAATTATCTGTCCTTTCTCCTCTTGGTACTTCAGTCAACCGATATGCTCTTTCGGAACGGATGAAGTCGTCAACCCTTATCATCATTTCGGTTACTGTTCGGGGAATTTTCTCAGAGAATCTCTTTGCTAGCTCCGGACATTTGCACCTGTCCATGAAAGAGGATATTTGCATTACCTCCGGAACTCCTGAAATACGACTAGCTTCGTCTGTCCATCGTTCCTTGAACTCTGAGAGGGCTTCATTAGCTTTCCGGACAATCTTAGTTATTTCCATGGGATCTCTGACACATTTTCTGCGAAGGGCAAATCTTTGCACAAATTGCTCACATAGGGTGTCCCAATTGTCAATACTTCCTCGCGGGAGGCTATCGAACCATCCTCTGGTTGCATCGTCCAAAGTTTGTTGGAACATCATACACCATATGGGCATGGGCCAAGCGCCCTGGTTGGCAGCCCCTTCGAATCTTGTGACATGATCGTCCGGATCTGTGGATCCGTCGTACAACTTTATATGGGAAGGCATAAGATATTTTGCGTTTTTGGGTCCAGAAAAGTCAATGATCCTTCGGGTGAAAGGACTCTTGGATGCTGCTTTGAACGGTTTGGACAGATCGTCCGTCGTTTCCTCTTCGGCTTTCTGAGTTCCAACATCTTGGGGCTCCTCGTCTTCGAAGTCGAGCCGGATGGGTTTGATTGGTGTTTCCCCCGTGGCATTGTACTGTTGGATTAGGGCTTTTAGGGTGGTGAGTTGATTCTGGATTTGTTCTATGTTGTCATGGTTGGTATTGCCATTTGAATTTTTTCCACTTCCTTCTGGTGTTGTAGAAGTAGGACCTGTCATCTCTTAGTTTGGGTAGAGTGAATGACGGGTCCCACGAATGGCGCCAATTTGTTGAAGTAAAACTTTGCTTCTACTTCAGACAAGTGGAATGAATCCTTCGGACTATGATTGGTCCTTCGGATTCAGGGTGATCCTTGCTTATAGCGCACTGCTTCGGATATCTGCAAAACAGGTACGTCCGTTAGTCTCGTCCCAGGAATGTATCCCAGGACCAACCTCCGGCGTGAGAGTAAGTATATGTTCTTAGAGAAAGAAAGTGTGAATAAAGCTAGAGAGTGAGAGAATTAGTTAACCTTTAAGTGAAGATTTCTTCTCTATTTATAGACTTTCTATATGGAGTGCCAGACTGGTTTGTACTTAGTTCCTTAATGTTTGCTAGTTTATGCTTCATTATTATATACTTGGTGTACTTACTCGTACTTTGGTTTATATACTTACTGATTTATCCGAATGGTTATGACCTCCGGAGGGCTGGGGTCATGCGGATGTCCTCAACCCTTCGGCTATTAGTCTGTTTTGCTTGAACACATTTGGGCACACTTCGCTTGATGTGGACCCGGAGGGTATGTGTTATGTACGGCGTATATCCGGAGGGTACATACGCCAACACTCACCTCGTATGATATTATCAATACTACTACTAATTACGAACTCTTCCTTCAATTCCTCTTGAACCACTTATTCAAAGGTAACTCTAGTCAAGTTGTTGGGACATGTAATTAGATCGATTTATTTGTCGATGTCACATCTAAAATACAAAACAAGTGTTGCATTCCCGGAAAGGTCTTCGAGTTTTAACTTGTATACAGTGATCAATTATTACAAGATCAATTGTTACTAACAATTACTGTACTGTTTTTACTTTTCAAAACTCAAAGCATAAAGATACTAAACTTTTAAGGTTGTTTTATGGGCAAAACATATTTGCACCGAACATTATGCAACTTACATGAGCCGAGACATTGTTAGAACTAGGACAACAGAGTGGTCGTGGATATACAAAAGTTGGTGAGCCTTTTATCCGCAGCTAGGACAACATAAAACGCTAGGTTGTAAAAAAAAAGCCAGTAAAAGGCATGCTACTCTCCAAGCCCAGCAACGCCCTCATTGTGTAATATTGTAAAACATTTCACCAACCTTTGGATATCTACAGTGACTCTTTTTTAACACATCCTACCAAAATTTGTCAACTATTGAACTACCTAGTTCTAGTAATGTTTTGGCTCATTCATGCCAACTGCCAAGTGGTGTGGAAAGTTGTTTATAAAAAAAAAAAAAAAAAAAAAAAAAAAAAAAAAAAAAAAAAAAAAAATGATGTTTGAAGGTGTTACTAGCCGAATGTCTCTTCTGCTGCCCTCAAGTGGTAACTTTTGAGCAAGTTTGGGATTTGTTGACTTGTATAGGTGAATAAATAGATAGAATTGTAACAAGATGGTAACTTGAAGCCCGTAGGGGTGTAATCGAATCGAGCCAAGCCGAGCTCAAGCTTAACAGGGCTTGAGCTTGGCTTGAAATTTATAAGTTAGGCTTGAGCTTGGTTTGAGAGCTCGAGCTCGAATTGCTTGATAAAAGCTTGACTTGATTGCGGTTGTGTTTTATAGCAGAGACACCGGACATTTTTGCGGGAATTAAGGAGACTTTTGGTTGATAAAAGTTTGACTAAACAAGGTACTATTGTTTCGATAGTACTAGGAAGAATCACGGGTATGAAGAATCACGTGTATTTCATAAAGTTATTTGATTTTGGACTCTTTATTTTGTTTTGTTTCAAAGTCCAAGTCCAACTACTTGGTATATTTTGTTTGTGTCATGTGATTTCTTGCCTTTGGCTAGGGGATGTTGTTGGACGTTTAATGTTTGGTTCTGCTTCACGTGCAATACGTTGTCATCCATGGTTCGTTTCAACCCCCATTGGTTTTTATGGTTGTGAATCTTTGAAAGGCTTTATTTGCAATTTGGTACAGAGGAGAGTTATATTAAATACAAAACTTTTCTTACATGACTCATTCTCATCATCCATTTAAAAAGAAATCAACGGTTGAGATTAAAAGCATTTTAATATTTCACCAATTTTTTTAAATTTAAATATCTCTTAAACCGTTAATCGTTAAGCGAAAATAATTACACCATCGCGAAGAGCATTTAATTATCTTTCTATAGAAGGGCACTTTGATATACTTTCGACAAAAAAAAAAAAAATCGTTTTTTTCACGTTTTTATTCGTTGCCGAAAAATCATATGATATATCATATGTGATTTTTTCGGCCACGAAAAAAATGTGAAAAAACAAAAAAAAAAATTATCGAAAATATATCAAAGTGCCTATCTATATAAAGATAATTAAATGCTCGTCGTAACGGTATATTTTTTTTCCACTTAACGATTAACGGTTTGAAAGATATTAATATTTGAAAGAAAAAAAAGATTAAAGTGTGTTTTTTAAATTGTTGGATTAATCTAATCCATTAGATCAAATAAAGATGGAGGGAAGATGGAGAGTGAAAATTAGTCCCTTGGTATGTAAAAAAAGTTTGATCCTCAAATGATCTTAAATCATTTGGTATATGGCGGTGAAAATTCATAAGTATAAGCTTCAATCTCTCTAGGTCATTGGTATTTCACTCATGGGTTATGAAAGTGGTAGTTGAGTTTTCAAGTGGATTTTATAGTCAATAGTTTCATTATGATTTTAATTTCAATGTAACTTCAATGGATTTTCTTGGTTTATCCATTAAATGCAAGTTCATTTTGCAAAAATAATAATAATTATTATTATTATAATAATAAAAATAAATAAATAAATAATAATAATAATAATAATAATAATAATAATAATAATAATAATAATAATAATAATAATCGTCAGAAGAATAAATAAAGCTAACCCCAACTTCTAACATTAAATGAAAAATTGGATGACATTTATTGAATATATAACATCATGTGATTTCTTTAAGGTCATACACTCATACCATACCCCTCTTTTACTCACATTTTGTCGTAACCTGCAAGCAAAAGTCTATCAATTACTACAAGCCATATTTCAACCATAGGCTAAGTATGCTTAATGTCCTTGATGGAGTTCTGATAGCTAATGAGACAATTGATTTCTTGAAGCAGAAGAAAGAAAAGGGCCTAATTTTTAAAGTGGATTTCGAGAAGGCATTTGATAGCATAAATTGGAGGTTCTTATTAGACATAATGAAAAAGATGGGATTCGGAGGGAAGTGGTGTAAATGGGTGGATACATGCCTTAGATCGTCTTCGATGTCCATTTTGGTCAACAATTCACCTTCAGAGGAATTCGGCCTAGAGAGGGGTGTTAGGCAAGGTGACCCGCTTTCACCTTTTCTATTCATTTTGGCGGCCGAGGGTTTAAACGTGATCATTTCTGAAGCAGTGGAGAAAGGCATATTTAGAGGTGTGGCTGTGGGGGTAATAAGGTCATTGATGACGTATAGTCTATATATGGGCCACGAGCCCATATGATAAACATTACTAAGGCCCATAAACCACCATGCGTAGGCTACTGTCACTTGGGCCGCATCAATAATGGGAACAGGCTCACGTAAGCCTAAACCCAAATAAACTATACACGGTATAGATAAGGATCATCTATCTATGGAATAGATATCCTTACCCGGATAAGCACCATGGGTGCGAAACGTAAGGAGCACGAACCCTACAAGGATTCTGCGCCTATATAAGGAATGACATAACTCTCATTCAAGGTACGATTCACAAACCCTAAACTCTTTACGAGAACCCTAAATCGATTACTTACTCTCACGCCGGAGTCTAATCGTGGGAGACAATCCCACGATAAGTCTAACGGTGTTGTTTATTTTCTTAGTGCGCAGGTTACAAGTACTAAGAAGCGAATTGGTACGAGAGCAAGAGCCCATAATCAGGAACGCCCAACTTTTGTATCAACAAGTGGCGCCATCCGTGGGACCCTACTAAGAACAAAAAACTAGAATGACAAAAAATAAGAACTCGAGCCAGCGGACTCCGCAACCAGAAAAACGTGACTCCCAGAGGAAGAATCAACAAGATTCGACCCCTAGGCAGGTTGTTGGGACAACCAGCACACCTGGTCACCAAGAGGCAGGGATAACCCAACCTCTTCCAACGGTAGAACTGCCTGTAAGGACTACCCAAACCACCACAGTGGTCCCAAACACTGAGGAGCTACAGCGCACTCTTTTCACTACTCCTCATCAAGCTGTACCCCCAATGAACAACACTGTGCCACCAGGCGCACCTAACCGAGATAGGGTGCCGAATACTGAGGCGGACATTCTTGCAGCAACTGAGGACACACCCAACCTAACTTTGGGAAATTTTGTATCCCAAAATTATGAAACCCTAACCGCCCTCATGCAAGAAGAGGCAAGGATAAGGACAAGTACGAGCCTACAAGCTCGACTCAATTTTGGTCCTGAACACGAACCATTATCACTGCGCCACCCACGAGGAAGACGCGCAGAACGTACCACTATCCACGATAGGCTGGGTACGACATCTGATTCACAGTACTTAGAAGACAGCGAGAGGCGCACTAATGTTCACTCCAGACTTGGCAGTCGAGGAATACAAGACCGATTAGGACCTCAGCATTCGCCAAGCCAAGGATCCTCCAAACCTGGGAGTAAGAGGATTCACGACAGATTGGGGAAAAGAAGATCCCCAAGTGAAAGTCCCTCAAGCTCTTCTTCTAAAAGAAGCCGGCGCAAGCGCCGAAAAAGAGATTACCCTTCCTCCAGTGACTCCTCGGACAACGAGGATAAAGAAACAGGACACTGGAAGTCAAGAGGAAGGCGTCGCGAAGAAGAGAATGAAGATATGTCTCTTCCATGGCGTCGCCAAAAAGTTGACGCGTTTACACGACGCATCAGCGATTACTCAGACCGCAAACGCAGGCGCATGCCCACTAATGTGAAAACATATGATGGAACAGGTGATCCGGATGATCATCTAAAAGTTTTCGAATCAGCCGCCACTATCGAAAACTGGCCACAGCCTGTGTGGTGCCACATGTTTAATTCTACGTTAGTAGGGAACGCGCGCACATGGTTTAGAAAACTCCCACGTAGGAGCATCGGGGGGTTCGAGGAATTACGGAAAGCATTCCGCCTCAACTTTACCCAGAGAAAGAAGTGCACTAAAAACCCTGTTGAGCTAGCAAGAGTGAAACAGCGCCAAGGGGAATCAACCAGCGCTTTTATGGAACGCTTCAAGGATGAGTGCATACAAGTCAAAGCATGTCATGAAATCCTAAAAATTTCAGGGTTCATGAATGGGATTAATAACCCAGAACTTATCCGAAAGCTAAATGACAAAGTTCCCCAGACTTTCGATGAGCTAACAAAGCGCACCAGATCCTTTATACAAGGAGAAGCAGCTGCTGCGGACAGCAAAAAGGGTTATTCGAACTATAGGCAGCAAGAGCAGCCTAGGAGACAATCCAACAATAAAAATAACAACCGCAGCTGGAATTACCGCAGTGGAAGAGACAATGACAAGTATACCCCTCTCACAAAAACTCCGAGGGAAATATTTGTAACAGAAGGTGCAAACTTCCCAAAACCACCACCAATGCGCACCGCAGAAGAAAAGCGCATAGGGAATGGATACTGCGAGTACCATGGTCAAAAAGGCCATACAACTAACGAGTGCGTCCAGCTAAGACAACTAATTGAAAAGTTAGTAAGAAAAGGCAGAATGGACTACCTTGTAAAAAACATCAAAGAGGGAAAAGATAAACATAGGAACGGGGGTAAGAAAGAACCCCCCAAAGAAAAAGCTGATACCATATACATGATACAGTCATGGCAGCGCAAGATAAAGCAAAAAGTCAGCCAAAAATTCTCTCCAGAAAAAGAGATATCTTTCCCTACTCTAGTTGCGGACAACGCAGTTGTAGAACCTCTAACTATTGAAATACATACGGGAGGACATGATATCCACCGCATGTACATTGACGGAGGAGCATCCGCAGACATCCTGTATGACCATTGTTTCAAAAGACTGTGACCTGAAATCCAAAGTCAATTGATACCAGCAACAACGTCATTGACTGGATTCACAGGAGAAAAGATCTGGCCCATGGGGCAGTTACGCTTGCTAGTGGTCGTAGGAGATGAACAACACTCAACCGCAACATGGATAAATTTCATGGTAATAAAATCTCCCTCACCATACAATGGTATCATTGGGAGACCTGGAATATCATCCATGCGCGTTGCACCATCCACAGCGCACGGAATGCTTAAGTTTCCAGTGGAAGGAGGAGTTGTCACCCTCTATAACACAACAGTACCACCAAGAGAATGCAATGCGGTAACAACTGAAGTAGAGACTATTCCAGAACAGCGCACAGAAAAAACACCAAACCTAAAAGTCGCTATTCATCCCGATTACCCAGAACAACAAGTTTCGATTGGTGGATCTTTATCTGACAAAGGTAAAGCAGCCGTATGTGCACTCTTGCAGAAGAACCTGGACATCTTCGCTTGGGAACCAAAACACATGACAGGAGTGCCACGCTCTATCACAGAACATAAGCTACAAATCCGACAAGGATATCCTCCAATACGACAAAAGAAGCGCGGCCAGGCCCCAGATCGTGCAAAGGCTATTCTGGAAGAAGTATATAAACTCGTAGACGCAGGCATCATGCGCGAAGTGTACTACCACGACTGGCTCTCTAACCCAGTTATGGTAAAAAAGAGCAATGGCAGTTGGAGAATGTGCGTGGACTTCACGGACCTTAACAAAGCATGTCCACAGGACTACTATCCACTACCAGAAATAGACTGGAAGGTAGAATCCCTGGGCGGATACCCTTTCAAATGCTTCCTAGACGCATACAAAGGATATCATCAAATTCAGATGGCAGTCGAAGATGAAGAAAAAACAGCTTTCCACACCAGTCAAGGAGTGTACTGCTACACAAAAATGCCTTTTGGCTTAAAAAACGCAGGCGCAACATACCAACGGTTGGTGGACACAGCTTTCGAAAAATAAGTAGGCCGCAACTTGGAAGTCTACGTTGATGACCTTGTCATCAAAAGCCACACAGAGGATGAGTTGGTGCGCAACATCGAGGAAACATTCAGAACATTGGGACGAATAAACATGAAGTTAAACCCCAAGAAGTGCACCTTTGGCGCAACCGAAGGCATGTTTCTTGGATACTTAATAGAACCTGATGGAATCAAGCCTTGTGCTGAAAAAACAAAGGCTGTTATTGATCTCCCCTCACCGCGCATACTCAAAGAAGTCCAGTCATTGAATGGAAAGCTAGCAGGGCTAAACCGTTTCTTATCTAAATCAGCGGACAAGTCGCTTCCTCTCTTTAAAACACTCACGAAGTGCACAAAAAAAGGAGATTTTCGCTGGACCAAAGAAGCGGAGGAAGCTTTCCAACAACTCAAACACCATATGGCATCTCTTCCCAAACTTGTCGCACCGCGACCAGGGGAAGAGCCAATCATGTACTTATCGGCAACTCATGGAGCAGTTAGCGCAGTACTATTAACAGATAGGAACTCTGTTTAGACACCCATATACTTTGTAAGCAAAGCCCTGAAGAAGACAGAGACTAACTACAGCGCCATGGAAAAGTTGGTCTTAGCTCTAGTATTCGCAGTGATGATGCGAAAAATGATCCGTTTTTAGGGGGTCATTTAAGCCCGAATCCGACTTTATTTGATCAAATATTGCCCTAAATCGTTCCTTTTGTGATTTTAGGTGTTTGGAGAGTGAATTCTGGAAAAGAGGCTATTTTGGACGTTTTTGGAGCATAAAGTGAAGAAAACGGCAAAGTACCAAAAATCCAAGCTGAAAATACAAGGTGACGGCGTCAAGACCAAACGCTTGACGGCGTCAGACATGAAGAATTAAATATCGAAGGTGGTGACGGCGTCAGATGAACTGGTGACGGCGTCAAAGTGGCCAAGAATAATTTACCGTGGGTGGTGACGGCGTCACATAGGCCGTCATAAGTGGATCAAGGCCGTCCGAGGAAGTTTATGGCGGCGAGGTGACGGCGTCAGAATTAACTCTTGACGCCGTCAGAACGATTTTCCTATATATAGTTTTCTAGTTTTTTCATAAAAAATGAGAGAAGTTTTGGTGAAACCCTAAAGACGATTTTGGTGCCTCTTTCACAGGTTTTTCAAGGGTTCCAAACCCTTGAGACCTTGCATTGTAATTGAGATAAGTGTACTTTCAATTCAATCAATATGTCTATGTGTTGGTTGTTTATCTCTCGTTCTTGTCTCAATTCCATTATGCTAGGCTAGATCTCTCTTGTGTTTGCTTAGATCTAATGAAACCTAGATGTTGATTATGTGTTGATTACTTGTCTATTCTTGTTTTGAATGAATGATTTATATGTTAGGCTTAAGAAAACTGGCAGATCTCCAAATGGTAACATGCTTGAACGTCTTAAGAAACATGAACCGAGGCGTACTAGGTCTTTATTGGTTGTATTTAATGCATGAGCCACTGTTTACAATCCCTATAGTTGTGCTGGGTCATGGTGTAGGAGGAGATAAGAGCTCATAGAGTTGGGGAGTTATGTATGCCACCCCACGAATGGTATTAAGGAATACAACCCGTCATTCATACAAGTGTAACAAGTAATTAACATGTAAAAGATATCTAGGGAGTAATGAAGTCTAAGTAAACACAATTTCTCCAATTACTGCTCACAACCTTAGTTTAATTAGTTTAATTTCATTTTCATTATTTTATTTTAATTATATAATAGCTTTGGGTTAGTTGAATAGCAACTAATTCCGCCTACTCTTCCAAAACCCGAGATTTTACTTGCTTTCATAAAAATATAAAAATACAAAAATAATCATCTCTCACCTCTAGAACTATTAATTAGGTTTTCTAATCCTAGCGACACTATTCCTAAGCTGAACGATCAATCCCCCGGTACTTGTCACTATACTATACTACAACGATCAGGTACACTGCCTGGTGGGGGTTGTAAGCCTCGCGAGATCCCTCGAGAGGTAAAGCAAGGTGCGATTCCCACGCATCAAGTTTTTGGCGCCGCAGCCTGGGGAATAGTTATTGTCTAGGTTAGGATTTCTTTTTATTAGGTCTACTTGCTAGATTCCTTTCTAGTAAGATTTTTATTTTTATTTTTAGGTCTTCTTTAGTCTATCTTATTTCTTCGTGCCTTTGTTCGTAACTCTTTACCATCCGACATCATGGAAGGTGGTAACATCTTTGAACCCATCATCCCACCACAACAAAACCCACCATTAGAACCCCTTAGACCCCGAACCTTAGGAGAGTATTCCCGACCTAGCCGCCAAGGCTACCGAAACACCATTGAGCTTACCGGAGCCAATGTGACCCCCTTGCGATCCGACACCATCCGGTTGGTGCAAAGCGGATGTGCATTCCATGGACTTCGTTCCGAAGATCCAAACCAACACCTTAAGGACTTCCTCAAAATCGTAGATTCCATAGACCTAGGTATTGAGACTAGAGAGACAACCCGATTACGCCTGTTCCCATTCTCTCTACGAGATCAAGCTACTCAATGGCTTGAACGTTTACCCGCGGGATCCATCACCACATGGGACAATCTCGCCAACCGCTTCCTCACCCAATTCTTTCCGCCGGAAAAAACTGCAATGCTTAGAAGGGACATTCTGATGTTTGAGCAACAGCGGGGTGAACCTTTCTACGAGGCTTGGGCCCGTTTTAAGGATCTCCTCCACAAGATCCCTCATCATGGCATAAACCTTTGGTTATTAGTTCAAATTTTCTACGACCATGTTGACTATCACACTAAGCGTACCATCGACAGAGCCGCGGGAGGCAAATTGCGTGATAAGAATGCCGAGGAGTCATGGGCAATTATAGAAGAGCTCGCTGTCGATAATAATGAGATTTGGGAATTTAAACATACGGTAGAAGCGGCCATCAATGCAGTTTCGGCATCTGGAGGAACCACCGAAATCCCTGATGAACTCTTATGCAAACTTGAGGCAAAAGTTGACTATTTTGAGGAAAGGCAAAGGAGACCCTTAAGTCCTAGACAAGCTACTGTCAATTCTGTCTCAAGATCAACTTCGGCACCATTATCTGAATCACCTTCTAGAGAACATGTCAAAACTTTTCAAAGATACACCCCACCTTGCTCTCCTCCCAAGGAACTTTGCTCGGAATTTGAGGCTAGGATGAGAGAATATATGGCGACTCATTCTGATCGGCTTGCTAGATTCGAAGAAGCAGTTTATAAGCAAAAAGAGGAGATGCAGGAGAAAATGAATGAGATATTGGGTCTATTGGAGGAGTATGCCAATCAGAAAACCCCCGAACGAATACTGCTAAGGAAAGAAAGCGCCACTCCCACCACCCAATTTGTTAACTCCATCACCATTGTCCATAAAGATAACAAGAAGGTAAAAACTCCTGCTAAACAGACCTTAGAAAAACCGCCTGAGTCCCAACCTTTGAGTTACTACCTGAAACACGACATAAACAAAAACACCATAACAAATTGGATTAAGGATGATAGGCGTAACCAATCCTCCGAACAGGTTCCCGAAAAAGAGAAAGAAGAGGAAGATGAGTATGATACGCTTATTGGAGGATCAGTGGTCGAGAGGTTACTGGTACAGAAAGTGGCCACCAAGCAGGTAGCATGTGGGAATTTTGAATTACCAACGAGCATCGGGGACTTGAAACATCTTAGTGCTTTCGCCGACCAAGGATCGGAAGTAAATCTTATGCCCCTGACTATCTACATCCAACTGACGTCGAAGATGCCAATACCCACTCGTGTTAGGCTGTCTCTTGTTGGGCACTCGTACATATACCCCCTAGGAATAGCAGAAGATGTATTAGTCAATGTTGCAGGATTCATGTACCCCGTTGATTTTATGATCATTGATGATAAAGGGGATGGATGCATGCCAATAATCCTTGGGGCACCATTCCTCACCACCGCTAGGGCTGTCATTAAGTATGAAGATAGGAAGATTGAGCTTAAATCTGGGAAGAGAAAGATTAGCTTCCACATGACTCCGCGAAGTGGGCATGAGAATTTGAGTTGGAGAATGATTAAAAACAACATTGGCACGACGCCCATTCGTGTTCAGAATAAAATTCTTGCATGGGAGGCAAGAATCAAAAGCTATAAGAAAGCTAAGGATGAAAGAAGAAAAAGCAATGAGGTTCCGATTGAACTCAAACACACTCAACACGAAAGCACTCGTACACCGTTTGAGGAAGGGAACTTAGTACTCTTGAGACACTTAGAAACAACAATACCACCCGATAAACCAAGTCCTTGGTGGTATGGGCCATTCACAATCGAAGGATTGAGCCAGGATGGGGTAGCTAACTTGAGAAGCAAATTAGGTGGGAAGGTGATTGCGAGTATTGATAGACTGAGGCACTACCACCATAACAGTAATGATCGCAATTATATGGGGTACATCATTTCAAATGATGAGATCACGTAGTAACCACGACTTTGAGTCTAGCTACAAGACTCGTAAATAAAGAAAAGCGCTGCTTGGGAGGCAACCCATGTTTTGTGTGATTTTTATTTGTTTGATTGTTATTTGCTTCCGTATGCATGTTTTATTTTTATTGTTGGTTGATCATGTTTCTCTTCTAAAAAGTGGAAATACTTTATTATGTTGTTTAGCCTAGTCTTAACTTCAACCTAGAGGTATTTTTGCAAAAGATAAGTGTAAGGGGAAACCCCAAATATGTTTTTAAGAAACAAACCGATCATGATTCTCCACAATATTTAATGAACATGTATATTCGTAATTGTTAGAGTCAAATGCTTGTATTGAGTCATAATGAAGTTTTGCAGGATTTTCCAGGAAGTAGGACAAAGTTTTTCCAGAAATTTTCCGGAAACTTAACATAAGAATTTCTGCAGGTCCATTCTGACGGCGTCAGGGTTTGCTCTTGACGGCGTCAGGAGTTAAAATCTGGAAATTTTACCGGTTTTGTTTTTATAACGGAGTCTTATGGTTTTTGTGAATTATTAAGTTTTATAATCTCCAGGAAATCTGCAAACTTCATTCCACAAGCATTATATCTTACTTTGTTTTCTAGGATTTAGTAACTTATATAGGATGCCGCCGATTTTACGCGAGGTTGCCTTGTCTACTTTTGTCAGGATTTACAGGTTATTTGTGACAAGAAGATGATTTATATTCTGGAAGGGAAGCTTTGATTGTTCGTTTTCTTGGAAGAAGATTTAACCTGGCCAACTAAAATCCATACCGAGCGAATCAGGGGAGTATTTGATTTCATTCTCTTTATTTTTTAACTTTTACATTCTTTACTTGAACATTGGGGACAATGTTCATCTTAAGTGTAAGGGGAGGGTAAAAAGATGATACCTTACATATGCACTTTCGCTTGAGTTTGTTTTGTTTGATAGTAGATGAGTAATAAAACTACGAGAAATACTTGTTAGTGTAATTTTAGCGCCAAATTTAAAATTTTTTACAACATTTAGGAGTGAAACTTTAGCCATAGCAAGCGTCTCATGGATAGGAGGTTGTATGACTAGCACATAACCGTATATTCAGAAAAATTTTCCACCCAAAAATGTGAGGTTCGCCTTTAGTTTTGATAGGAAAAGCATTTATTATTAGTGCTTACGAGTGTACCGGTAGCATTTAGATTCTAGAACTTGCGTTAGTGATGCATCCCGAGACCGCTAGTGAGACTACATTCGTGTAGTAGGATTTACTACATGATAAGAGGCATTAGGATCACCCTTGTGTTAAACCCGTAGTATAATTACTTGACCATTTAAGTCATATTACTTGGCTAGTTAAGTCAACTAATTTTTCCCACACCCTTAGCGTTGTACTCATTTTTAGTACACGATACCCCTAGTACACCCCTCCGAGCCTATCTTTTCGTTTCTAACTTTAAGCATTTTACTTAAAGGAAGAATTTGTTACACCCCACTTAAATGTACAACCAAATCGCCTTAGCCTTCCGTGTATGCGCTCATTTTTAGTGCATTATTGTTATTTGTTAAACCCTAAGTTAACTTTCTAATTGATTACATGTTTGCTAAGTCAAGTCATATCCTTGTACATATTGTTTTGGGACGATTGGGACGATTGGGTAAGTACTTATTTTATGGAGTAATGGGGAAGAACATCACTTATTACCCCCATATGTACGTTAATCTTAAAAGTGCTCCAAGTGTTTTAATTTTCTTAATTCGAGTCATTAGATTAGTTAATTGTAAAGTATGTAAAGATTCAAGTGTAAGGGGAATTCTCATCCCCTATGATGTATTATTTTGGATGGTAGGGTAAGAGTGTATGCAAAAAAAAAAAAAAAAAAAAAAAAAAAAAAAAAAAAAAAAAAAAAAAAATCGAAAAAATCAAGAAAAAGAAAAAAAAATAAAAATAAATAGAAAAGAAAAAAAAAAAAAAAAAAGAGAAAAAAAAACATACGGACTACCATCCCGTTTTTATTCTATGTTCATTTTATGTTTTTGTTATTTTTCATTTATTAGCTTAAGTCGAGTCTAGTCTTGGCTTAGCAACGCCATCCTGTACATGTAATTAACTAAGATTGTTAACTCGCCACCAGTAAAACTTCCTTTATCCAACAAAACCGTGTAATTCATATCCCTACACCTAACGTTATAACCCTTTAAAAGACCTCTTTGATAGTTTATCCTAGGTGCTTACGCCATGTGGTGGAGGTTTGATCCTTTCCCAAGCCTATGGTAATCTATTTTGCTATGACAGGTAGTGAGAGATATCTTCCATTTCCATAATGTTATATTACTTTATTACACCCGAGAGATGTGAGTATCTAAACACTATTTGTGAGGTGCTTGTGTATGACCTCCGTGCTTGTCTATTGGTCTTTAGTGGAACGATTATTTGTTGTAATTACTTTTATATTAGTGTTAAATGACCCCTAACTTGTCTTTTGAGTAGAATAAAAGCTCATTTGCTTGAGGACAAGCAAATCTCAAGTGTAAGGGTATATGATGAGGCAAAAAATGATCCGTTTTTAGGGGGTCATTTAAGCCCGAATCCGACTTTATTTGATCAAATATTGCCCTAAATCGTTCCTTTTGTGATTTTAGGTGTTTGGAGAGTGAATTCTGGAAAAGAGGCTATTTTGGACGTTTTTGGAGCATAAAGTGAAGAAAACGGCAAAGTACCAAAAATCCAAGCTGAAAATACAAGGTGACGGCGTCAAGACCAAACGCTTGACGGCGTCAGACATGAAGAATTAAATATCGAAGGTGGTGACGGCGTCAGATGAACTGGTGACGGCGTCAAAGTGGTCAAGAATAATTTACCGTGGGTGGTGACGGCGTCACATAGGCCGTCATAAGTGGATCAAGGCCGTCCGAGGAAGTTTATGGCGGCGAGGTGACGGCGTCAGAATTAACTCTTGACGCCGTCAGAATGATTTTCCTATATATAGTTTTCTAGTTTTTTCATAAAAAAGGAGAGAAGTTTTGGTGAAACCCTAAAGACGATTTTGGTGCCTCTTTCACAGGTTTTTCAAGGGTTCCAAACCCTTGAGACCTTGCATTGTAATTGAGATAAGTGTGCTTTCAATTCAATCAATATGTCTATGTGTTGGTTGTTTATCTCTCATTCTTGTCTCAATTCCATTATGCTAGGCTAGATCTCTCTTGTGTTTGCTTAGATCTAATGAAACCTAGATGTTGATTATGTGTTGATTACTTGTCTATTCTTGTTTTGAATGAATGATTTATATGTTAGGCTTAAGAAAACTGGCAGATCTCCAAATGGTAACATGCTTGAACGTCTTAAGAAACATGAACCGAGGCGTACTAGGTCTTTATTGGTTGTATTTAATGCATGAGCCACTGTTTACAATCCCTATAGTTGTGCTGGGTCATGGTGTAGGAGGAGATAAGAGCTCATAGAGTTGGGGAGTTATGTATGCCACCCCACGAATGGTATTAAGGAATACAACCCGTCATTCATACAAGTGTAACAAGTAATTAACATGTAAAAGATATCTAGGGAGTAATGAAGTCTAAGTAAACACAATTTCTCCAATTACTGCTCACAACCTTAGTTTAATTAGTTTAATTTCATTTTCATTATTTTATTTTAATTATATAATAGCTTTGGGTTAGTTGAATAGCAACTAATTCCGCCTACTCTTCCAAAACCCGAGATTTTACTTGCTTTCATAAAAATATAAAAATACAAAAATAATCATCTCTCACCTCTAGAACTATTAATTAGGTTTTCTAATCCTAGCGACACTATTCCTAAGCTGAACAATCAATCCCCCGGTACTTGTCACTATACTATACTACAACGATCAGGTACACTGCCTGGTGGGGGTTGTAAGCCTCGCGAGATCCCTCGAGAGGTAAAGCAAGGTGCGATTCCCACGCATCACGCAGCCAAAAGGCTGCGCAGATACTTTCAAGCGCATCCAATAGCTGTAATCACCGATCAGCCAATCAAATAAGTTATCTCTAAACCTGACGCATCAGGACAATTACAAAAATGGAGTGTACTGTTAAGTGAATATAACATCTCATATAGACCGCGCACTGCAATCAAAGGACAAATCTTAGCCGATTTCATCGTGGAGAAGCCAGATACCGACAGTCCAACATCTGCAACAAAAACAGATCTACAGGAACCCTGGATTCTGTTCACAGATGGGTCTTCATGTGTAGATGGATCAGGCGCAGGCCTTATTCTTACAAATCCAGAAGGTATGGAATTCACCTATGCGCTGCGCTTTGAATTCACGGCCACTAACAATGAGGCAGAATACGAAGCCCTACTAGCCGGACTACGCATCGCAATCCAAATGGGTGTACGAAACTTGGAAGCAAATGTAGATTCTCGGCTAGTCGCTAACCATGTGCTAGGTGAATATGAAGCCAAGGATGACCACATGATCCAATACCTGGAAAAGACCAAATCGTTAATCAAAAACTTTGATAGGTTCGCAATAAAACAGGTGCCCAGAGGAGACAACAGGAAGGCTGATGCGCTCAGTAAGATCGTATCCACAAGTTTCGCGCACCTCTCAAAACAGGTGTTGGTGGAAACCCTAAAAAACAAGTCAATCTTGGAAATGGAGATATCCACAGTGATAGATGAACAAGATCCTACATGGATGACACCTATCATTAAATTCATCAGCAAGGGAGTCTTACCACAAGACCACAAGGACGCTCGAAGAGTGCGGCGCACAGCGCAACGATTTGAACTACGAGACAATATACTCTATCGACGCTCTTTCTTACAACCCTGGCTCAGATGTGTTGGACCTCTTCAAGCAGACTATGTACTCCGAGAAATCTACGCTGGATCATGTAGCATGCACTCAGGGCCGCGATCTGTGGTGGCAAGCGCTATTGGCCAACCATGCATCGCGATGCACGCGATCTGATAAAGAAATGCAGCAATTGCCAAGTACATAGGCCAATCCCGCGCCGACCACAGCAAGAGCTAACACCAATTACCTCACCATGGCCATTTTACAAATGGGGCATTGACATCGCAGGACCCTTTCCAGTAGCAGCAGGAGGAGTAAAGTTCCTCATCGTAGCCATAGACTACTTTACGAAGTGGATTGAAGAAAAGGCGGTGGTGAGCATCACAGGAAACCAAGTCAAACGTTTTGTCTGGGATAACATTGTCTGTCGCTTCGGACTACCGGGAGAGATTATATCAGACAACGGAAAACAATTCTGTGATAACCCATTCAAAGATTGGTGCGCGCAATTGAACATCACGCAACACTTCGCTTCAGTAAAACACCCACAAACCAATGGCCTAGTTGAGCGCGCAAACCGCAGTCTAGGGGAAGGAATAAAAGCGCGCCTTGACAGACACAAAGGAAGGTGGGTGGATGAGCTCTCGCATGTCTTATGGGCACATCGCACAACAATCAAAACCAGTACTGGCGACACGCCATTCTCCCTCGTCTACGGAACAGAAGCCGTCATACCAGCTGAGATAGGAATGCCAACTATACGAACAGCAGAGGTCAACGTCACAACAAATGACGAGGAGCGGTGCATAGACTTGGACTTACTGGAAGAAAGGCGTGAACGCGCAGCTATACGCGAAGCAAAGGCTAAGGCAAAAATGAAGAAGTATAACGATGCAAAGGTCAAACACACTTCATTCAGGCCAGGAGACTTTGTATACCGCGCCAACGATGCGAGCCACGCAGAAGACACAGGCAAGCTTGGACCAAAATGGGAAGGACCTTACGAGGTCACAGACGCACTCGGCAACGGTGCATACAGACTGCGCGATATGGAAGGTCACGACCTAGCGCGCACTTGGAACATCTGCAATCTTAAAAGATGTTACTTTTAGGCTACGACCATTACACAGACACCTTTGCATCCTAAGAGGTGCCCAATAAGTGTTTGTTTTTTCTTTTTTTTCCTAGGAATTGTATTTTTATTTTTTCAAAAAACTTGCAAGTATCAATAAAATGTTATGGTTTCTAGCTAAATCCATAGCGTATTTCACTTTATTGCATACATACTTACATATGTCAATATTGTTATCTTATATTTTCGCCTACATGGCGTGCATGCTCTAATTAAAGACCCACGAAGGTATAAAGGATGAGTAAACCTACTAATTCACTCGTTGAGTAAGATGGTTGCAAACCCATCAACATTGGATCACGTATCCTTGCTAAGCGCCTTACCTTTGAGACGTCGAGGTAAGTTTCATGTGCGCATCCCACGACGGGTGCGCAAATATTAAGTACACCATACAAGCTTAGCAAATAACGAGCCAATACACTTGGTCAAATAATAAAACTTAGCAAACAATGCAAGTATATTTCTTAAAATCACGCAGCCAATACACTTGGTCAAGTAATTAAACTTAGCAAACAATGCAAGTATATCTCTTAAGTCACGCACTTAATCAACAAAAAGGTATCTTATTCAATATTTTTCACAAAAATTACAAGGAAAGATACACTTCACTATTTACATAATACATATACAAAAAGGCTACACGCTATGGCGATGCTCAGGGCTATCCTCCGAAGCAGCAGAACTCCCCGCCTCCTGAAGCTTTCTCAGAATCAAGGCGTCTTTGGGAGAAACGGTAGGAACACTCACGGGAACCCCATCAGACCTGGGGATGTGTGCAGCACCCACGCCACACAACACTGCCTTGCCCTTAATGCCTCTCTTTTGGGCAGCCCTCTGCGCGTGGCGCTCTAGAACCTCTTTCAAGGGAATCTCCCTCTCAAGAGCAAACGGGGTGAGGATGTGGCGAGGCTGCGCGAACACGGGAATTTGCAGCTGCGACACATCAGGCTTCAAGAAGTAATCTGGTTGCGCCTCTGCATCCTCTAAAAGGTGGCGCTCCAAAGTCAACCCCGCCATAATTACATCTATGGGGTTGTCTTGGTCGCCCTCCAACCTTCCAATGTGCGGCAGCTCGAGGACCTTCAACCCCGCCATAGCCTACATCAACTCATCGTATGCAACCGCATTATAGCCCCGGACCTCTGCCAAGTCCTTGCTCAGAAGTTTGGCCTCATGGAGATCCTCCATAGCCTGCGACTTCCCACGCGCCACCGCACAGTGAACCACCTTCCCAAAAGCATCCAACACCTCTTGAGACTCCAGAGTGCCCATAGCTGTCAGGCGCAGCCCGTGACTAATCAACCACCTACATCAACAAAGACAATTTGTGTTAGGAAAAGGCATAGCAACAAAAAATATTATAAAGAAGAAGAGTAGAAAGGAAATACCTGCGCTCAGCAATGGTCGACATCAAATGAGGGTATAACTCCTCATCGTACTCGATACTCAGGCCGCGCAGCTTGTTCTCTTGAGCTTGGATGATCTTCTCCATACTCTCCTTAAACTTGGTGATACTAGCATAATGCTCCACATTCTTCTCCTCCAAAAACCTCACAGCCCAAGTCATGTCAGACTTATAATGATGAAGCTGCCCGCGTGCCTCCTGCACCTCAGCCAGTGCGGACAACTTCTCATGGGTGACCTTCTCAGTGTACACCCTGGAGGACTCCAACTCCGCCTGCACTTCCGCCAGCTGCGCACGGAGCTTAGCTATCTCCTCATCCTTCCGGGCAAGAGTACTGCTCTCCCCGACATACCTCTTCTTCAACTGAGCCACCAGCTCAGCTTGACGCGCAGCAGTTGCAGCTAACTCATCCATCAGTTGCTGCGCCTCTACACCCCCATCAACCTTGGCTTTCCCCTCCTTGTTTTCATTCTGCGAAGAGGAAACCACATCCACGAAAGCTCCATCATCCTTCGTGGCATCATCCCTACAATACATGAAGAAGACAGTTAGTACATATTGCGACAAGTAATATACAAGAAAAATAAGACACAGATACGTACAGAAATGGAGAGGCCTCGGCAACCTTCTTATCCGCGCCAGGAGCGGATGTCTCCTCCTCCGCGGGCGACTCCGCATCCCCAATAAGGTAGTGTCGTCTCTTCTTATGGCCACTGCTCCCAGCCTCTCCTTTGCGCTTAATATTCTGCGCCACCTCCTCCTTCAGCACCTCCTCGGGCATGAGGATTTCCACGCTGTCAGACGACTCAGCGCGCGCCTCTTCCTCTTGCGCCATCTCCACATCTGGCGCCATGCTCTGAACAGGTGTCACCTGGAGCGGCGGCGTATTTTCAGGGACGACCTCAGGCAGCACTGTTAAACGACCCTCGGTCGCCTCCAGTAGTGGCTGCTCACCCTCCTTCAGAGGTCGCACTCCAACCGTTACCTGCTTTGGCTTCTCCAGCTTAACAACGGCGAACAGATCCATCTCTGCGCACATAAACAAACAACAAAGAAGAAAGGATTAGTTATTAAAGGTGCGCATATAAAAGGACTTACATATTTTAAGTAGAAGGGACGAACACCCACCCCGGCCATCCTCACTTATAAAGGTTGGCACCTCATCAGTAGCGTCGAAGTAGTTGCGACTCAACCCCATGTGCACCAAAAACTCCTCCGGATAAGGGTTAATGGGTATGCGGTTGGCATCAAGAGTCTGCGCATCAGTCAGCCTATAGGAACCGGGTGCGGGGCGCCCATCCCTCGGCAAAGTATCCTGAGTATAAAACTCAAAGGGCGATGGAAATACCACATCATCAACCCAGAAAAAATGCTCCCTCCAATGTCTAAGGGAGTCTACCTTTTCAGTGTAACACTGAAGCACCCCCGGGCGCTTCGCAAAAGATACCCATCCATTTGACCACGTTGTGTGGTAGAAGACACGGAACAAGGTTATGGTCGGCTCTATCGCAAGTAAACGGCAGTTTACTTCAAAATTCGACACCTTAGCCGCACCTATACAGTGCAGCTGTGAGATGTGGAGGCGATAGTGGTTGAGCAAATCGCTCAGAAAGATAGATATCGGTACGCGGTAATTTGCATACTCGAAGAAGCGCGTGTATAATCCTATTTTCCCTTTGGGGAAATCGGCTATACACGCGTCCACATCTGGAGACTCTGGACGCACATCCAGAGGAATGAAGTAGTCAGATGTAAACTGAGTAACGTCATTCTCCGTCATCGCAGAGCGAAAGTCCTCTAACTGGGCAACCATTTTCATTAATTCACTGAGACACGCACACAAAAATTACCTAATGAAACGAGTACTTTCTTTGCAAAAATACGCTTTTAAAAAGGTGAGCAGGGTGAGTGTGTGTTTTTACTGTGTGTTTTTGTAAAAATGGGGGCGGTGACTATTATATAGGGAGTAAAAAAACCCTAGATGATGTCCACGTGGATCCCACTCACAAAAAACGTGTGGCTAGAACCGAAACGGTACATGCACTTTTTCCCGATTTACGAGAACCACGTGGACACAACCCCTGATTTCCGAGGTATTTCCTTGAGATATCTAGGACTAGGTACATTGCACTTCAAAAAGGGGTGGTAATATTTTAAAAGTTTCCCGCCACGCTTACCGCTGCTATGATTAGTCTAGCATCCGCGGCTACGAGCCGCGCACACTAGACTGGGGGGACATGATGACGTATAGTCTATATATGGGCCACGAGCCCATATGATAAACATTACTAAGACCCATAAACCACCAGGCGTGGGCTACTGTCACTTGGGCCGCATCAATAATGGGAACAGGCTCACGTAAGCCCAAACCCAAATAAACTATACACGGTATAGATAAGGATCATCTATCTATGGAATAGATATCCTTACCCGGATAAGCACCATGGGTGCGAAACGTAAGGAGCACGAACCCTACAAGGATTCTGCGCCTATATAAGGAATGACATAACTCTCATTCAAGGTACAATTCACAAACCCTAAACTCTTTACGAGAACCCTAAATCGATTACTTACTCTCACGCCGGAGTCTAATCGTGGGAGACAATCCCACGATAAGTCTAACGGTGTTGTTTATTTTCTTAGTGCGCAGGTTACAAGTACTAAGAAGCGAATTGGTACGAGTGCAAGAGCCCATAATCAGGAACGCCCAACTTTTGTATCAACAGTCATAGTGTCTCATTTGCAATATGCAGATGACACTATATTTTTTGGCAAATGGAATAAAGAGAATGCTAAAGCACTTATGTGCATTCTCAAGTGTTTCGAAGAAGTTTCCGGGTTAAAGGTGAACTAAAACAAGAGCAAGTTATATGGCTTAGGAGTTAACGAGAGGGAAATGAGGGAGATGGCAAGGTGGATGGGATGTGGCATCGGGGAATTCCCATTTACGTACTTGGGGTTGCCAATAGGGGAGAATATGAGGCGGGTTAATGCTTGGGGTTCCGTGGTGGAAAATTTTAAAAATCGATTAGCGGATTGGAAAGCTAAAACGATGTAGTTCGGGGGTCGTCTAACATTGGTAAAATTGGTCCTTGGTAGCTTGCCTTTGTATTATTTCTCGATGTTTCGTGTGCCTTTGAGTGTTATAAAAAACCTTGAGAGAATTAGAAAAAATTTCTTTTGGGGTGGGGTCGGGGAGGGTAAAAAACTATCTTGGGTTAAATGGGAATCGGTTCTTGCTTCTTTTGGGGAGGGGGGGCTTAGCATTGGGTCTTTAAGGGCGAAAAACTTGGCTTTACTAGGTAAATGGTGGTGGAGGTTTAGGAGGGAAGGAGATAATTTGTGGGTTAGGGTAATTAAAAGCATTCATGGGAATAGTGGGGGTTTGGGGGTTGGAAGGGTTTTGGGTGGGGGGGTGGGGGGAAGTGGGGTTTGGAGGGATATTGTAAAGATTGGGGAGGAGATAGAGGGTGTCGGGATTGAGTTTTCTTCTTCTTTTGTCGGGATGTTGGGTGATGGGAAGGATATTAGGTTTTGGGTGGATAGATGGGTAGATAATAGGAGGTTATGTGATAGATTTCCTAGGTTATTTCATCTTGATAGGAGGAAGGAGGGTAGTGTGTGGGATAAAGGGGCGTGGGTTGATGGTGTTTGGTGTTGGGAATGGGAATGGGTTAGAAGCATTAGGGGTAGAGTAAGTAGGGAGTACGAGGAGCTTCTAGGGGTTGTGCAAAATATTGTTGTTGATTCTAATTGTAGGGACAAATGGAGATGGAGGCTTGGTGATGATGGTGAGTTCACGGTTAAAGAGCTTGCAAGTTTGATCGAAGAGAAGATGTTGCATGTGGAAAGTGGAGGACGTGAGACGCTTTGGAATAATTTGGTGCCTAAGAAAGTTAACATTTTTGTTTGGAGAGCATTAAGAGGAAGACTTCCGGTTCGGGTGGAATTAGATAAAAGAGGAATTGATTTAGACTCGGTGCTCTGCCCATGCTGTAACAATATGGTGGAAACTTGCACTCATTGTTTGGTCACTTGTGATTTAGCGATGTGCGTGTGGGCTAAGTTATTCAATTGGTGGAAGGTTGGGATTGTCAATGTCTTCAATATTGATGAATTATTTTCTTATAGCGGAGGCGTTAATGTTTCCACCTTTCTAGCTCGTATTTGGCAAGCGGTTATTTGGACTTCGGGGTACTTCATTTGGAAAGAAAGAAATGCTCGGGTGTTCGGTAAAAAAATCTTAAGTTCTAATAAGATTGTTCAAGATATTCAACTCAAAAGCTTTGACTGGATTGTGAGAAGATCAAATAAATTTAAAAAGATAGATTGGCTTCAATGGTTAAGGGAACCTCAAAAAATTCGACTCCAATAAGGTTTGGTTCAGTTTAGTGTTTAGTATTTCTGCAAATGCTTCTGCAAGTTTATTTGTGGGTGTGCTCAATGCCTAGTGCAAGATTATAAGTGTGAAGACAGCTCAATTTTTTATCAGATAACTCAGATTCAGTGCAAGGACTGTTTCATTCAGTGGTTAGTCCTTTGACAGTTGATTCTGTAATTATTTTGTGAGTTCTTTCGGTGGCTGCTACAAGAGTGTGAAGACAATTCATGTTTTTGGTGAGCTTCTGGTGTCCTTTTGTTGTTCCTCAAGAGATGGTTATTAGTTTTATGGTGGGCCTGGTCTATTGTTCAAGTATTGGGTATAATTTGTGATGTCAGTTATTGTGGCATGATCTTATGTTTGGCCATGCATTGTGTCATTTTGTTCTCTTATTTCTCTGTTGTAAGGCCTTTTTGGCTATTCTCATTCTTCTCTTGTGTATCCTTTTGTCTTGGGACTCATCCTTTTTAATTGTCTTGTTAAGAAGATGGGTTGCCATTTTTTTGTATTTTGTTTTGGTTTTGGTTCCTTAAATATATGTTGCCTTTCTAAAAAAAAAAAGTATGCTTAATGTCAACATCACAAAGGAACTATACTTGGCATTCTAGTGAGCAGAGCATTGTATTCTCACAAGTATACATAATTGTACTTGTTGAAAGGTATTGTGGTAATGTTTGCACTTATACTGTAAAGTGTTCACCTGGTATAGATTGAGAAATCTTGTTAAGATTATGGTGTCTTTATTTTATATGATTACCAGGTTCACAAAATTATTGTAGTCAAGATGAATTGAACCAGAAACGCTGAAGCGACTATATCTTTTATTCAGCACACCTGCAGCTAAACCATTAGAAAGCCACGGGCTAAAATTTGCAGACCATAACTTGAAGGTGAACATAAATAAATTAGCTAATTAAACCCGGGTACCAATCTGGGAAGCTAACAAGTGGAATGAACTAACACACACACTTAAGGAGCTCTATAAATCCACGAGTTATGTGCAAAACTTGACATACGAGCACATAAAAGTTGACTCAATAATCATAGAAAAAGTAAAGATGTCAGTTTTGTCATAGTTACTGATGTTGGAATGCTTAACTTAAGCACAGACATATGCAAGGATCAACTTAATTTTCTAGATACATTCAATAGTATGGCAAATATTTCTTCAATTTTAAACCATGATACCTCTAATACTATCAAGATTGAGCTTCGAAGATGAGATCATATGCTAATGGTAGATGGACCATTATACATGGCAAAAATGATTCAAACCATTGAGGCGGTATAAAAAGAGAACAATCTTGAGCAAAAAAAAGAAAATTCCTATGGCAACTGATCCACACAACGTCGTGCACTCAGACACAAAATGTACAAACGACTGAAATATCATACATTATTTCAATCAGTGGTATTTAGATCGAAGAAACAATCAAGAGAACATCCCACTTTATGGAGCGGTAAGCAATTGCTTCCCTGAGCAAACTGAAGTCCCTTCGGAGTGGAACAAGATGAGCAAAAAATGAAAACTCATACTGACGGTGAGAAATTCATCAAACAGAAAAGGCCAAGAACGAACAAAAGGCTCTTATAAAGGCCTATGTTGGCAGAAGACACGCCAATATTCCAGAGTGGCGACTATAATGTTTGAGCAGATGAGTGCTAAGGTCTTGGTAGTGGGAGATGGGTACAGGTAGTTGAAGTTCAATACTTGCAATTGGCCAGCACACTCAAGCTATCAGATATTCATATGACCAGCCCATATAAACCAAAGCTGAAATTGGTACTTGGTAGCACCCATATAGTCAGACCCTTAAGAAGTTTGAGTTTAAGAACACCACTGTTGCTAACCTCCTAACTACTGGAAACCAAATATATATGTATTACTTTCGTCCCAAAAGCACAAATGTAACTCCTCCCCCCATCCCTCCTCTATCTCTATGAAAATAGGATGCATGATGAGAAGTAAAGCAAACACGGTAATCATAACACAATCTATGCAATACAAGACTGAATTCTCAAAGTTTTGTCACTATAGACATAAGAGTCTGATCAGCACCTTGTGTTTGGAATTTATGATAGTTCCCAATAGATTCAAATTGCATTCATAATTTTAGTTTTCATCAGCGTATTTTCATAGTTTAAAATGCTTCACTTTGTTAATTTTAGCCAACCCCAACTTCTAACATTAAATGGAAAATTGGTGACATTAATTGAATAACATGATGTGATTTCTTTACAGTCGGACCCCTCTTATACTCACATTTTGTTGTAACTTGCAAGCAATTGGTATTTCACTCAAGGGTTATAAAAGTCATTGGTAGTCGAGTTTTTAAGTGGTTTTTATAGTCAATAGTTTCATTATGATTTCAATTTCAATATAACTTCAATACATAATTAATCTATCCATTAGTCGAGTTTTCAAGTGTTTTCTATATTTGTAGTCAATAGTTTCATTATGATTTCAATTTCAATGTAACTTCAATGGATTTTCTTGGTTTATCCATTAAATACAAGTTTATTTTGATTTTGAAAAATAAATAAATAAATAAATAATAAAATAAATCATCATTAACAAACAGTAACTTCTAACATTAAATGGGAAATTGGTGACGTTAATTGAATAACATGATGTGATTTCTTTACAGTCGAACCCCTCTTATACTCACATTTTCTTGTAACTTGTAAGCAATTGGTATTTCACTCAAGGGTTGTGAAAGTCATTGGTAATCGAGTTCTTAAGTGGTTTTTATAGTCAATAGTTTCATTATGATTTCAATTTCAATGTAACTTCAATACATACTTAATCCATCCATTAGTCGAGTTTTCAAGTGGTTTTTAAATTTGTAGTCAATAGTTTCATTATGATTTCAATTTCAATGTAAATTCAATAGATTTTCTTGGTTTATCCATTAAATACGAGTTCATTTTAATTAAAAAGTAAAAAGTAAAAAATAAAAAATAAAAAATAAAAAACAAAAAGGTCAGAAGAAGAAATAAAGCTAACCCCAACTTCTAACATTAAAAAAAAAAAAAAAAAATTGGTGACATTAATTGGATAACATGATGTGATCTATTTATAGTCGGATCTCTCTTATACTCACATTTTGTTGTTGTTACTTGCAAGCAATTGGTATTTCACTCAAGGGTTATGAAAGTCATTGGTAGTCGAGTTTTCAAGTGGTTTTTATAGTCAATAGTTTCATTATGATTTCAATTTCAATGTAAATACAAGTTCATTTTGATTTAATAATAATAATAATAATAATAATAATAATAAAAAAAAAAAAAAAAAAAAAAGCCGGAAAAAGAAACAAAGCTAACCCCAACTTCTAACATTTATGGAGAATTGGTGACATTAATTGAATAACATGATGTGATATCTTTCCGGTCGAACCCCTCTTATACTCACATTTTCTTGCAACTTGCAAGCGAGAGTATTAATTACTACAAGCCTTATTTCAACCATAGGCATAGTATGCTTTGTGTCAACATCACAAAGGAACTATACTTGCCATTCTAGTGACTAGAGTAATGTATGAAAATAAACCGCAAGTATACATGGTTGTACTTGATGTGGACCATGTGGTATTGTGGTAATGTTCACTTAGGTACCGTAAATTGTTCACCTGGTATGGCTTGTGAAATCTTGTGAAGATTATGGTGACTGGTATTTATTTTATATGATTACCAGGTTCACAAAATTATAGTAGTCAAGAAGAACTGGACCAGAAATGCTGAAGCAACTATATCTTTTATTCAGCACACCGGCAGCTAAACCATTAGAAAGCCACCGACTAAAATTTGCAGACCATAACTTAAAGGTGAACATAAATAAATTTGAAAGATTTTGGGCTTTAAAAGGATGCTGCCTAATTTGGGGAGCGAACAAGTGGAATAAACGCACACTTAAGGAGATCTATAAATCTACATACAAGTTATGTGCAAAACTTGACATACAAGCACATAAAAGTAGACTCGATAATCATAGAAGAAGTAAAGATGAAAGTTTTGTCATAGTTACTGACATTGGAATGCTTAACTTAAGCAGAGACATATGCAAGGGGCAACTTAATTTTCTAGATACATTCAATAGAAGGGCAAATATTTCTTCGATATTAAACCATGATACCTCTAATACTATCAAGACTGAGCTTCGAAGACGAGTTCACCTGCTAATGGTAAATGGACCATTATACATGGCAAAAATGATTCAAACCATAGAGGCGGCATAAAAAGAGAACAATCTTGAGCAAAAAAAATATATATATATATATATTACTATGGCAAATGATCCGCACAACGTCGTGCACTCAGACACAAAGTGTGCTAACAACTCTAAAATATCATTAATTATTTCAATCAGTAGTATTCAGATAGAATAAACAATCAAGAGAACATCCCACTTTAAACAATTGCTTCCCTGAGATAACTGAAGTCGATGAGCAAAAACTGAATACTCATACTGTGGGTGAGAAGTTTATCAAACAGAAAAGGCCAAGAATGAACAAAAGGCTCTTAAAGGCCTATGTTGACAGAAGACAAGCCAATATTCCAGAGAGTGGCGACTGTAATGTTAGAGCAGATGAGTGATAAGGTCGTGGTAGTGGGAGATGGGGTACAGGCAGTGGAAGCTCTCAATACTTACAATTGGCCAGCACACTCAAGCTATCATATGCCAGCCCATATCAACCAAAGCTGAAATTGGTACTAGGTAGCACCCATACAGTTAAGACCGTTAAGAAGTTTGAGTTTTAAAACACCACTGTTTGCTAACCTCCTAACTACTGGAAACCAAATATATATGTATTACTTTGGTCCCAAAAGCACAACTGTGACCCCTCCCCCTCCCCCCCCCCCCCCCCCCCCCCCCCCCCGTCCCTCCTCTATCTCTATGAAACTCGGATGCAGGATGAGAAGTACATTAAACACGGTAATCATAACACAGTCTATGCAATACAAGACTGAATTCTCAAAGTTTTGTCAGTATAGACTCAAGAGTCTGATCAGAGCCTTGTGTTTGGAATTTATGATAGTTCCCACTAGATTCAAATTGAATTCATAATTTTAGTTTTCATCAGCGTATTTTCATAGTTACAAATGCTTTCATAAGCACTTTGTTACAATGTAAACCAAAGATCCTGTAAACTAGGCTTCATAAGTACACATAGTTGGATCTTGCAAAAGCTAAATAACGTTTTTAAGAGTTACCTTTCATTTAAATGAGATGTCACAGCCCTATCCTAACAGCTCAATTTACATATACATAATTTGATCCATAAAACTAGAACATGTATTCACAAATCTAAGATACTCATTACCAAAACTATATATATAGAGTATAAACCCTATAGGACCACAAAATATGTATACACAAGCCAAACTAAATCTTCCAGCTACATGCATTAGTATAGGCTAAAACCATGTTTACTTGCGTAATAGTAACGTTACTTGTGAAAACTAAAAAAAGGTAACAGTGGTTTCAAATTGCATTGTATTCTACTTAATCAGCATAAGTGCAATTAGTTCAAGGCTTCAAGCCTACAAAGTATAAAGTATAAACTAATCAAGACGATTATTTGTGAAAGGGAAAGCATGGATACACTTTTGCGTTATTAGTACTTGGTAACAAGTTTTGAAGACTTAATTAAGTAAATGATTATGACTGACAAAGTCAAACTGGATATTGCATATGTAATTTACCCATAATTTTAAGATTACTTTTGTTCCACAAACTTTAATTGCAAATTTGGACCAACACAGGTCGTGCTTAGCACGGCCAAAAGTCGTAAGTAGTTTTTCCATACAAGAATGATCCGCATTTATTTTCAGAAACACAATTTCTTCTTCTAGTGAATAGCAAGTTTGATTAATTTAGTCAACTTGGAACACCCTTTGACTAACCCATGATTCAGTTCCTGAGTTGACCCACTTTGCCAAGATTCAACCCCAAAGAATAAGCCAATTTGGATTGACCAGATCCTTTTAGGTTATAGAAGAAATGACAACCACAAAGACACGGGACAATTTTTTTCAGACATTCTAAAATAAATAAATAAATAAAAAAAATCCCTTAATCAATGAAATTAATTAGTTAATGTAACGAGTTTGTATGGTTCACTTATTGATCACATATGTCACGTTTAAGTTAGATGTTAGATGTACTAGCTACTTTCGACTATTCCATTTGCGAGCATACAAGATGATATGTTATTAGTTGCACTACAACAAATAGTCAATTTTACATATTTTTTAGTTAAAGAATACACGTTTTTAAATGTTCAAATTATCAAAGTTCACGTTTTTTTAGTGTGTGGACTGATGTTGCGTGAATATCTTAACATTTGCAAATATGGACAAAATAGTTAAATGCTCACATGAAGAAGCGTGGACAAAAAAAAAAAAAAAAAAAAAAAAAAAAAGTACACATACAAAGGTATGGAAGAATAATATAAACATATCCGCGGCCACAAGCTTGTAGAAATCATATCGTCAAATAAATCACTTAAAATACTCTCTACACTTACAAGCGTGTAAAAATCATATGGTTTACTCTCTATTTGTCTTCTACCTTTTTTTATAAACAATTGTTACATGCTTGGAAGCGTGATATCTTTTAGATAGTGTGATTGTTTGTTACTACACATGGATAAGTGTGTAAGTTTTTCTTACGCCTATAACCGTGGATAAAATCCTATTTCTACACGTTTGTAATTGTAATTGTGTTTATTTTTAACACATCTTATACTTTGTAAATGTATAAATAAAGGGAAGTACACGGTACGTCTTCATAAGGCCTGTAAAAATAGAATTTGACTTTTTTTTAGTGTCGTCGCCGTAATAACGTTAATTTGCTCATTCAAAAAGCATAATTAGTTGATTTATGAAGTCTTTGTGCATAGTAAACAATCGTTATACATTGCATTGACCACCAAAGTATTAGAGCATTTAAAGTTAGTCTTTTTAGCCCATAACTATAAGAGTACTCAACTTCTGAGGAAAAAGCAATTCAAAGAATTAGAGCATTTATAAAATTCAAAACTATAATGTTACTCCCTTCGATTACCTTTTTTCTAATGCTAATGACTTGTAGATCATTAGACACAATAGTCACGAATCAGAAAATTACAGATGGTGAGACCATTATTTCTGACAATCAAAGATTTGAGCTAGGTTTCTTTAGCCCAGGCACGTCAAATAAACGATACCTAGGGATATGGTATAAGACCACATCACCTCAGACGGTTGTATGGGTTGCTAACCGTGAAACTCCATTTATCGATACCTCAGGAGTGTTTAAATTGGACAACAATGGAAACCTGTCCCTTGTCAATGGCAGTGGTGCCATCACTTGGTCATCCAACTCCTCGGCATCTGGCACAAATGTGAACCCCATAGCAAAACTCTTAGATACGGGAAATTTTGTAATTACGGGTGAAAATCTTCTCAACAAGGAAAATTACATTTGGCAAAGCTTTGATCACCCTGGAGATACCTACTTACCCGGAATGAAGTTGGGCAAGAACTTTGTAACAGGAAGAGAAACATATCTGACATCTTGGAGGAGCGCAGATGATCCTTCCCCAGGTGACTGTACAGTCCGGTCTTTAATGGTTAAGGGTAAATACATTCAAGTATACATCAGGAAAAGCTCTGTTATTATAACAAGAATTGGGCCATATAATGGTATCACATTTGCTGGCCAGCCATACTACAAGCCTGACCCTCATGTTCTGTACAAAACTGACATGATTGTGAATCAGAACGAGATGTATAACATTTATACTTATAATAGCACCAGATTCTTGTTAAGAACAGTTGCAACTCCTGCTGGCAAGCTTGAGGCTTCGCAGCTAAATTTACATAGCCATGAATGGATGCAGTCTATCACCTTTCCCATGGATTACTGTGACAACTATGGACTATGTGGCCCATATGGAGTATGTAGTTCTTCTACAAATCCTAATTGTGTCTGCTTGAAAGGGTTTGAGAGTGAAAACCTACAAGAACTGAATCCATATAATGGGACTAGTGGATGTCAACGGAGTAGAGCCTTGGATTGTGGGCCTGAAGAAGGATTCCTAAAGTTTTCAAGCATGAAATTGCCAGACACACAAAATGCCGTTTATAATGGGAACATGAACCTCCATGAATGTGAAGTAGCTTGTAAGCGTAATTGCTCTTGCATCGCGTATGCAAATCCAAACATCACTTCAGGTGAAGTTGGTTGTCTGCAATGGTTTGGTGATTTGGTTGATGTTCGAGTGTACCCACAAAACGGGCAAGATCTTTATGTTAGACTGGCAGCCTCTGAACTATCAGGTAAGCCAGTACATAACTAATAATAATGCAATTTTCAATTCATTATGATGTTTGGTTTCATCCTATTATTCAAGTTAGTGTTCAACTATTATTTATGTTGGATAGATATGATTTACAAACTAAAAGGACAGCTGTTCATTAGAATTTAGCAGCAAAGACATAGGTTGTTTATTGCTGTAATTCTGACAATGTTTTGTTTGCTTTAACTTTGTAATATCTCTTAGATCTCCGTTCCAGCTTCCACAGAAAAAAAGGACTAGTTATTAAAGTTAGTTTGTCAATATCAGCTGGGCTGATTTTTTTGGGCCTGATATTGACACTCTGCACTTGGAGTAAAAGGAAGAAGAGATCTGATGCAGAAAGAGAAGGCAAGTGATATAGATCTGAATTTCTATATATATTAATTAGATGTATGCTATACATCATGTAAATAATTACCTTATGATCAACTTTTGAGAACCACAAATCATATTTTCTAGGTACGACTGTAACGATTCTTGATAGAGATCACAAAGGTAGAAGCCAGAAGGGAAGTATAGACGTTCCGTTGTTTAGCTTATCTAAAGTTTCTAGGGCTACCGATAACTTTTCGGCCGACAACAAACTGGGAGAAGGTGGGTTTGGTCCAGTTTACAAGGTAAATAATATGAATAAGTACATGTTAAACAAGTTGAGGTGAATGGAGTGATAATCAATGAAATATTTCTATAAATTTACATTCAACAAAAAAGCATGTAGTAAATATGTTAGTCTCCAGGGTGTGCTAGAAGAAGGACAAGAGATTGCTGTGAAGCGGCTCTCAAAATCCTCACGGCAGGGGCTTGACGAATTTGAGAATGAAGTCATCTGTATTGCTAAACTTCAGCATCGGAATCTTGTGAAGCTCTTGGGATACTGCATTGAAGGCGATGAGACAATGTTACTTTATGAATACATGGCTAACAAAAGTCTGGACAGTTTCATATTTGGTTGGGCTCTCAGCTTTTCAATCTTGTAAAATAAAAATGGTATTAATTGTAATTGCAAAGGGATATAATGTTCATTAATAAACTAAGTTGTTGCAAATTTATGCAGATGGATTAAGAAAGTCATTACTTGATTGGCCACAAAGGCTCCACATAATTAACGGAATTGCTCGAGGTCTTCTTTATCTTCACCAAGATTCCCGGCTTAAAGTTATACATAGGGATTTAAAAGCCGGGAACATTTTACTCGATCATCAGATGCGTCCAAAGATATCTGACTTTGGTTTGGCCAGAATGTTTAAAGAACACGAGAGTGAAGCAAATACCAAGAGAGTAGTGGGAACCTTGTAAGAATCCCTAAAGTTTGTATTGTTTAATGCATTTATATCTACAACGTGTATTTATTTCCATGGTCTTTTGTTCTACTCAGAGGATACATTTCTCCAGAGTATGCAGTGAATGGTCTCATCTCGGTAAAGTCAGATATATTCAGCTTTGGGGTTTTAATATTGGAGATTGTGAGCGGGAAGAAAAATAGAGGTTTTGTTCATGAAAAACACCATGATCATCTTCTTGGACATGTAAGTGTGTTGAATATAATCATCCAATGATGAAAATATATACATATACACATATATGTATGCAATTGTTAGCCATGTATATTCAAATATGCAAATTTCATTATGATATGGCTACTGAAACTCCATAAACACCCATTTGTGATCAAGTATGAGCATAAATACATAAAAAGGATATGATATATAGACGTACGATCTTTCTGACTTGAACTAATTTGTGTTTTTTATTTGGATTCATTTAGGCATGGAGACTTTACAAAGAAGGAAAGTCTCTCGATTTAATTGATGAATGTTTAGGTAACTCCTATTCTGTTTCTGAGGTGTTGCGATCAGTACACATTGGCCTATTATGTGTGCAACAACGAGCTGAAGATAGACCTTGCACACCGTCAGTTGTTGCCATGTTGGGTGGTGAAGGTTCTCTACCTTCTCCCAAACAACCTGGCTTCTTTATTCAAGGAAGTGAAATCTACTCCACCTCACGTCTTCATTCACTATCATCGGTTAATGGAGTAACATTAACTCAGATAGACGGTAGACAATAAACAAGTTTGGTTAATCATGTTAAAGGTCAGTTTTATAAGTCTATTTATGGTGGTATAAAGTATGTATATATAGGATCATTGTATATTTATCATTTGATATCAACAAAATGTGTGTTTGTATGCATCTATAGACTATGTATGTAACTTTTCAATTCTAGCATTTGATGCTGTTACATGCAGTTCTTATCAAGCGCTGTATCTCACCAGTCCATCAGAATATTAACTTATTTTAACAAATCAAGTAGTTCCGACCAACGACTAAATTTACCACTAGAACCTTGTAGAATTAATGGAAGTTTAATGATGGGTGTCATCATTCATCACCACTCCATCGATATACCAGATAACCAATCTTCAAAACGAATTTGCACAAACATATGCTCACGATTTTCACACATGCGTACACCTTCAACAAATCAATATTGCAAAGTAATTCTTGTTAGCTTAGTAAAGTCAGGCCAGTACATGCAACAATATCAAATCAAATTTGAATGTGAACAATCTCATATAAAAGTTGCACCTTCTTTCGCGGATAGTCTCAGTTTTGTGATGAATAATCTCCATATTGTCACTATTCGACCCTAGACCTGTTGCCATCACTCCATATATCTCTCTTATAACACTCATCGGTACAAATTTAGTCGCAGACAATCCACCTGAATGTGCATACCAGCAAGAGTCTTAATGTATTTATTGCAGGTACTTCACTATTTAGCAAACCATCGGTGTGGTATACTCGGCAACATGTCCATCGTTTTCCATATGTCCTAGCAGAATACCGAATGCATTAATTATACCATCATTACACGAGTGAGACTCATCTCCAGCAATGAAAGCATGTACTTTCTTCTCAACGCTAATCCAACTACAAGCAGGCTTCTTGGTATCAGCTTTCTTACTCAACATACTTCTCAAATTCGCTGCATCTTTATTTCTTCCAATAGAAGAATACGTATTTGACAACAAAACATATGCACCCATGTTGTCAATGCCAAACTCATTTATACGCGTAACAATCTTCTCAGCCAATTTAACATTCTTGTGGACCCTACAAGCAGCTAGCAACGGTAACCACGCACTAGCTGTTTTATTTTCCGCCATACAAGCATAGTGCTCAAATTCAGGACTTACGTTATAATGTTGGACCATTTTATTAAAAAAGGTCAAACCTTCATTGACCATTCCTGCATGACTACAAGCTGTCAAAACCGCCACAAAGGTCACAGAATTCGGTGTAAACCTTTTAACCTCCATCTGCTTGAATAATGAGATAGCTTCATACGCGTGACCGTGCGAAGCACACCCCATTATCATAGCAGTCCACGACACCAAAATGCCAAATCATGTTGCTTCATACCATCAAAAATATATTTAGCAAGTCTAATGTTCCCACATTTAGCATACATATTAACAAGTGAGCTAGAAATAAACATATTATCATCAAAATGACTCCTAATTATATACCCATGTAGTTGTTGTCCTAACAGCAGCGTCGTTAAATGTGCACAAGCAGGAATAATACTAGAACATGAAACAGGAACAGGCTTAATACCAGCACTCAACATTTGACGAAACAATCTCAACCCCTCATCAAACAACCCATTTTGCACACACGCCGCAATCATAGAACACCACGACACACAATCTTTTCTAGGCAACAAACAAAACAACCGATATGAATCCTCAACCATATTACAACTAGTATACACGTCACTCAACCCACTCACAACAAACTCATTCCCATCAAACCCATGTCTAATCCCATACCCATGAATCTCCTTCCCCTTCAAAACATCCATACGTTCCTTTACAACGCCAAGCACATTGGACAAAGTAAACGCATCCGCCTTTATTCCAGCACTACCCATCTCCCTAATCACCCTCACCGCCTCATTAAACATCCCACTTTTCACATATCCCAAAACAACCGTATTATACGACACAACATCTCTCGCCACCATCCTCTCAAACACCCTTTTCACATTTCTCATCCCATCCATAACACGCGTTTTTTCATCAAACACATGGTGGGCATACATACTTAACAACGCGTTACCCGTAAAAAGGTCCATTTCTAACCCGGCCCGAATAACGCAACCATGAAGAGATGCACCAAATTTGGCCCACATTAAACTAGTACAACATTTTATTACAGAAGGATAAACATTATGATCTGGGTAGATTCCATTTTGTCTCATTTGAAGAAAACAATGTAAAGAATTTATAAAAAGTGAATTAAAAGTGTAGTATTTGATCATGGATTTGTAATCATGTAAAGTGGTTAGTGATGGGGTAATTTGGTGCTTGGTTTTGATTTGTGTTGGGGTTTTTACAAGGGTTTTGATTACTGTTTTAATTGGTGGTTCCATAAGTGTTCCTCTTGTTTCTAATGATCGTATGACTTTATCTGTGTATATGTCCCTGTTTTATGTGTATCTATGTAACTACAAACTACCTTTAATTAGGAACCAGTAACTAATTTCTTAAGTGATTTAATTCCAAGTGTTGGTCAATTTCATTTTCAATATTTTTAAAATAAGTTGATTGATTTTTAATAAGTGAGTTTAAAACAAGTGTTCGGCACTTGTTAGAACTTTGCAGTACCCAAATCCCAATCACGATTACCTTCTTTCCATGAAGTTACCATCTTTGGATAGTAAGTAACTAAAACATCATTTTCATAGTCAAGTCTTTGAGATTATGGTGTCTCGAACTATTTTTTCACTGTCGTGAAATTCATGACAATCAGTATGACGAATAGTATTACGCCTTTGATCATATAAATCAAATACATAATTAATGTGTTCCAATAAAATAAAGGAATAACATCTAATAACTCATGTAAAACAGACATGGTTTTTTGTTATTCAAAATTCATTAAAGATAGCAAAACACAATTCACTTTTCACATTTTCCTGTCCAAAACATGGACATTCAAACACACAATAGAGGCTTTAATTTGTCAGAATGTAGACTAGATCACATTCATTGTGGCTTCAATTTGTCAGGATGCTGGCTAGATCACATTGCAATATGATTATGTGAATGTACAATTTTCCAGAATTGCCCACAAGTATTGTCTGCAATTGTATGAACTAAAGTGGATCCAGAATTGTCCACATGCTTAAGTTTTCTTATTGCCCAAGTAGTTTCATCAAATGATCAGATACGTATAACTTAGATTAATACTAGGGATAAAAAACCATAATATGCCATTAACAAGACATCAATGTACAAGTCTTGTTTATACCTGACAAACTATTACTGTATACGGAGTATTATATAAGCTTGATATCCCGAACAAAACATCAAAAAGAAATTAATTATTGCCAGACTATATGCAGGCTGTTGCCCAGGTTTTGGTTTGGGGTGTTTGGTATATAATGAATAAAACGTATAAAAACAGTAACAAAGTTGATTTACTAAATAACGATATATTATTGCTTACTGAATAAACGATTACAGAAGGTATATAAAGGTTGTGAAGAGTCACCACTTTTCATGAAACGTCATGACTCTACACCCTTAACCGTTCTAACTAATAACTACCAATAAATGGGCTTTGTTTGGGTTAGTAAGGTTCGACCCAAACACTAGTTATAATTCGACCCATTTATGTTTACAGACTTAAACATAATAATACATACGAATTACATATTCTATCTTACTTATATCTTTTGGCTATTACAGACATTACATGGTCTATATCTCCTCCCTAATGTCTTAATGCCAACATCTATCTTCTTGTTGATATGCTTCACGCAATCTTTTCCTTGATCCAAATCTTCTCAACTTGTAACACGAACTTTGTCTTTAAACAACTTGCTTTGTAATCTATCACAGATCATCTTCACTTGTTTGTTTCACACAACTTGGCTTCACACCGTCTTCACTTTGATCATTCACTGATATGTTCTTCACGAAACTATCCTTCACGGCAAACTTGGTTATAACCTTTAATTCTTTCACAGAATTTTGATCCTTCACGGATTGAATTCACCTTTCACAGGTTATTACCCGCATCACACGGTCTTTGCATTGACTTTCTAATTTTCATCAATAAGGCACATCAGAAGTGCCGGTTCATCATCATCATTCTCTATTAGTAGTGCCGCATCTTCCTTCTTTTTCTTGCTTGTACATTCATAAGCATAGTGCCCAAGTTTTCCACACTTGTAGCAATTAATTTGCGACTTATCATCATACCTTCGCGGTTTGTTGTTGTCTCCTTCCGACTCATTTGAGGTGTGTCCTTCATCTTTATATCTCCCTCTGCCTTGTCCTTTCGAAAACTCTTGTCCACGTTTTCCAAAACGCCTTCCTTGATTGTTGTGTCGTGTCAACAATAACTTGTTATGATCGTCACTTTCCTTATTCTTCTTAAACTTTATTCTCTCTTCGAAAGCCTTCAATCTTCCAATCGCATCATCTAAAGTCATTTTGTCTAGATCACAATGTTGCTCTATGGATGCAACAATTTGTATAAACCTATCTGGTACGATTCAGGAGTTTTTGTACTAGGCTTGGTTGATCAAAAGTTGAACCCAAATTCGCTGCTTTGGTCACAATCTCATTTATCTTCGCGGTAAATGCATCAACTGTTTCTTCCTCATTCATTTGCAACATCTCAAACTCTGATTTGAGTGTTTGCAATCGTGCCTTTTGTACTCGATCTTCTCCCACATATCTTGTCTTGAGTGCATCCCACACTTCTTTTGCGGTCTTATAACTTGCAACTTGTAATACTAAATCTTCTGGCAACGCTTGGAATAAATATGCCATCGCGGCTTTGTTTTTCTTCTCATCAGTGTTAGTGCCTGGTTCTATAAATTCCCATATACCATTTGCTTCCAAAAACGTTTTGAATCGAATAGCCCAAACAAGGTAATTTGTAGAATTTAAAACCGGACCTTGAAAATGTACCAATGATCCCACAAGTGCATTATTGTTGCTACCGCTTGATTCTGGCATGTTTCTGAGTTTTCTGGTCTTCTTCTTTGACTCACAAAAGGTACGTCTTCTTTCTTCTTCAACTTTGTAATCGAATCACTTGACTTTTGATCTTCTTCGATCCAATCTGTAACAAGTTTCTAGTGGTTGTTTATCACAAACAATCAGCCTCTTCAAACGATTTCCTTCCCAGAAATCACCCACTCTGTTTTTTGGTTCTTCTTGAACGGAAAAAAATCCCGATCACTCACTGATTTTTTTTTGATGCAATCTGCAACGATTCTTCAACCTGCTCTGATGCCAATGTTGCCCAGGTTTTGGTTTGGGGTGTTTGGTATATAATGAATAAAACGTATAAAAACAGTAACAAAGTTGATTTACTAAATAACGATATATTATTGCTTACTGAATAAACGATTATAAAAGGTATATAAAGGTTGTGAAGAGTCACCACTTTTCATGAAACGTCATGACTCTACACCCTTAACCGTTCTAACTAATAACTACCAATAAATGGGCTTTGTTTGGGTTAGTAAGGTTCGACCCAAACACTAGTTATAATTCGACCCATTTATGTTTACAGACTTAAACATAATAATACATACGAATTACATATTCTATCTTACTTATATTTTTTGGCTATTACAGACATTACATGGTCTATACAGGCACCTATTAACACGATTATCATGCTAGTACTGATACACACACTTAAGGAGATCTATAAATCTACATACAAGTTATGTGCAAAACTTGAAATACAAGCACATAAAAGTAGACTCGATAATCATAGAAGAAGTAAAGATGTCAGTTTTGTCATAGTTACTGACATTGGAATGCTTAACTTAAGCACAGACATATGCAAGGGGCGACTTAATTTTCTAGATACATTCAATAGAATGGCAAATATTTCTTCAATATTAAACCATGATACCTCTAATACTATCAAGATTGAGCTTCAAAGACGAGTTCACCTGCTAATGGTAAATGGACCATTGTATATGGCAAAAATGATTCAAACCATAGAGGCGGCATAAAAAGAGAACAATCTTGAGCAAAAAAAAAAAAAAAAAAGAATATTACTATGGCAAATGATTCACACAACGTCGTGCACTCAGACACAAAGTGTACTAAAAACTCCAAAATATCATATATTATTATTCTAATCAGTAGTATTCAGATAGAATAAACAATCAAGAGAACATCCCACTTTAAACAATTGCTTCCCTGAGCTAACTGAAGTCGATGAGCAAAAAATGATAACTCATACTGTGGGTGAGAAGTTTATCAAACAGAAAAGGCCAAGAATGAACAAAAGGCTCTTAAAGGCCTATGTTGACAGAAGACAAGCCAATATTCCAGAGAGTGGCGACTATAATGTTAGAACAGATGAGTGATAAGGTCGTGGTGGTGGGAGATGGGGTACAGGCAGTGGAAGCTCTCAATACTTACAATTGGCCAGCACACTCAAGCTATCATATGCCAGCCCATATCAACCAAAGCTGAAATTGGTACTTGGTAGCACCCATACAGTTAGACCGTTAAGAAGTTTGAGTTTTAAAACACCACTGTTTGCTAACCTCCTAACTACTGGAAACCAAATATATATGTATTACTTTGGTCCCAAAAGCACAACTGTGACCCCTCCCCCCATCCCTCCTCTATATCTATGAAAATCGGATGCAGGATGAGAAGTACAGCAAATACGGTAATCATAACACAATCTATGCGGTACAAGACTGAATTCTCAAAGTTTCGTCACTACAGACTCAAGAGTCTGATCAGCGCCTTGTGTTTGGAATCTATGATAGTTCCCACTAGATTCAAATTGCATTCATAATTTTAGTTTTCATCAGCGTATTTTCATAGTTTCAACTTTCAAATGCTTTCATAAGCACTTTGTTACAATGTAAACCAAAGATCCTGTAAACTAGGCTTCATAAGTACACATAGTTGGATCTTGCAAAAGCTAAATGACGTTTTTAAGAGTTACCTTTCATTTAAAAGAGATGTCACAACCCTATCCTAACAGCTCAATTTACATATACATAATTTGATCCATAAAACTAGAACATGTATGTATTCACAAATCTAAGATACTCATTACCAAAACTATATATAAACTCTATAGGACCACAAAATATGTCTACACAAGCCAAACTAAATCTTCCAACTACATGCATTAGTATAGGCTAAAACCATGTTTACTTGTGTAATAGTAACGTTACTTGTGAAAACTAAAAAAAGATAACAGTGGTTTCAAATTGCATTGTATTCTACTTAATCAGCATAAGTGCAATTAGTTCAAGCCTACAAAGTATAAAGTACAAACTAATCAAGAGTTCAAGACGATTATTTGTGAAAGAGAAAGCATGGATACACTTTTGCGTTATTAGTACTTGGTAACAAGTTTTGAAGACTTAATTAAGTAAATGATTTTGACTGACAAAGTCAAACTGGATATTGCATATGTAATTTACCCATAATTTTAAGATTACTTTTGTTCCACAAACTTTAATTGCGAATTTGGACCAACACAGGTCGTGCTTAGCACGGCCAAAAGTCGTAAGTAGTTTTTCCATACAAGAATGATCCTCATTTATTTTCAGAAACACAATTTCTTCTTCTAGTGAATAGTAAGTTTGATTAATTTAGTCAACTTGGAACACCCTTTGACTAACCCATGATTCAGTTCCTGAGTTGATCCACTTTGCCAAGATTCAACCCCAAAGAATAAGCCAATTTGGATTGACCAGATCCTTTTAGGTTATAGAAGAAATGACAACCACAAAGACACGGGACAATTTTTTTCAGACATTCTAAAAAAAAAATAAAAAATAAAAAAAATCCCTTAATCAATGAAATTAATTAGTTAATGTAACGAGTTTGTATGGTTCACTTATTGATAAGTTATAGAGATCACATATGTCACGTTTAAGTTAGATGTTAGATGTACTAGCTAGCTACTTTCGAATATTCCATTTGCGAGCATACAAGATGATATGTTATTAGTTGCACTACAACAAGTAGTCAATTTTGTTGGTTGTATAGCTGCAAAACAGTTCCCAGATTAGGGTTAAGATAATCAATAAAGGTACCGGATATTCACTTGAAATCGTGGTATCACTTTCCAATAGAAACTATTCGACCCTATGCCTGGGTTACACGAATATCTCTATGGGATAAGACCAAGTGATGTTCTTGCTTTAGGCACAAACCAAGAACCAGATGCGTATTGAAGTGTTTAGGGTTTTGTGTTTAGTCGTATTGTGAAAAACGTATCTACATGCATGATGATGTGACCTCTATTTATAATAGAGAATACTCAAAACCCTAGCCCATGGTATTATGTATAATTAACGGCCCATTAATTATAACATAATAATTTCCATAATAATAGGATCAGTGGTTATCAGTGGAAACAGTTATCCTTGCAGTGGTAACGTTAACACTAGCAGTGGTAAAATAACACTAGCAGTGGAAACTGTCAGTGGTAAAATAACACTAGCAGTGGAAACACACTAACAGCAGAATCATGCTATCAGCAGATTCAATACATAACCACTCTTGAGTCAGGGGATTCAGTGACCAAATGGGTGTATACTCCATACCTCCAAACCCATTACCAGGTGTGAATTAATCCCTCAAGAGCACTAAATTTACCAACAATCCTCCCCAAATTTAGTTCTCTTCCTTTGCATGAAAATCAAACACAAAAACAAAACAAGTGCATAAATGAAAATATCCTGAGGATTGAATTTCCACATTAGTACATATACTTTCAAATATTAGTACAAAAACAAAACAAGTGCTCAAAATCACACGGTTATCAGGTGTGCCACAGTTCTTACACCTGGCTACTCCAGAAGTGATGGCTTTTGGTAAAGAGTTAAAATCCATCAAGTTTTCTAAAAAGATTGCTAGGGACTAGCAATAGTTTAGTATGGGGGATTGATGAGTGCTCAAACACTCATCGTTTTTGATATATTTAAACTGCCAAAACGCACAAAAACAATCAAAAAGATATCAAAATACTTAAAATATCCCAGGGATTGTGTTTTATGTGATTTAAAAGCAAAATGTGCAAAAACAAAGAAAAAACGTACAAAGTTTGCAGTATTGGCAGTTTCAGTCCCCCAAGTTTCAAAACTTGTCAAATTTAGTCCCTATGCATTTATTTTGAAAGAAAAAGTCAACCCAAGGTTTTGAAAGTCAATTTCACAAAATATTACATTTGGGTTACAAGTTTTCCAAAATTACATATTTAGTCCCTGAAAAATCCAAAAATGGCAAAAGTGGTCCCTGGGAAGTTTTGGAATTTTGAAAATTAGAAAAATACAAAAATGGTTCTTGGAGTTATGGTTATTGGCAATATTGGTCCTTATGGTTACTTTGGAGAAATTACCATTTCAGCCCCTCACTTTTTCCAAAATTACAAAATTGGTCCCTATGGCTAAAACTATCCAACCGGACCCCTTATTTGTTACCCAAAACCAAACCACTACCACATCCAACCCGGCCCACTCCTTTTTACGACCTCCGTCCCAAATTTATTGTCCCCTATTGACTTTTTCGGTCTTTACTTTTCAACTTTGACCTTAAATATTTTTGTTTATATTACATAATACTTGATACAAAATATATGAGCGGATTGAGTTTAAAATGTTTTTTCATTTGGTATAATTTTTATCAAAAATTGTATAACGCAAACAAAAATATTTATAGTCAAAGTTGAAAAAGAAAGACCGAAAAAGTCAATAGGGAACTATAAATTTGGGACGGAGGGAGTATTAATAAACCCAGCGTTGACCCGGGTCAACTCCTCCTTCTTCCCCCCAACAGCCAGCGTGAAACCAGGGAATACTCATCCCCCCTCCTCACCTTTTCACCAACTCAACCCCCCACAATAAATTCCCCTCACCAAACAAACCCACCACCATTAATGCATCACCAACCCCTCACCAGTACCACTCAAAACTACCCCGTATAAATTTTGGCGCCAAAAAGCCAATCAATGGCTAGGATTGATCAATACTTAATTAAATGGATGGGATTTAGTCAGAGGGTCAACACAAAGACATTGGGACTCTCAGTTTTCAAAAGGAGGCCATGTGGAAGACTTAGGGCATTAGTTTTAGGTCGTTATATATAGTTTAGCTCATATGAGCTTTGTGTTGTGTAATCTTTTAGTTTTTTATGTATTTTCAGTTTATTTTTAATGCATTGTAACTTATTTTTATCAATTAAAGTTTAGTTTAAAGTTTAAGTTCATTTTCAAGTTTCAAGTTTCATTTCAAATTTGCTAAGTTCTAATCAAAGTCTTTTATGTGTGAACAAGTAATTCAAATGCTTATGTGACCTCAGAAACAAAGTTTAAAAAGCCTTATAAGCTTGTGTGAACACACTTAACTCAGTTTTAAATATTTACTAAAAAAACTAAGAAAAATCAAAAATAAATAAAAAATGGTGATCACATACTGAATGAGCAAGGAGCACAGTATATTGTGGATGGCTGTGGGTTAGGTACCTCAGGGGAGGGCATTAGGCTTGGTTAACTTGGTTCCTTGGTCCTTATCAGATAGCTTGGAAGGCTTATGTAAGCCTTACTTTTGATTTTCACTCTCTTATTTTAGTGTAGTTGTTTGTTACTGTTTAAATTACTCAAATATTGCTTAATATAGTAGTTGTATGCATTAGATTGTGTTGGGCACTTGTTTAAATCAAGTTTTCATCTTAAACTGATTTTTAAGGGGTGTTTGGTTCTAGGGTGTTTGCTTTGTTCTACTAGTGCATTTGTGCAATTCTGTGTTTTAACTAGTTGTGTGGGTGTATACAAGCTCAGGGGAACATTTTATTTGGTCACAAACTCACTCAAAGTCAAAATCACAAGTTATTGCTCACCACAGTCAACTGTGGTGAGTTTTGAAGTTAAAAATCCATCAAACCATTTCAAAAAGTGTATTGTTTACTTAAGTTATCTTCCATACAGCTTATCTTAACACTTTAAGTCACTAAATCAGCTGTTCAAGTTCATATAAGTCAAAACCTTCATTTTTCTGAAAAGTCAAAAGTACCAAACTCAGTTTTTTACCAAAATGGAATGAATTAAATTGAATTTTGTGTTGTGTTTGGAGGTTTGAAAATTGTTGTGTTTCAACTCTACCAGTAGTATTTTTGATTTTCAAAGTGGTTACATTTTTGTGAATTTTTCTTAATGGCAAAAATGCCCTTGGAAGACACTTGCAGGGCAAAGTAGTGCCCTGCACATCAGCTACTCAGTTCACTCACCACCCTTTGGTGGTGTTTTGTGACTGAACCAGTGGGTCCCACACCTCATTCTTGGTACCATTCAACCCCCCTCCTACCCAGGATCAAGGGTTGACCATTAATTTGACCTTTAGACTTGTGGACCCCACCTTATTTGGCCTCTAAAGTCTGTCCCAGAACTGACTCAGAACCAATTAAGCCAAGTGCTTATTTTGGACTTTTGGCTTATTTCCTTGGCTTATTTGTGTGTTTCTTGTTTAAAGTTGTTCATAGTACTTGTTTATATCTGTTTTCACCAGAGTGGACCCCACATTTGCTCATTTAAGCTTATTTCACTCTTGGTCAATAAAAGTCAACTGTTAGGGTAATAAGCACTTGAAGTGCTTATTTCCTTGACCTCAGTCAATCTCACTTCACAAAAGTTGTCTAATAAGTTGTAATAATCAGTTTGGAAAAAGAAAATCTCAAATAAGCCCAACTTAATAGAAGTGATAGCTTCTATTTAAGCCATTTGGCTTATTCAACAGCTTATTTATAAGCAAATTCCATTTTTACAATTTTCCTAGGCTTCTGGTGTGTTAAAATAATTTCTGTAATTTTTTCAGATTTTTCTTTCATCATTTAGTACTTTTCTTAATTTTAAATAGTTTTTAGTAATTAATAAATAGTTAATAATTAATAATAATTAATTAGTAAATCAGAAAAATATAATTTAAATTTTAAAATTAGTTTTTAGTTATTTTTAAGTTTTCCAAATTTTATTTTCACTTTTCTAGTGTAATTTAATAATTATTTAGAATTTAGGTTATTTTAAATAATTAAAAAGTAATTAATAATTAGTTAATAATTAGTAATAATTAATTAAATAGTCTTAAAAATATATTTTCATTTCTAAAATTAGTTTTATAGTATTTTAGATTTTTCTAAGTTTAATTTTTACTTTTCCAAGTTAATTTCACATTTATTTATAATTTAGGATAATTTAGTTAATTAAAAGTAATTAGAAAAAATAGTATTTCATTAATAGTAATTATTAAAATAGTGTAAAAATTAATTTTAAATTTCCAAAAATTTTCTCTTATTATTAGGTTTGTAAAAAGTAAATTTTCATACCAGTAGCCTTTCCAGATCACCGTTCTCACATTTGTGTACGTTTGTCCATGTCTTCGGCAAACGTACGGTTTTTAAGTTTTAGGACATTTCTTCTCGATCTAAGTTCCAGTAACCATTCAAATAGTTTTCCTAAGCTATTTTTGTTAAATGTCTCCAAATAATTTTCACAACAAACCCTTTTCTGTGAATAACGCCCGATTACGAATACGCTAAAGTTACAATTCACACCTCAACGGGATTTAACGACCCGGTGATACATTATATTACCCGGAGTATTGATCTAGGCTATTTGACTTAGTTGACCATTCTTTGGTTAATTTAAGTTAGGTGGTTTAGGTTCAATCAACTTTTGGCGCCGCTGCCGGGGAGGTGTGCGCGTTTCTGTAGCGTCTTTCGAGATTAGTGTTATCTCACTTCACTCACTGTACAAATACCATCACTTGTGAATATTTTCAAAACACATAAAAAAGTCATTAACACTTTTCCTAAAGTGTTAAAACACCCAAATAAAAAAAAAAAAAAAAAAAAAAAAAAAAAAGTAAAAAACAACAAAACATATCGTAACGTTTTCTGATTCGGTTTTCTTTTAAGGTGATTCTTAAAGAGAAACGATTCTGGATTACGGGACGATAACAAAAATATTGTCCAAAAAGTTTTTATCCCTAGTGCATGCGCACTCGTTCTTCAAGGTCCACTAGCCCATTACGTGAGCTGGTTCGGAAACCTCGAAGACCTCGTAGACGTTCTGCACCAACAGTCGGATCTGAGATCCGTACTGTTCCACCTCCAGCTGTCATCATGGCGGCTGAACCCACTATGAACGAGCTTCTCCAAGCACCCGTCGAGGGTTACGGAGATGCTATCGTTGTTCCGGCAATCATGGCCGACAATTTTGAGCTTAAAACTGGGTTGATAAACCTGGCCACATCACGTCAATTCTATGGTTATGAGAGGGACGATCCTCAAGATCACATTCGATGGTTCAATAAAATCACATACACCATCAAATGCAAAGATGTCCCCTGTGAAGCAATCAAACTTCTTCTCTTCCCATTCTCCCTGGAGGGACAAGCCCGGATTTGACTTGAAAAACAACCTCCACGATCTATTGAGACATGGGAAGATCTTGTGAAAAAGTTCGTGAATGAATTCTTTCCTCCTCCCAAAACCACGAGTCTCAAGAATGAGATCATGAAATTCACGCAGAAATTTGATGAATCCTTTAGTGAGGCATGGGATCGTTACAAGGAATTGCTCCGAAAATGTCCTCACCACGGTTTCTCCGATCTCATGACACTTGATACTTTCTACAATGGTGTAAGCCAATCCGATCAAGACTCTCTAAATGCCTCCGCTGGAGGTAACTTCTTGAATCGCACCACAAAGGATGCTTTAGCGATCATTGAGAATAAATCTAAGGTCCGCATTCCCCGATGCAGATCGGTTGTTTCCCAAAGGGATGTTGTTCCTTCTTCCTCATCGCTCGTGGCTCAGTCTAGCACCGATGCTAGACTTGACAAGCTCACGGAAGCTGTCCATGCATTTGTTCTCGCCCAAGGCAAGAAAGATTCTTCTCCTTCTCCACAAGCTAAAATCAAAAAGATAGAAGTTTGTGTCACTTGTGGTGGTCCACATTCATATTATAATTGCACTGCCACCGAAGGCAATCCATTCGAAGTAAATGCAATAGCCAGCAATTCCAACCAAGGAGGTAGCCAATACCGTCCTCAAGTGGAACCAAATTACCGGGCTAGCAATCAGGGTGGACCACCCGGTTTTCCTCAAAATCCAAATAGGTTTAATCCTAATCCACCAAGGGGGCCTACTATGCAAAATCAAAATCCTGCCCCTGCCAATCAGTACCCACCCCAAAGGGGTAATCAAGGGTATTCAGCTCCAAATTATCAAGATCCCCTCCCAAACAAGCTCAATAACTACATCAAAGTTAATGAGACCAAAATGAGGGCAATGCAAAATCAAATCTCAAATCTGAAGAATGATTTCCAATCATCAATAGCCAAACAGGGTCAAGAGCTGAAGAGTGAGTTGATGGTAACAAACAACAAAATTGATCAAAATCAAGGCAAGATTGAAAATATGCTTGCCAGTCTTATGAATCATCTCACTCCACCCTCTACATCAGGAGGTCTCCCGGCTAATACAGTTGTTAACCCCAAGGGTGAACTCAAAGCTATTACTACACGCAGTGGTAAAGCTTATGAAGAGCCGCCAGTTCCTCCCATTCCTCCTCCTCTTTATTCCGAGGAAGTAGAAATTGAGCCTGAGGCAACCACGGACAAGGTGCAATCTCCTAGCCCACGAAGTACCGCACACGTCCACCCTCAGGTTGTTCCAGAAATTGTACCAAAATCTGGACTTGTACCAAAACGGGGAGTTGCATTTGAACCATCAACAACTCCTGTTGAGAACCCTAAATCCAAACCTTCGCTACCATACCCGTCACGACTTAATGAGCAAAAGCTCCGCGAAAAGGCTAGTCACCAAATGGATAAGTTTTATCAAATCTTTCAAGATTTGCACTTTGACGTTAGCCTTGCGGATGCTATCATCCTGATGCCCAAATTCGCATCAATGATCAAGAACTTGTTAAGCAACAAGGAAAAATTGTACGAAATGGCAAAGACTCCATTGAACGAAAACTGCTCAGCAGTTATCTTAAAGAAGCTTCCTAAGAAGCTTGGAGACCCTGGGAGATTTCTCATTCCATGTGTTTTCCCTGGGATGGTTGAATGCTTTGCCTTAGCTGATCTTGGCGCTAGCATCAACCTGATGCCTTACTCAGTGTGGGAGAAACTCTCTCTTCCTCAACTTACTCCTACGTGCATGACTCTCGAGCTTGCCGACCGTTCAATCTCTCGTCCTCTCGGCATTGCCGAAGACGTATTTGTGAAAGTAGGAAAGTTCCATTTCCCCGCTGACTTCGTTGTTGTTAAGTTCGATGCTGACCCACGAGTTCCTCTCATTCTTGGGAGAGGATTCTTAAGGACGGGTCGTGCGTTAATTGATGTGCACGAAGAGGAAATAACTCTTCGTGTTGGTAATGAAGCTGTAACCTTCAACCTCGATCAAACTTCGAGGTACTCCTCTAATTATGACGCCGAAACGGTTAACCGGATTGATGTCATTGATGTTGCGTCTGGGGAGTACGCTCAAGAGGTTCTAGGTTTTGTCGATGATTCTCCGAGTGAAAACCTCACTCCATCTTCTCACCCCATTGTTGCCAATTCTTTTCCTTCCCTCACTCCGTTTGAGGGAAGTGACTTCATCTTAGAAGAAATGGAGGCGTTTCTCAAAAGTGATTCGATTCCCAATGGAATTGATAACCAAGAGATCGACCTCGAGAGGGATATTCTCCTGCTTGAAAAATTGTTAAACGAGGATCCCTCTCATCTTCCAGTTCTACCACAACAACTTCATAAAGAGGAGGTCAAAAATGTTGAGAAAACTGATGACTTCCCTGAGGTTGAACTTAAGGACTTGCCGCCTCATCTTGAGTACGCATTTCTGGAGGGTGATGATAAATTACCCGTCATAATTGCTAAAGACTTAAGTGCTAAGGAAAAGGCTGCTCTTATACAGGTTTTGAAGTCTCATAAACGAGCAATTGCTTGGCGTCTCTCCGACATCAAGGGCATCGACCCTGAGTTTTGTACTCACAAGATATTAATGGAGGATGACTTCAAACCTGCGGTCCAACATCAAAGAAGGGTGAATCCAAAAATTCACGAGGTTATCAAACAAGAGGTTTTAAAACTTCTTGATGCCGGATTGATTTACCCTATCTCGGATAGTCCTTGGGTCAGCCCAATTCATTGTGTTCCAAAAAAGGGTGGCATTACTGTTGTCACGAATGAGGAGAATGAGTTAATTCCAACTCGTTTGGTTACGGGTTGGGGCGTCTGCATTGATTATCGTAAATTGAATGACGCTACCCGTAAGGATCATTTTCCTCTGCCCTTTATGGATCAGATGCTCGAGAGATTAGCGAGGAATGAGTACTATTGCTTCCTCGATGGTTTCTCGGGTTACTTTCAGATTCCCATTGACCCGCAAGACCAAGAAAAGACCACTTTTACGTGCCCCTATGGAACTTTCGCATATAAACGTATGCCATTTGGCCTATGTAATGCTCCGGGCACGTTTCAAAGATGTATGATGGCCATTTTTTCCGACATGATCGGGAAAAGTATGGAGGTCTTTATGGACGATTTCTCGGTCATTGGGGATTCGTTTAAATCATGTCTCTCCCATTTAGACAGCATGCTAAAACATTGTGAAGACACAAAGTTATGTCTAAATTGGGAGAAGAGTCACTTTATGGTCAAAGAGGGCATTGTCCTCGGCCATAAAATTTCAAAAAACGGGATGGAGGTTGACCGTGCCAAAGTGGACGTCATTGCAAAATTGCCTCATCCTACGACTGTGAAGGGTGTTAGGAGCTTTTTGGGTCACGCCGGTTTTTACCGTAGGTTTATTCAAGATTTTTCTAAAATCGCTCGGCCTATGACCCATCTCCTCGAGAAGGATGCTCCTTTTATCTTCTCCCCTGAGTGCATCGAAGCCTTTGAAACATTAAAGAAAAGGCTTACCGAGGCACCGATTCTTGTTGCCCCCGATTGGGACTTGCCCTTCGAGCTCATGTGTGATGCTAGTGATTATGCTATAGGGGCAGTCTTGGGGCAACGCAAAACAAAACATTTTCAGCCTATACACTATGCCAGCAAGACTATGACCGAGGCTCAAAGTCATTACACCACCACTGAAAAAGAATTATTAGCTGTGGTGTATGCTTTTGAAAAATTCCGGCCATACTTGATTCTGACTAAAAGCATAGTGTATACGGATCATTCGGCTTTGAAGTATCTATTTGCAAAACAAGATGCAAAGCCGAGACTCCTCCAATGGGTTCTCCTCCTTCAGGAATTTGATATCATCATTCGTGATAAAAAAGGAGCTGAGAACCTGGCTGCTGATCATCTCTCCCGTCTTGAAAACCCTCACCTAAATGCTTTCGAGAAAAAGGAAATAAATGAAACATTTCCTCTCGAAACCCTCAATGTGGTTACATTTCGTGGAGACTCGATTACCCCATGGTTTGCCGACTTTGCAAACTATCTTGCGGGTAACTTCATTGTGAAAGGGATGTCGTCCCAACAAAAAAATAAATTTTTCAAAGATGTCAAACATTACTTTTGGGACGACCCCTACTTGTTCAAGATATGCGCGGATCAAGTCATCCGGCGGTGTGTGTATGGTCAGGAAGCCACTGAAATTTTAAAGGCTTGCCATGCTGGTCCCACGGGGGGCCACCTCAATCCCAACTACACCGCCAAAAAGGTGTTTGATTCCGGCTTTTATTGGCCCTCGATCTACAAGGATGCCCAAGATTTGGTCAAGTCCTGTGACGCTTGTCAACGTCACGGGAATATTTCACAAAAGAATCTCAGAATGCAATTCAAGTTTGTGAAATCTTTGATATCTGGGGCATCGACTTTATGGGGCCATTTCCATCCTCTCACGGAAACAAATACATACTCGTGGCAGTTGACTATTTGTCAAAATGGGTTGAAGCGAAAGCTTTACCCACAAATGATGCCCGAGTAGTTGTGAAATTTTTAAAAGCTCTTTTTGCCCGATTCGGAACTCCACGTGCTATTATTAGTGATCGTGGTACGCACTTCTATAATGACAAATTTGACAAAGTCATGCAAAAGTACGGTGTAACTCACCGTCTTTCCACTGCGTACCACCCTCAAACGAGTGGACAAGTCGAAGTTTCCAATCGGGGCATTAAAAGAATATTGGAAAGAACTGTAGGTGAAAATCATGCATCGTGGTCGGACAAATTAGATGATGTACTTTGGGCTTTCCGTACGGCTTACAAAACACCCATTGGGTGTACACCTTATAAACTTGTGTACGGGAAAGCGTGCCATCTTCCGATCGAGCTTGAGCACAAGGCCTATTGGGCCCTCAAGCATGCCAATTTCGACCTCAGAACGGCGGGTGATCACAGAAAAGTTCAACTCAATGAATTAAACGAACTTCGTGATCAAGCTTACGAGAACTCTTTGATCTATAAACAAAAGATAAAGAAGATTCATGACTCAAAAATCAAAAACCGCGTTTTTAACGTTGGTGATCGAGTCCTTCTTTTTAATTCTAGACTCAAGATCTTCTCGGGAAAGCTCAAAACCCGATGGACTGGTCCATTCACTATCGCAAAAGTTTATCCTTATGGTACCGTCGAATTATCTCAAAATGACGGTCCAAATTTCAAAGTGAATGGACATCGGTTAAAGCACTACTTTGGAGAGGACGTACCATCCATGGTCGTCCCGGATCTCCAAACATTCCCCAAGGACAATTGAATTCGGGGATAGAGTCAAGCTAGCGACTCGATGAACAAAAATTAGCAACAATACGGGTTTTCACCCGTATCTCTGATTCTTTCTATTTTCTACCACCGAGTGTGGGGGAATGGCCAACCCCCCGCTGTTTGAGAAAAAATGTATATATGTATATAAGTCCAAAAAAAAAATGTATATATAGAAATAAAGTGAAAATTGGTATTTCCGCAGTTAGATTCGAATCTTGGCTTTTTACGTTCATAGCTTCGGCATAATAGCCGGGACTTTGAATATTGAGGACAATATTCATTTCTAAGTGTGGGGGGGAAATTCTATCGAATTTTATCAAAATATCTTTCAAGTACCCCCGTTTTTGGCCAAAATTTTCAAAAATTTTTTCACTTTATTTCAAATTTTTTGTGGTAATCAGTCCGCCTTGTCTAAGCGAAAAAGGGATTGGCTAATCCAGAAGCAAACAGCTCTTGGTAAAGATAAATCAAATCCGTTGACGGCTGGCAATTTGCCCAAAATTGTATGGTTCATCAACTCCCTGAAAACAAATGAGTTGGCTAGCCGGCAAGATTATGGCTTGTGGTAAAGGCCGTGGAAAATTCATAATTGGTAATCATCTCACCAAGATGTTGACTAGGTCCATCAAGATGATGGCTAGTCCAGGAGCAAACGGCTCTTGGTAAAGACTTAACAAATCCGTTGGAAGCTGGTGGTTTGCTCAAAATCACACGGTTATCAGGTGTGCCATAGTTCTTACACCTGGCTACTCCAGAAGTGATGGCTTTTGGTAAAGAGTTAAAATCCATCAAGTTTTCTAAAAAGATTGCTAGGGACTAGCAATAGTTTAGTATGGGGGATTGATGAGTGCTCAAACACTCATCGTTTTTGATATATTTAAACTGCCAAAACGCACAAAAACAATCAAAAAGATATCAAAATACTTAAAATATCCCAGGGATTGTGTTTTATGTGATTTAAAAGCAAAATGTGCAAAAACAAAGAAAAAACATACAAAGTTTGCAGTATTGGCAGTTTCAGTCCCCCAAGTTTCAAAACTTGTCAAATTTAGTCCCTATGCATTTATTTTGAAAGAAAAAGTCAACCCAAAGTTTTGAAAGTCAATTTCACAAAATATTACATTTGGGTTACAAGTTTTCCAAAATTACATATTTAGTCCCTGAAAAATCCAAAAATGGCAAAAGTGGTCCCTGGGAAGTTTTGGAATTTTGAAAATTAGAAAAATACAAAAATGGTTCTTGGAGTTATGGTTATTGGCAATATTGGTCCTTATGGTTACTTTGGAGAAATTACCATTTCAGCCCCTCACTTTTTCCAAAATTACAAAATTGGTCCCTATGGCTAAAACTATCCAACCGGACCCCTTATTTGTTACCCAAAACCAAACCACTACCACATCCAACCCGGCCCACTCCTTTTTATTAATAAACCCAGCGTTGACCCGGGTCAACTCCTCCTTCTTCCCCCCAACAGTCAGCGTGAAACCAGGGAATACTCATCCCCCCTCCTCACCTTTTCACCAACTCAACCCCCCACAATAAATTCCCCTCACCAAACAAACCCACCACCATTAAGGCATCACCAACCCCTCACCAGTACCACTCAAAACTACCCCGTATAAATTTTGGCGCCAAAAAGCCAATCAATGGCTAGGATTGATCAATGCTTAATTAAATGGATGGGATTTGGTCAGAGGGTCAACACAAAGACATTGGGACTCTCAGTTTTCAAAAGGAGGCCATGTGGAAGACTTAGGGCATTAGTTTTAGGTCGTTATATATAGTTTAGCTCATATGAGCTTTGTGTTGTGTAATCTTTTAGTTTTTTATGTATTTTCAGTTTATTTTTAATGCATTGTAACTTATTTTTATCAATGAAAGTTTAGTTTAAAGTTTAAGTTCATTTTCAAGTTTCAAGTTTCATTTCAAATTTGCTAAGTTCTAATCAAAGTCTTTTATGTGTGAACAAGTAATTCAAATGCTTATGTGACCTCAGAAACAAAGTTTAGAAAGCCTTATAAGCTTGTGTGAACACACTTAACTCAGTTTTAAATATTTACTAAAAAAACTAAGAAAAATCAAAAATAAATAAAAAATGGTGATCACATACTAAATGAGCAAGGAGCACAGTATATTGTGGATGGCTGTGGGTTAGGTACCTCAGGGGAGGGCATTAGGCTTGGTTAACTTGGTTCCTTGGTCCTTATCAGATAGCTTGGAAGGCTTATGTAAGCCTTACTTTTGATTTTCACTCTCTTATTTTAGTGTAGTTGTTTGTTACTGTTTAAATTACTCAAATATTGCTTAATATAGTAGTTGTATGCATTAGATTGTGTTGGGCACTTGTTTAAATCAAGTTTTCATCTTAAACTGATTTTAAGGGGTGTTTGGTTCTAGGGTGTTTGCTTTGTTCTACTAGTGCATTTGTGCAATTCTGTGTTTTAACTAGTTGTGTGGGTGTATACAAGCTCAGGGGAACATTTTATTTGGTCACAAACTCACTCAAAGTCAAAATCACAAGTTATTGCTCACCACAGTCAACTGTGGTGAGTTTTGAAGTGAAAAATCCATCAAACCATTTCAAAAAGTGTATTGTTTACTTAAGTTATCTTCCATACAACTTATCTTAACACTTTAAGTCACTAAATCAGCTGTTCAAGTTCATATAAGTCAAAACCTTCATTTTTCTGAAAAGTCAAAAGTACCAAACTCAGTTTTTTACCAAAATGGAATGAATTAAATTGAATTTTGTGTTGTGTTTGGAGGTTTGAAAATTGTTGTGTTTCAACTCTACCAGTAGTATTTTTGATTTTCAAAGTGGTTACATTTTTGTGAATTTTTCTTAATGGCAAAAATGCCCTTGGAAGACACTTGCAGGGCAAAGTAGTGCCCTGCACATCAGCTACTCAGTTCACTCACCACCTTTTGGTGATGTTTTGTGACTGAACCAGTGGGTCCCACACCTCATTCTTGGTACCATTCAACCCCCCTCCTACCCAGGATCAAGGGTTGACCATTAATTTGACCTTTAGACTTGTGGACCCCACCTTATTTGGCCTCTAAAGTCTGTCCCAGAACTGACTCAGAACCAATTAAGCCAAGTGCTTATTTTGGACTTTTGGCTTATTTCCTTGGCTTATTTGTGTGTTTCTTGTTTAAAGTTGTTCATAGTACTTGTTTATATCTGTTTTCACCAGAGTGGACCCCACATTTGCTCATTTAAGCTTATTTCACTCTTGGTCAATAAAAGTCAACTGTTAGGGTAATAAGCACTTGAAGTGCTTATTTCCTTGACCTCAGTCAATCTCACTTCACAAAAGTTGTCTAATAAGTTGTAATAATCAGTTTGGAAAAAGAAAATCTCAAATAAGCCCAACTTAATAGAAGTGATAGCTTCTATTTAAGCCATTTGGCTTATTCATCAGCTTATTTATAAGCAAATTCCATTTTTACAATTTTCCTAGGCTTTTGGTGTGTTAAAATAATTTCTGTAATTTTTTCAGATTTTTCTTTCATCAATTAGTACTTTTCTTAATTTTAAATAGTTTTTAGTAATTAATAAATAGTTAATAATTAATAATAATTAATTAGTAAATCAGAAAAATATAATTTAAATTTTAAAATTAGTTTTTAGTTATTTTTAAGTTTTCTAAATTTTATTTTCACTTTTCTAGTGTAATTTAATAATTATTTAGAATTTAGGTTATTTTAAATAATTAAAAAGTAATTAGTAATTAGTTAATAATTAGTAATAATTAATTAAATAGTCTTAAAAATATATTTTCATTTCTAAAATTAGTTTTATAGTATTTTAGATTTTTCTAAGTTTAATTTTTACTTTTCCAAGTTAATTTCATATTTATTTATAATTTAGGATAATTTAGTTAATTAAAAGTAATTAGAAAAAATAGTATTTAATTAATAGTAATTATTAAAATAGTGTAAAAATTAATTTTAAATTTCCAAAAATTTTCTCTTATTATTAGGTTTGTAAAAAGTAAATTTTCATACCAGTAGCCTTTCCAGATCACCGTTCTCACATTTGTGTACGTTTGTCCACGTCTTCGGCAAACGTACGGTTTTTAAGTTTTAGGACATTTCTTCTCGATCTAAGTTCCAGTAACCATTCAAATAGCTTTCCTAAGCTATTTTTGTTAAATATCTCCAAATAATTTTCACAACAAACCCTTTTCTGTGAATAACGCCCGATTACGAATACGCTAAAGTTACAATTCACACCTCAACGGGATTTAACGACCCGGTGATATATTATATTACCCGGAGTATTGATCTAGGCTATTTGACTTAGTTGACCATTCTTTGGTTAATTTAAGTTAGGTGGTTTAGGTTCAATCAGTGCATATACTTTCAAATATTCGAGAATCAGGGTGTTCTAAGAATTGAACCCTTCAACCCATTTGAATACCTGATGATAAATACACACAAGTTTTCAAACACTAAAATACTCCTAACACTATAAAAGTCATGTGTCCATATCCAATTCATAAATGTTGTAAAAGCTAAAAGTCCAAAAGCTTCCTGAAGCGGCAAAACTTCAACATTTACATAGGTGGTTCATCTTTAATTCATGCTCCTGCTTAGCACTTTTTCAAAGAAAATTAACCATTAAGAAGTGAAGACTTCATCCTCCTTTCAGCAGGTAACAAGCACAACCTTGGGATGTTTGTGATACATGTGCTTCAGTCCACTAAATGATCAGCTTTCCACATTGAACTCAGCTTCCAAGTTTCCTTAGAAGGGAGTTGGGTATCCTTGCATTCAGTGACTAAGTTGGACTTAAACCCATCCCTTTAGCAGACTTCAAAACCAAGTCTCTAGCCAAACCCTTCGTCAAGTGATCAGCTAAGTTTTGTTGAGATTTAACAAACACTATAGATACCACCCCATTCATGATAAGCTCACGAATCATGCTATGCCTGACACCTAAGTGTCTAGACTTCCCATTGTACATCTGGCTATAAGCCTTTGCCAATGTAGCAGCACTATCACAACGGATAGAAATAGGTGCTATAGGTTTAGACCACAATGGAATCTCAAGAAGCAAGTTTTTCAACCATTCAGCTTCTTTGCCAGCAGCAGCTAAAGGACAACATGGAATTAACCATCTCCTTCAGCACCCTGTTTTTCCTTTCAGAAATACCATTTTGCTGAGGAGTATAAGGGGCAGTCGTTTCATGGATTATACCAACAGACTAAAAATACAGAGTATCCATGTACTCACCTCCCCTATCAGTCCTTAATCTCTTGATCAAAGAACTTTGTTGCAATTCAACTTCAGTTTTAAATACTTTAAATTTATCTGATGCTTCATCTTTAGAATGTAATAAATAAACATGACAAAACCTTGAAGCATCATCAATAAAAGTCACAAAGTATTTTTTATTCCCCAAAGAGGGAGTTGCATGTAAATCACAAAGGTCACTGTGAATTAACTCCAAAACTTTAGTTTCCCGTTTTACTCCTTGAAAAGGTTTCTTAGTTATCTTGTTCAACATACAAGTTTTACACTTTTCAGTGTTCACATCAAAGGCTGGTATTAACCCATCCTTAGACATATCTTGCATTCTTTTAAAGTGTACATGGCCAAGTCTTGCATGCCATAGGTTTGAATCATAAAGTTTAGATGTAGAAATAAAAGCAGAATCAAAATTATCATGAACAATATTAAGTCTGAACATTTGATTACATAAATAACCAAAACCAATAAACACGCCATTTTTAGATAAAACAAACTTATCAGATTCAATAACCTGTTTATAACCACAATTATTCAAAACACTACTAGAAACCAAATTCTTTCTAATATCAGGAACATGTAAAACATTAAATAAAGAAACAATCTTTCCAGAACTAAACTTCAACTCAACACATCCTTTTCCATGCCCCAGGGCAGTTGACTCATTTCCCATGTGAAGAATAGAACCATCATTCATTGACTTGTAGGTCTTGAACCAGCTTCTATCTTTACACACATGAATTGTTGCTCCAGAGTCAACCCACCACGCAACATCATCATCCTGCACAAAGTAAATGTCAGATATAAATGTAACATAATAAATCTTAAAAGACTTATTAAACATATTCTGACCTTTCAGAGAATTGGTGTTACCATTCCCTCCACTTGTGCCTGATCCATTGGATTTGTTTCCAACTTTACCACCCTTGCAATCTTTCCTGAAGTGTCCAGGTTTCCCACACTTCCAACAAGTCACCTTAGGTTTCTTGTTAAGATCAGATTTGGTGTTATCTTGATGCTTACGCTTGCCCTTGTTGTCATTGTTCCTGGAGGAGTTGTTATGCTCCACCATATTGACAACTGATGGACCAGTAGCAGTGCTACTCTTTGGCTTGTCAATGTCTTGAGCTTTGAGAGAATCCTCAATGCGCAAGTGACTGCCCAACTCAACAAGAGTTAACTCCTCCTTCTTATGCTTAAGCATATGCTTGAACTCTTTCCAAGAAGGAGGTAGTTTATCGATGATACAAGAGACTGAAATAGCCTCATCCATGTTCATCTTGTGTTGTGTGAATCGACCAAGTATACTAAGAAGTTCATTGTATTGTTCCATGACAGGTCCAGAATCAACCATTTTGTAATTGTTAAAATTACTTACAAGGAACTTCTTACGTGATGCATCCTCAGCCATATACTTGGCTTCCGAGGAATCCCATAGTTCTTGAGAAGTTTCAACATTCTGATAAATATCAAAAAGAGAATCAGACATACCATTGAGAATTAAACCTCTGCATATGTAGTCATCATTCTCCCACTTGCTCCTTGCCCTCATCTGATCCATAGTAGCATCATCTCCATGATCTTCTGGAATCTCAGTCGTGAGAACATACACCACGTTCATGCTAGACAACAAGAAGTGCATCTTCTTTTGCCATCTTCTGAAATCAACACCTTCAAACTTTTCCAACTTGGAAAAGTTAGCAGCCATTTGTCTCATAGCAGCAGCCATTGATTATCACTAATAGTTTCTATTGATTGTTGGTTGTTTAGCTGCAAAACAGTTCCCAGATTAGGGTTAAGATAATCAATAAAGGTACCGGATTTTCACTTGAAATCGTGGTATCACTTTCCAATAGAAACTATTCGACCCTATGCCTGGGTTACACGAATATCTCTATGGGATAAGACCAAGTGATGTTCTTGCTTTAGGCACAAACCAAGAACCAGATGCGTATTGAAGTGTTTAGGGTATTGTGTTTAGTCGTATTGTGAAAAACGTATCTACATGCATGATGATGTGACCTCTATTTATAATAGAGAATACTCAAAACCCTAGCCCATGGTATTATGTATAATTAACGGCCCATTAATTATAACATAATAATTTCCATAATAATAGGATCAGTGGAAACAGTTACCCTTGCAGTGGTAACGTTAACACTAGCAGTGGAAACTGTCAGTGGTAAAATAACACTAGCAGTGGAAACACACTAACAGCAGAATCATGCTATCAGCAGATTCAATACATAACCACTCTTGAGTCAGGGGATTCAGTGACCAAATGGGTGTATACTCCATACCTCCAAACCCATTACCAGGTGTGAATTAATCCCTCAAGAGCACTAAATTTACCAACAATCCTCCCCAAATTTAGTTATCTTCCTTTGCATGAAAATCAAACACAAAAACAAAACAAGTGCATAAATGAAAATATCCTGAGGATTGAATTTCCACATTAGTACATATACTTTCAAATATTCGAGAATCAGGGTGTTCTAAGAATTGAACCCTTCAACCCATTTGAATACCTGATGATAAATACACACAAGTTTTCAAACACTAAAATACTCCTGACACTATAAAAGCCATGTGTCCATATCCAATTCATAAATGTTGTAAAAGCTAAAAGTCCAAAAGCTTCCTGAAGCGGCAAAACTTCAACATTTACATAGGTGGTTCATCTTTAATTCATGCTCCTGCTTAGCACTTTTTCAAAGAAAATTAACCATTAAGAAGTGAAGACTTCATCCTCCTTTCAGCAGGTAACAAGCACAACCTTGGGATGTTTGTGATACATGTGCTTCAGTCCACTAAATGATCAGCTTTCCACATTGAACTCAGCTTCCAAGTTTCCTTAGAAGGGAGTTGGGTATCCTTGCATTCAGTGACTAAGTTAGACTTAAACCCATCCCTTTAGCAGACTTCAAAACCAAGTCTCTAGCCAAACCCTTCGTCAAGTGATCAGCTAAGTTTTGTTGAGATTTAGCAAACACTATAGATACCACCCCATTCATGATAAGCTCACGAATCATGCTATGCCTGACACCTAAGTGTCTAGACTTCCCATTGTACATCTGGCTATAAGCCTTTGCCAATGTAGCAGCACTATCACAACGGATAGAAATAGGTGCTATAGGTTTAGACCACAATGGAATCTCAAGAAGCAAGTTTTTCAACCATTCAGCTTCTTTGCCAGCAGCAGCTAAAGCCACAAATTCAGATTCCATGGTTGAACTGGTAATGCAAGTTTGTTTCTTGGATGCCCAAGAAATTGCACCTCCACCAATTAGGAATACCCAGCCACTAGTAGACGAATTGTCTTCAGTGTTACTGATCCAACTTGCATCAGTATATCCTTCTAATACTGAAGGATAACCAGTATATGAGAGACTATAATCCATAGTTCTCTTCAAATACTTAAAGACCCTCTGAATTGCTTGCCAATGATGAGCACTAGGATTACTAGTATACCTGCTCAGTTTACCCACAGCAAAAGCAATATCAGGCCTTGTACAAGTCATGGCATACATCAAGCAGCCAATCACCCTATAATACTCAAGTTGAGATACAGCTTTGCCAGTATTAGGCATTAGCTTCTCACTTGTATCCATAGGAGTACTCACTGGAGTACACTCAAAGTAATTAAATTTCTTTAACACCTTCTCAATGTAATGAGACTGAGATATAGAAATTTTGTTACTTTCATGTTTAATCCTTATGCCAAGGATAACATCTGCCTCCCCCATATCCTTCATGGAGAACTTTGATGACAAAAATTCTTTTGTAAGATCAACTTGATTTTGGTCAGTGCCAAAGATCAACATGTCATCAACATATAGACAAATGATGACTCCTTTACCAGATTCATCAAATTTGCTATATACACATTTGTCAGCTTGATTAAGTAAATAACCACTAGACAAAACCACTTCATCAAACTTTTGATGCCATTGCTTAGGTGCCTGTTTTAGTCCATAAAGGGACTTAATCAGTTTACACACCTTGTTTTCATTGCCAGGCATGATGAAGCCCTGAGGTTGGTTCATGTAAACCTCCTCATCTAAATCACCATTCAAGAAAGCTGTCTTCACATCCATCTGATGAATAATCAGATTGTGAATTGATGCCAAAGCAATTAGCAATCTTATGGTACTGATACGTGCCACTGGAGCATAAGTATCAAAATAGTCTATTCCTGACTTTTGTTTAAAGCCTTGAATAACTAATCTTGCCTTGAACTTTTCAACAGTTCCATCTACCTTCATTTTCTTTTTGAAAATCCATTTGCTACCTAAAGGTTTGCAACCAGGTGGTAGATCAGTCAACACATAAGTGTTATTGCCCATGATAGAGTCCATCTCATCATTAATTGCTTCTTTCCAGAAAGCAACATCCTGGGACTTCATTGCTTCTTCAAATGTTTTGGAATCATCCTCCACAATGAAGCAATAGGAGTATTGGTCAGAGACCTCACTCCTTGTACCTTCAATTAAATATAATTGAAACTCAGGTCCAAATGACTTTGGAGTCCTCACCCTATTGCTCCTTCTGAGCTCAGGTTCAGGTTGTTGTTCCACAACCTCAACAGGAACCTCATCAGCAGGAACCTCATCAGTAGGAACCTCTGAAACACCATTGTCATTGGTTCCATTTGGAATCCTTTGACTTGGTCTAGGGATAGATGAGAATCTGTTCTCATCAAAGAGTGCATCCCTTGATTCAATTATTGAGTTAATTGAAACAGACTCATTAGGTTCTATAACATAAAACCTATATGCCTTGGAATGCTCAGCATATCCAACAAAGATGCATTCAATGCCTCTTTCACCCAAAGTTTTCTGCTTTGGATCAGGGAGTCTTACAACAGCCCTACAACCCCATATCCTAAGATAATTAAGGTTAGGTTTCTTTTTAGTCCAAAGTTCATAAGGGGTAACTTTGTTCCTTTTGTTGGGAACCCTATTTAATAAATAGCAAGCTGTTAACATAGCTTCACCCCAGAACCCTTGACTCAGCCCTGAATAGGACAACATGGAATTAACCATCTCCTTCAGCACCCTGTTTTTCCTTTCAGAAATACCATTTTGCTGAGGAGTATAAGGGGCAGTCGTTTCATGGATTATACCAGCAGACTGAAAATACAGAGTATCCATGTACTCACCTCCCCTATCAGTCCTTAATCTCTTGATCAAAGAACTTTGTTGCAATTCAACTTCAGTTTTAAATACTTTAAATTTATCTAATGCTTCATCTTTAGAATGTAATAAATAAACATGACAAAACCTTGAAGCATCATCAATAAAAGTCACAAAGTATTTTTTATTCCCCAAAGAGGGAGTTGCATGTAAATCACAAAGGTCACTGTGAATTAACTCCAAAACTTTAGTTTCCCGTTTTACTCCTTGAAAAGGTTTCTTAGTTATCTTGTTCAACATACAAGTTTTACACTTTTCAGTGTTCACATCAAAGGCTGGTATTAACCCATCCTTAGACATATCTTGCATTCTTTTAAAGTGTACATGGCCAAATCTTGCATGCCATAGGTTTGAATCATAAAGTTTAGATGTAAAAATAAAAGCAGAATCAAAATTATCATGAACAATATTAAGTCTGAACATTTGATTACATAAATAACCAAAACCAATAAACACGCCATTTTTAGATAAAACAAACTTATCAGATTCAATAACCTGTTTATAACCACAATTATTCAAAACACTACTAGAAACCAAATTCTTTCTAATATCAGGAACATGTAAAACATTAAATAAAGAAACAATCTTTCCAGAACTAAACTTCAACTCAACACATCCTTTTCCATGCACCAGGGCAGTTGACTTGTTTCCCATGTAAAGAATAGAACCATCATTCATTGACTTGTAGGTCTTGAACCAGCTTCTATCTTTACACACATGAATTGTTGCTCCAGAGTCAACCCACCACGCAACATCATCATCCTGCACAAAGTAAATGTCAGATATAAATGTAACATAATAAATCTTAAAAGACTTATTAAACATATTCTGACCTTTCAGAGAATTGGTGTTACCATTCCCTCCACTTGTGCCTAATCCATTGGATTTGTTTCCAACTTTACCACCCTTGCAATCTTTCCTGAAGTGTCCAGGTTTCCCACACTTCCAACAAGTCACCTTAGGTTTCTTGTTAAGATCAGATTTGGTGTTATCTTGACGCTTACGCTTGCCCTTGTTGTCATTGTTCCTGGAGGAGTTGTTATGCTCCACCATATTGACAACTGATGGACCAGTAGCAGTGCTACTCTTTGGCTTGTCAATGTCTTGAGTTTTGAGAGAATCCTCAATGCGCAAGTGACTGCCCAACTCAACAAGAGTTAACTCCTCCTTCTTATGCTTAAGCATATGCTTGAACTCTTTCCAAGAAGGAGGTAGTTTATCGATGATACAAGAGACTGAAATAGCCTCTTCCATGTTCATCTTGTGTTGTGTGAATCGACCAAGTATACTAAGAAGTTCATTGTATTGTTCCATGACAGGTCTAGAATCAACCATTTTGTAATTGTTAAAATTACTTACAAGGAACTTCTTACTTGATGCATCCTCAGCCATATACTTGGCTTACAAGGAATCCCATAGTTCTTGAGAAGTTTCAACATTCTGATAAATATCAAAAAGAGAATCAGACATACCATTGAGAATTAAACCTCTGCATATGTAGTCATCATTCTCCCACTTGCTCCTTGCCCTCATCTGATCCATAGTAGCATCATCTCCATGATCTTCTGGAATCTCAGTCGTGAGAACATACACCACGTTCATGCTAGACAACAAGAAGTGCATCTTCTTTTGCCATCTTCTGAAATCAACACCTTCAAACTTTTCCAACTTGGAAAAGTTAGCAGCCATTTGTCTCATAGCAGCAGCCATTGATTATCACTAATAGTTTCTATTGATTGTTGGTTGTTTAGCTGCAAAACAGTTCCCAGATTAGGGTTAAGATAATCAATAAAGGTACCGGATATTCACTTGAAATCGTGGTATCACTTTCCAATAGAAACTATTCGACCCTATGCCTGGGTTACACGAATATCTCTATGGGATAAGACCAAGTGATGTTCTTGCTTTAGGCACAAACCAAGAACCAGATGCGTATTGAAGTGTTTAGGGTTTTGTGTTTAGTCGTATTGTGAAAAACGTATCTACATGCATGATGATGTGACCTCTATTTATAATAGAGAATACTCAAAACCCTAGCCCATGGTATTATGTATAATTAACGGCCCATTAATTATAACATAATAATTTCCATAATAATAGGATCAGTGGTTATCAGTGGAAACAGTTACCCTTGCAGTGGTAACGTTAACACTAGCAGTGGTAAAATAATACTAGCAGTGGAAACTGTCAGTGGTAAAATAACACTAGCAGTGGAAACACACTAACAGCAGAATCATGCTATCAGCAGATTCAATACATAACCACTCTTGAGTCAGGGGATTCAGTGACCAAATGGGTGTATACTCCATACCTCCAAACCCATTACCAGGTGTGAATTAATCCCTCAAGAGCACTAAATTTACCAACAAATTTTACATATTTTTCGATCAGTTAAAGAATACACGTTTTTAAATGTTCAAATTATCAAAGTTTACTCTTTTTTATTGTGTGGACTGATGTTGCGTGAATATCTTAACATTTGCAAATATGGACAAAATAGTTAGGGTTCGTTTGGTAGGAAGGAATGAAATATCAAATGAATGGAATAAATGATGCTATGTAATAATTCATTAATGTTATTAATCATGTTTGGTTGGTAAGATAGACGTAATGTAATCGATAAAAACTAAAATGGTCATTGATTATAGGAAGTTTATTTAATGTGATTAGTTAATGATGGACTTTTTGGTAATTTTCATTCCATTACAAGATGTAAAAAAAAAAAAAAGACCCTTAAGGAATGAAAATGGTGTAATGAATCATTCCTTGCAATAAATCATTACATTGTAAATGTGTAAACAAACAAGATTTTTTCATTCTACCGTAATAACCTTTTCCATTACTACTTTGATTATAGCATAGCATACCAAACCCTATGTTAAATGCTCACATGAAGAAGCGTGGACAAAAAAAAAATAATAATAATAAATAAATTAAAAAAAAAAAATCTAAAGTACACATACAAAGGTATGGAAGAATAATATAAACATATCCGCGGCCACAAGCTTGTAGAAATCATATCGTCAAATAAATCACTTAAAATACTCTCTACACTTACAAGCGTGTAAAAATCATATGGTCTACTCTCTATTTGTTTTCTACCTTTTTTTATAAACAGTTGTTACATGCTTGGAAGCGTGATATCTTTTAGATAGTGTGATTGTTTGTTACTACACATTGATAAGTGTGTAAGTTTTTCATACGCCTATAACCGTGGATAAAATCCTATTTCTACACGTTTGTAATTGTAATTGTGTATTTTTAACACATCTTATACTTTGTAAATGTATAAATAAAGGGAAGTACACGGTACGTCTTCATAAGGCCTGTAAAAATAGAATTTGACCTTTTTTTAGTGTTGTCGCCTTAATAACGTTAATTTGCTCATTCAAAAAGCATAATTAGTTGATTTATGATGTCTTTGTGCATAGTAAATAATCGTTATACATTGCATTGACCACCAAAGTATTAGAGCATTTAAAGTTAGTCTTTTTAGCCCATAACTATAAGAGTACTCAACTTCTGAGGAAAAAGCAATTCAAAGAATTAGAGCATTTATAAAATTCAAAACTATAATGTTACTCCCTTCGATTACCTTTTTTCTAATGCTAATGACTTGTAGATCATTAGACACAATAGTCACGAATCAGAAAATTACAGATGGCGAGACCATTATTTCTGACAACCAAAGATTTGAGCTAGGTTTCTTTAGCCCAGGCACGTCAAAAAAACGATACCTAGGGATATGGTATAAGACCACATCACCTCAGACGGTTGTATGGGTTGCTAACCGTGAAACTCCATTTATCGATACCTCAGGAGTGTTTAAATTGGACAACAATGGAAACCTGTCCCTTGTCAATGGCAGTGGTGCCATCACTTGGTCATCCAACTCCTCGGCATCTGGCACAAATGTGAACCCCATAGCAAAACTCTTAGATACGGGAAATTTTGTAATTACGGGTGAAAATCTTCTCAACAAGGAAAATTACATTTGGCAAAGCTTTGATCACCCTGGAGATACCTACTTACCCGGAATGAAGTTGGGCAAGAACTTTGTAACAGGAAGAGAAACATATCTGACATCTTGGAGGAGCGCAGATGATCCTTCCCCAGGTGACTGTACAGTCCGGTCTTTAATGGTTAAGGGTAAATACATTCAAGTATACATCAGGAAAAGCTCTGTTATTATAACAAGAATTGGGCCGTATAATGGTATCACATTTGCTGGCCAGCCATACTACAAGCCTGACCCTCATGTTCTGTACAAAACTGACATGATTGTGAATCAGAACGAGATGTATAACATTTATACTTATAATAGCACCAGATTCTTGTTAAGAACAGTTGCAACTCCTGCTGGCAAGCTTGAGGCTTCGCAGCTAAATTTACAAAGCCATGAATGGATGCAGTCTATCACCTTTCCCATGGATTACTGTGACAACTATGGACTATGTGGCCCATATGGAGTATGTAGTTCTTCTACAAATCCTAATTGTGTCTGCTTGAAAGGGTTTGAGAGTGAAAACCTACAAGAACTGAATCCATATAATGGGACTAGTGGATGTCAACGGAGTAGAGCCTTGGATTGTGGGCCTGAAGAAGGATTCCTAAAGTTTTCAAGCATGAAATTGCCAGACACACAAAATGCCGTTTATAATGGGAACATGAACCTCCATGAATGTGAAGTAGCTTGTAAGCGTAATTGCTCTTGCATCGCGTATGCAAATCCAAACATTACTTCAGGTGAAGTTGGTTGTCTGCAATGGTTTGGTGATTTGGTTGATGTTCGAGTGTACCCACAAAACGGGCAAGATCTTTATGTTAGACTGGCAGCCTCTGAACTATCAGGTAAGCCAGTACATAACTAATAATAATGCAATTTTCAATTCATTATGATGTTTGGTTTCATCCTATTATTCAAGTTAGTGTTCAACTGATCAACTCTTATTTATGTTGGATAGATATGATTTACAAACTAAAAGGACAGCTGTTCATTAGAATTTAGCAGCAAAGACATAGGTTGTTTATTGCTGTAATTTTGACAATGTTTTGTTTGCTTTAACTTTGTAATATCTCTTAGATCTCCGTTCCAGCTTCCACAGAAAAAAAGGACTAGTTATTAAAGTTAGTTTGTCAATATCAGCTGGGCTGATTTTTTTGGGCCTGATATTGACACTCTGCACTTGGAGTAAAAGGAAGAAGAGATCAGATGCAGAAAGAGAAGGCAAGTGATATCGATCTGAATTTCTATATATATTAATTAGATGTATGCTATACATCATGTAAATAATTACCTTATGATCAACTTTTGAGAACCACAAATCATATTTTCTAGGTAGGACTGTAACGATTCTTGATAGAGATCACAAAGGTAGAAGCCAGAAGGGAAGTATAGACGTTCCGTTGTTTAGCTTATCTAAAGTTTCTAGGGCTACCGATAACTTTTCGGCTGACAACAAACTGGGAGAAGGTGGGTTTGGTCCAGTTTACAAGGTAAATAATATGAATAAGTACATGTTAAACAAGTTGAGGTGAATGGAGTGATAATCAATAAAATATTTCTATAAATTTACATTCAACAAAAAAGCATGTAGTAAATATGTTAGTCTCCAGGGTGTGCTAGAAGAAGGACAAGAGATTGCTGTGAAGCGGCTCTCAAAGTCCTCTCGGCAGGGGCTTGACGAATTTGAGAATGAAGTCATCTGTATTGCTAAACTTCAGCATCGGAATCTTGTGAAGCTCTTGGGATACTGCATTGAAGGCGATGAGACAATGTTACTTTATGAATACATGCCTAACAAAAGTCTGGACAGTTTCATATTTGGTTGGGCTCTCAGCTTTTTCAATCTTGTAAAATAAAAATGGTATTAATTGTAATTGCAAAGGGATATAATGTTCATTAATAAACTAAGTTGTTGCAAATTTATGCAGATGGATTAAGAAAGTCATTACTTGATTGGCCACAAAGGCTCCACATAATTAACGGAATTGCTCGAGGTCTTCTTTATCTTCACCAAGATTCCCGGCTTAAAGTTATACATAGGGATTTAAAAGCCGGGAACATTTTACTCGATCATCAGATGCGTCCAAAGATATCTGACTTTGGTTTGGCCAGAATGTTTAAAGAACACGAGAGTGAAGCAAATACCAAGAGAGTAGTGGGAACCTTGTAAGAATCCCTAAAGTTTGTATTGTTTAATGCATTTATATCTATAACGTGTATTTATTATTTTATTTCCATGGTCTTTTGTTCTACTCAGAGGATACATTTCTCCAGAGTATGCAGTGAATGGTCTCTTCTCGGTAAAGTCAGATATATTCAGCTTTGGGGTTTTAGTATTGGAGATTGTGAGCGGGAAGAAAAATAGAGGTTTTGTTCATGAAAAACACCATGATCATCTTCTTGGACATGTAAGTGTGTTGAATATAATCATCCAATGATGAAAATATATACATATACACATATATGTATGCAATTGTTAGCCATGTATATTCAAATATGCAAATTTCATTATGATATGGCTACTGAAACTCCATAAACACCCATTTGTGATCAAGTATGAGCATAAATACATAAAAAGGATATGATATAGACGTACGATCTTTCTGACTTGAACTAATTTGTGCTTTTTATTTGGATTCATTTAGGCATGGAGACTTTACAAAGAAGGAAAGTCTCTCGATTTAATTGATGAATGTTTAGGTAACTCCTATTCTGTTTCTGAGGTGTTGCGATCAGTACACATTGGCCTATTATGTGTGCAACAACGAGCTGAAGATAGACCTTGCACACCGTCAGTTGTTGCCATGTTGGGTGGTGAAGGTTCTCTACCTTCTCCCAAACAACCTGGCTTCTTTATTCAAGGAAGTGAAATCTACTCCACCTCACGTCTTCATTCACTATCATCGGTTAATGGAGTAACATTAACTCAGATAGACGGTAGACAATAAACAAGTTTGGTTAATCATGTTAAAGGTCAGTTTTATAAGTCTATTTATGGTATAAAGTATGTATATATAGGATCATTGTATATTTATCATTTGATATCAACAAAATGTGTGTTTGTATGCATCTATAGACTATATATGTAACTTTTCAATTCTAGCATTTGATGCTGTTACATGCAGTTCTTATCAAGCGCTGTATCTCACCAGTCCATCAGAATATTAACTTATTTTAACAAATCAAGTAGTTCCGACCAACGACTAAATTTACCACTAGAACCTTGTAGAATTAATGGAAGTTTAATGATGGGTGTCATCATTCATCACCACTCCATCGATATACCAGATAACCAATCTTCAAAACGAATTTGCACAAACATATGCTCCCGATTTTCACACATGCGTACACCTTCAACAAATCAATATTGCAAAGTAATTCTTGTTAGCTTAGTAAAGTCAGGCCAGTACATGCAACAATATCAAATCAAATTTGAATGTGAACAATCTCATATAAAAGTTGCACCTTCTTTCGCGGATAGTCTCAGTTTTGTGATGAATAATCTCCATATTGTCACTATTCGACCCTAGACCTGTTGCCATCACTCCATATATCTCTCTTATAACACTCATCGGTACAAGTTTAGTCGCAGACAATCCACATGAATGTGCATACCAGCAAGAGTCTTAATGTATTTATTGCAGGTACTTCACTATTTAGCAAACCATCGGTGTGGTATACTCAGCAACATGTCCATCGTTTTCCATATGTCCTAGCAGAATACCCAATGCATTAATTATACCATCATTACACGAGTGAGACTCATCTCCAGCAATGAAAGCATGTACTTTCTTCTCAACGCTAATCCAACTACAAGCAGGCTTCTTGGTATCAGCTTTCTTACTCAACATACTTCTCAAATTCGCTGCATCTTTATTTCTTCCAATAGAAGAATACGTATTTGACAACAAAACATATGCACCCATGTTGTCAATGCCAAACTCATTTATACGCGTAACAATCTTCTCAGCCAATTTAACATTCTTGTGGACCCTACAAGCAGCTAGCAACGGTAACCACGCACTAGCTGTTTTATTTTCCGGCATCTTACATAAGAACCTAAAAGCTTCTTCCAATTTCCCAGCCCGACCCAAAAGATCCGCCATACAAGCATAGTGCTCAAATTCAGGACTTACGTTATAATGTTGGACCATTTTATTAAAAAAGGTCAAACCTTCATTGACCATTCCTGCATGACTACAAGCTGTCAAAACCGCCACAATGGTCACAGAATTCGGTGTAAACCTTTCAACCTCCATCTGCTTGAATAATGAGATAGCTTCATACGCGTGACCGTGCGAAGCACACCCCATTATCATAGCAGTCCACGACACCAAATCATGTTGCTTCATACCATCAAAAATATATTTAGCAAGTCTAATGTTCCCACATTTAGCATACATATTAACAAGTGAGCTAGAAATAAACATATTATCATCAAAATGATTCCTAATTATATACCCATGTAGTTGTTGTCCTAACAGCAGCGTCGTTAAATGTGCACAAGCAGGAATAATACTAGAACATGAAACAGGAACAGGCTTAATACCAGCACTCAACATTTGACGAAACAATCTCAACCCCTCATCAAACAACCCATTTTGCACACACGCCGCAATCATAGAACACCACGACACACAATCTTTTCTAGGCAACAAACAAAACAACCGATATGAATCCTCAACCATATTACAACTAGTATACACGTCACTCAACCCACTCACAACAAACTCATTCCCATCAAACCCATGTCTAATCCCATACCCATGAATTTCCTTCCCCTTCAAAACATCCATACGTTCCTTTACAACGCCAAGCACATTCGACAAAGTAAACGCATCCGCCTTTATTCCAGCACTACCCATCTCCCTAATCACCCTCACCGCCTCATTAAACATCCCACTTTTCACATATCCCAAAACAACCGTATTATACGACACAACATCTCTCGCCACCATCCTCTCAAACACATTTCTCATCCCATCCATAACACGCGTTTTTTCATCAAACACATGGTGGGCATACATACTTAACAACGCGTTACCCGTAAAAAGGTCCATTTCTAACCCGGCCCGAATAACGCAACCATGAAGAGATGCACCAAATTTGGCCCACATTAAACTAGTACAACATTTTATTACAGAAGGATAAACATTATGATCTGGGTAGATTCCATTTTGTCTCATTTGAAGAAAACAATGTAAAGAATTTATAAAAAGTGAATTAAAAGTGTAGTATTTGATCATGGATTTGTAATCATGTAAAGTGGTTAGTGATGGGGTAATTTGGTGTTTGCTTTTGATTTGTGTTGGGGTTTTTACAAGGGTTTTGATTACTGTTTTAATTGGTGGTTCCATAAGTGTTCCTCTTGTTTCTATGTTCGTATGACTTTATCTGTGTATATGTCCCTGTTTTATGTGTATCTATGTAACTACACATTACCATTAATTAGGAACCAGTAACTAATGTCTTAAGTGATTTAATTCCAAGTGTTGGTCAATTTCATTTTCAATATTTTTAAAATAAGTTGATTGATTTTTAATAAGTGAGTTTAATACAAGTGTTCGGCACTTGTTAGAACTTTGCAGTACCCAAATCCCAATCACGATTAACAGGAGACACCTTCTTTCCATGAAGTTACCATCTTTGGATAGTAACTAAAACATCATTTTCAGAGTCAAGTCTTTGAGATTATGGTGTCTCGAACTATTTTTTCATTGTCGTGAAATTCATGACAATCAGTATGACGAATAGTATTACGCCTTTGATCAAATAAATCAAATACATAATTAATGTGTTCCAATAAAATAAAGGTAACATCTAATAACTCATGTAAAACAGACATGGTTTTTTGTTATTCAAAATTCATTAAAGATGCAAAACACAATTCACTTTTCACATTTTCGTCCGTCCAAAACATGGACATTCAAACACACAATAGAGGCTTTAATTTGTCAGAATGTAGAATTGATCACATTCATTGTGGCTTCAATTTGTCAGGATGCTGACTAGATCACATTGCAATATGATTATGTGAATGTACAATTTTCCAGAATTGCCCACAAGTATTGTCTGCAATTGTATGAACTAAAGTGGATCCAGAATTGTCCACATGCTTAAGTTTTCTTATTGCCCAAGTAGTTTCATCAAATGGTCAGATACGTATAACTTAGATTAATACTAGGGATAAAAAACCATAATATGCCATTAACAAGACAGAACCATAATATGCCATTAACAAGACAGCAATGTACAAGTCTTGTTTATACCTGACAAACTCTTACTGTATACGGAGTATTATATAAGCTTGATATCCCGAACAAAACATCAAAAAGAAATTAATTATTGCCAGACTATATGCAGGCACCTATTTACACGATTATCATGCTAGTACTGATACACACACTTAAGGAGATCTATAAATCTACATACAAGTTATGTGCAAAACTTGAAATACAAGCACATAAAAGTAGACTCGATAATCATAGAAGAAGTAAAGATGTCAGTTTTGTCATAGTTACTGACATTGGAATGCTTAACTTAAGCACAGACATATGCAAGGGGCGACTTAATTTTCTAGATACATTCAATAGAATGGCAAATATTTCTTCAATATTAAACCATGATACCTCTAATACTATCAAGATTGAGCTTCAAAGACGAGTTCACCTGCTAATGGTAAATGGACCATTGTATATGGCAAAAATGATTCAAACCATGGAGGCGGCATAAAAAGAGAACAATCTTGAGCAAAAAAAAGAATATTACTATGGCAAATGATTCACACAACGTCGTGCACTCAGACACAAAGTGTACTAAAAACTCCAAAATATCATATATTATTATTCTAAGTAGTATTCAGATAGAATAAACAATCAAGAGAACATCCCACTTTAAACAATTGCTTCGCTGAGCTAACTGAAGTCGATGAGCAAAAAATGATAACTCATACTGTGGGTGAGAAGTTTATCAAACAGAAAAGGCCAAGAATGAACAAAAGGCTCTTAAAGGCCTATGTTGACAGAAGACAATCCAATATTCCAGAGAGTGGTGACTATAATGTTAGAGCAGATGAGTGATAAGGTCGTGGTAGTGGGAGATGGGGTACAGGCATTGGGAGCTCTCAATACTTACAATTGGCCAGCACAATCAAGCTATCATATGCCAGCCCATATCAACCAAAGCTGAAATTGGTACTAGGTAGCACCCATACAGTTAAGACCGTTAAGAAGTTTGAGTTTTAAAACACCACTGTTTGCTAACCTCCTAACTACTGGAAACCAAATATATATGTATTACTTTGGTCCCAAAAGTACAACGTGACCCCTCCCCGCATCCCTCCTCTATCTCTATGAAAATCGGATGCAGGATGAGAAGTACAGCAAACACGGTAATCATAACACAATCTATGCAATACAAGACTGAATTCTCAAAGTTTCGTCACTACAGACTCAAGAGTCTGATCAGCGCCTTGTGTTTGGAATCTATGATAGTTCCCACTAGATTCAAATTGCATTCATAATTTTAGTTTTCATCAGCGTATTTTCATAGTTTCAAATGCTTTCATAAGCACTTTGTTACAATGTAAACCAAAGATCCTGTAAACTAGGCTTCATAAGTACACATGGTTGGATCTTGCAAAAGCTAAATGACGTTTTTAAGAGTTACCTTTCATTTAAAAGAGATGTCACAGCCCTATCCTAACAGCTCAATTTACATATACATAATTTGATCCATAAAACTAGAACATGTATTCACAAATCTAAGATACTCATTACCAAAACTATATATAAACTCTATAGGACCACAAAATATGTCTACACAAGCCAAACTAAATCTTCCAGCTACATGCATTAGTATAGGCTAAAACCATGTTTACTTGTGTAATAGTAACGTTACTTGTGAAAACTAAAAACAGATAACAGTGGTTTCAAATTGCATTGTATTCTACTTAATCAGCATAAGTGCAATTAGTTCAAGCCTACAAAAGTACAAAGTATAAAGTATAAACTAATCAAGAGTCAAGACGATTATTTGTGAAAGGGAAAGCATGGATACAGTTTTGTGTTATTAGTACTTGGTAACAAGTTCTGAAGACTTAATTAAGTAAATGATTTTGACTGACAAAGTCAAACTGGATATTGCATATGGTGGCCATTAATCAGGAACTAAAATAATCACTAAAATAGTGAAATCAAATTAGCCATCAATTAACAAGAAGTGATGTGACTCATGTGAGTGAATCAAGAAATTCCCAAACTAAGAAAGGAAATAAAGAATCAAAATAACCAGGGGGGAAAAAAAGAAAAAAGAAAAAATTGAGTATATTTATATTGACGCCAGGGGTCATGGGCTCATAGCAACAATATCACAGGGTGCAATGTAACAAATTATGCTATAACGATGGATAATATACCTACCAAGAACAACACATTAGGATTTAAAGTTTCGGTTAGACCCTCCCAGACAAAAGTGGCTCTGCCGCTGATGGCTCATGAGCCATCAAATAGTCCAGATACGAGTCTAGTGGTCAATGTACCGAGTCCTACGCTAAAACAGTTGAAACCTAGTAGCTAACAAGACATAGCCTAACTTGGGTATTGCAGAACAGAAATATGATACAACTATCAAGAATCTAAGTTAAGCACTTTAAGTTCTCTGCCACAATATCAGAAAACAACATATTCCATAGTTTCGAAGATCCATAGTTGCATATTTACATATATCAAGATTTATTCTCAACATATTAAACAAAGGAACTTACAATCATCTGTTTATAAATTCTTGTACTTGACTCACGGTTTTCTGTTCAGATTGATCAACAAGACCCATTAAAAGGACAACACTGCTCCAACTTACGTGAAGCCCTGTTTTCACACAGTGTTCAGGTCCCTTACTTTCGGTGCATCAGCTTTATCATGAGTGATTTCGACCCACTTTACACAGGCACGAACTCCAGAGATACAACTCCGAACAATAATATGAACCTTGGTAGCTTTGTTTATACTAATCATCGTAGGTCGATGGATTAGTAAAATCTCAGGACGTTATAACTGTTCCCATTGTGGTTGATTGAACCTAAGCATCAAGACCCTTTAATTTCTAACTAGCATAACGCAACCCGTTAAGCAAGCTCTTATACGTCTTCTCATTCATAAAACTATCCTTCTTCCTAAACTCTTCAAGCAAATCAATCGCCTCATCCACCCTACCTTCCCTACACAACCCCTCAACAACCGTCTTATACGTCAACAAATCAGGCGACATACTCTCACCCACCATATCAAACACAACCCCAACCGCCTCCTCAAACCTCCCCTCCATCGCAAGACTACATATCAAAATCATAAACGTACTCCCTTTCGGCACCAACTCCCTCCCCCTCATCTCCTTATAAAACCCAAACCCCTCGTCCACCCTCCCCTTCTCACACATCCCATGAACCAAATAACAATAACTATACAAATTCGCCTCATTCCCATACAACCCCATCTCACGAAACACCCTCACCGCCTGATCAACCTCCCCACATTTCGCAAACGCTTTAATAACCATATTCATAGCAAAAGTATCCGGCACAATGCCGTCCACTTTCATCTGCTTACTCAACGACTTAACACCGCGCAAATAAACAAAACAAACATTCACATTATGAAAACGTCGCAACATAGCATCTAACAAAAGCTTATAAGTCTCTAAGTCAGGCCTAACATCATCACATTTCATCATTTTTTTATAAACGTCAAAAGCGCGATTAAACAAAGGTTTACGGACACAACAAAACTTAATAACGGAGTTGTAAAGCGGCACGGACGGTTCGCAGGCGCCCGATATGATTTCGTCAACTAGGGTTTCGGTATAATTATATCTTTTATTTTTTATAGATATTTGAAGCATGGTTAAGTAAGTTAAGCTGTTGTGTTTGTACCCACGTTGTTGAGATGTGTAACGGAATATGTCGTATGCTAAATCTGGGTCTGTTTGGGATTTTAAGGATGAAACGACGTCGTTTTGTGTGAAACCTGGTTTTAGGTGTGTGAGCCATGTTTCGAATTGTTGTGCTAGTGGGGTGCGGGTGGGAGGTGGTGGTGGTGGTACGGTGGTTGTGGTGGTGGAGAGTAAGCGGCGGTAAAAATGGGTGGTGAGAGAGCGGTGGTTAAAAAGGTGTTTGGTCATGATAAGAAGTTGGAAGTTGTGGTAAAAAAAAATGGGTTTGTTTTTTATGGAAAGATAGAAATGAAACTTGGTTTTTTAACTTTTTTTGGGTAATGGGTATTTTTTTTTTTTTTTTTTTTTTTTTTTTTTTTTTTTTCTTTCAAGTTGGGCTGGGCTAATTTACTTTTATTAGAGACAAACTTCTTATGCAGTGTTTTGTTGTTTGTTGCTACTTGCTAACCTTGAGGTCGAACCTAAAACATCTTACACAAATGTAAGGGTGTGCTTGGTTCAAACTCGGTAATTGGAAAGGGAAAGACAATGGTAATGCTAAGGAAAGAAAAAGGCAAAGGAATCCATTCCCCTCAATTTATTGGGTAATGGCCCATTGCCCACTATTGGGCAATGGGTCATTACATTATAGTCAACCAAGCACCTTTTTTCATTATCATACCCATTCCTCACCCCCCAAAACCTTCTACCAAGCACGCCCTAAGTTTTCTGTTTGTTGAGCGCCATAAGGATGAGTGTTTAGGGAATAGACATATGGTTGCAAAATCAATAAAGGTGAAAGGTTAACCGGTGGTTAGTACACTTTTATCACGAGGGACAGGACATGGGGTGGGATGTTCAAAATATAACCGGAGGCAGATTTGAGAATTATAGCCATCAACTAATCACGGCTCATTTCATTATAAGTTGTCATTGACTCAAGTGGCTATATGAAAACCTAATTAAGTCTTTTTAGCGTTATCGTCATTTTTTTTTCTTTTTTCCTTTTTTTTAAGTATAGTATGCAGTAGAATTTGGATGTGTGTGTCAGTAGTAATATTCAAATAATCCTGATTTATTTTATGAATCGTGCATAGATCACTTTTAGATTGAAATATATCTATCCTATATGTCTCCGATATCATGAAATCCTCAATTGGATAATTCAGAAAATCGAACTTTCTTTCTAAGATAAGAGAGAACAAAGTAATACACAGAGAGTTGGTATGTGTGTTATTTTTTGAAAGAGATCAATTATATCATTTAAAACTTAACCAAAAGTTAGTTAAAAACGGTTGGTGTGAAGAGTCGCACCTGTTAAGAAAAGGTGTGTCTTTTAGTGGAAAACCGGTTGGAGCGGGACCCCAACCAGGGGTTGTGCCCCTTGACCCCGCAAGGAGTGCTGACTCTTGACCCTGCAAGAGGCTGCGGCCCCTTTGACCTCCGCATTTAGTTGTGGGGGCATCAAGCTAGCTATAATGAATGTACACTCTGCATCTCCTGACTTGACTATAAGCTAAACCTGACTAAGCCATTGATCTCAAGTAAATTATAATTACATTATTGACGAAACTCAAATCATCAACAATATTCTGAATAAAGTAGTTATACGTGAGCTGCGTTGGTTAAAAAGGTGCACTAAATACTTCGTTAAATCCTTCTGTTCTCTTTGATGTGTTTGGCTCTCATTCATTTGCCAAAAATTATGATGTTCATAAGGAAGTTTATAAAATTATTGCCGGCAATTATATGAACTAATCAATTATATGAACTAATCAAGAGAATCGTATAAAAGTTGGTAAGGTAAACTACTTGTTATTTATATGCTCCTCATTTGTTGGACTGTGACATAATAATAAAATGATCTCGAAAGACTTTGAAACTCTCATGCGTAAGTCTTTTTCTTTCTTTTTTATTATTGTCTAGGTAGTTTTCATCATTTCGTTAGATACCTAATCAATATCATTTAACAAAGAAAACATAACATGCCATCAACAAGCAAACAATTGTTTGGCTCTGACATAATATTAAACTAGACAAGTACCCATGCATAGCAATAGAATTTTATAGCGACATAAGTTTCGAGCCGTGTACATTATATGATTAAATACTTTTTGAGATTATAATGATTGAATAGTTTTCGCTAATAGATATTTAAATTTCCAACCGTGTATTAGTTTGTTTATTTAAATAGATTAAGTTTTCACTTTTCACTTACAAGAATAGTTGGTTTTTCCATTATAAATAATATAGATATGATGATCTCGCCAGACTTTGACACTCTCATGCATAAGTGTTTTTTTCTTTTTCTTTTTTCTTTTTTTTTTTTAATCGTCTTGGTAGTTTTCATCATCTGGTCAGATACCTTATCAGTATTCATTTATTTATAATGAAAACATAATATGCCATCAACAAGCCAACAATGTACAACTCTTGTACAGTTGACAAACTATTATCATATAAGCTTGATATCGTCGATTAAAACATCAAAAGCTAGAATTGAATAATCGTCGAAAACTATATGCAGACACTGATTTAAACGAGTATGATGCTAGTACTGATATAGAGTACTACGAGTACTAAATCTAGCTTTTATTTACCATATGCTTTTGATATGAATACTATAACCTTCAGAGTAACATCCAATTATGATAAATTAAATGAGGATACATATAAAGGATACACCACCTTTAATCTGCTATGAATCAACTGGTTCAATGGTCAAAATGAGGAGGTTCGTCATAATGTCCCAACAGCCATTACACCATGACTAATACGAACTCTCAAGTCTGAACATTCATTGTTTGGATTTTGTAATTTACTTTACAAGCGAGGTCGTAAAAAAATCACATATCTAAACCTATATATAAATGAGATATTTGTTTCTACTATATTTATCTAGCCTTGCTTTTCCGGAAAAAGAAATGAGAAAGTTGCAGAGCTTTAAAGCCTGCAGGCAATATGATGTTTTATAGTAATGTTCTTGCTTTTGAAACTAATCTTTTCTTTATTACATGTAATAGAGAAATGGTAGAAATGGTCAAAGTGAAATTGTGAAATTGTGGAAACCTTAACTTTTGACTTGTAAATGTGTGTCATTGAACTTGTGAATGGAAAGTAGTGAATGGAAACTGAATGTAAAGTATATGCCAATACACGAATATGGAATGTGAATAAATGGATAGAATTCAAAATGTCAAAACTAGCGTATGTATTGTTGGAAAATTTAGTGCACTGGTGGGATTGGTTCACACCTGGTAATGGGCTTGGAGGTACGGAGTGTACACCCATCAGGTCCCTGAACACCCTGACTCTAATAGTGGTTGTGTGGGATTCTGCTGCTAGTGTTGGTTTCCACTGATAGTGGACTCTGCTGCTATCATCAGGATCCTGCTGATGGCAATTCTGCTGCTGGTCAGTATGACTCTGCTGCTGAGCAGTGATTCTGCTGCTAGTGATAAGTGGATCCTGCTGATGATATGTAACTGATTTGACCTATTCAAATGACAGTTACATCTATATTTATGACCTCGTTTAACGGGTCAATTAACCACTATTTTAGGCTATAATGGGGATAATTATGTGGAGATTAATGGGCCGATTAATTCTCATAATTCCGTTTGACTAGCCATGAGTATATTCCTATATATAGGAAATCATATTATGCATGAAGGACACACAGAAAACATACAACACTTATACACGAAGGGTTATTGATTTGTGCCTAAATCATTAACAACATTTGGTCTTATCCCAAGTAGATATTCGTGATACCCAGGCATTAGGGTCGAATAGTTTACTTTGGAAAGTGATTACACGATTCCAAGTGATATCCGGTAACCTTAATTGGTACGTAGCTAGGTCTTTGATTATCTCTACCATGCTCTGGGCGAATAACCACCAACAATCAAAGTAAACTATTTTGTGATAATCAATGGCTGCTGCTATGAGGCATATGGCTGCTAACTTCTCCAAATTGGATAAGTTTGAAGGTGTTGATTTCAGAAGATGGCAAAAGAAGATGCACTTCTTGCTTTCAAGCATGAATGTGGTGTATGTTCTGAGTACTGCCATTCCTGAGGATCATGGGGATGATGCTACTGTGGAACAGATAAGGAAAAGAAGCAAATGGGAGAATGATGACTATGTATGCAGAGGTTTGATTCTCAATGGTATGTCTGATTCTCTCTTTGACATTTATCAGAATGTTGAATCTTCCAAAGAACTTTGGGATTCCTTGGATGCCAAATATATGGCTGAGGATGCTTCAAGTAAGAAGTTTCTTGTGAGTAATTTCACAAATTACAAAATGACTGATTCAAGACCAGTCATGGAACAATACAATGAACTTCTTGGAATACTTGGAAGGTTTACACAACATAAAATGAACATGGATGAGGCTATTTCAGTCTCTTGTATCATTGACAAACTCCCTCCTTCTTGGAAAGATTTCAAGCATGCCTTGAAACATAAGAAGGAGGAACTGACACTTGTTCAGTTGGGTAGTCATCTGCGTATTGAGGATTCCCTCAGGGCGCAGGATAATGACAAGCCAAAGAGTAGCAATGCTACTGGTGCACATGTTGTCAATATGGTGGAACATAACAATTCCACCAGGTACAATGACAACAAAGGCAAACGTAAACATCAGGATAACACAAGGGCTGATCCTAACAAGAAAGCAACACCTACTTGCTGGAAATGTGGCAAATCTGGTCACATTAAAAGGGATTGCAAAGGTGTTAAGATTGGTGGTAAAACCAATGGTTCAGGCACTAGTGGTTCAGGGAGTGGTGGTTCTGCCAACTCACTGAAAGGTCAGAATATGTTTAATGAATCTCTTCAGGTTTATTATGTTACATATGTATCTGAATCTCACTTTGTGCAGGATGATGATATTGCGTGGTGGGTTGACTCTGGAGCAACTGTTCATGTGTGCAAAGATAGATGCTGGTTCAAGACTTATGAGTCACTGAATGATGGATCTATTCTTCACATGGGAAATGAGTCAACAGCCTTAGTGCATGGTCGTGGTTGTGTAGATCTTAGTTTTAGTTCTGGAAAGATTGTAACTTTGTTTAATGTTATTCATGTTCCTGGTATAAGGAAGAACTTGGTTTCAAGTAGTGTTTTGAATAATCATGGATATAAACAAGTTATCGAATCTGATAAATTTATTTTGTCTAAACATGGTGTGTTTATTGGTTTTGGCTATTTGTGTAATCAAATGTTCAGGCTGAATGTTGTCACTGACATTGTTAACTCAGCCTTTTTATCAACCTCTAAACTGAATGACTCTACCCTGTGGCATGCTAGACTTGGCCATGTACATTATAAAAGGATGCAAGATATGTCTAAGGATGGGTTAATCCCAGCATTTGACATGGACACTGAAAAGTGTAAGACTTGCATGTTGACCAAAATTACTAAGAAACCTTTTCAGGGTGTAAAACGTGAGACTGAGCTCTTGGAGCTAATACACAGTGACCTGTGTGATTTGCATGCCACTCCCTCTTTGGGGAACAAGAAGTACTTTGTGACCTTTATTGATGATGCTTCTAGGTTTTGTTATGTCTATCTGATACATACCAAGGATGAAGCATTAGATAAATTCAAAGTGTTTAAAACTGAAGTTGAGTTGCAACTTGGGTCCCTGATCAAAAGATTCAGGACTGATAGGGGAGGTGAGTACATGGATACTCTGTATTTTCAGTCTGTTGGTATTATCCATGAAACGACTGCTCCCTATACTCCTCAACAAAATGGTATCTCTGAAAGGAAGAACAGGGTACTGAAGGAGATGGTTAATTCCATGTTATCCTACTCAGGACTGAGTCAAGGGTTCTGGGGTGAAGCTATGTTAACAGCTTGCTATTTACTTAATAGGGTTCCCAACAAAAGGAACAAGGTTACCCCTTATGAACTCTGGACTAAAAAGAAACCCAGCCTGAATTATCTCAGGGTCTGGGGTTGTAGGGCTGTTGTAAGACTCCCTGATCCAAAATTAAAAACTTTGGGTGAAAGAGGCATTGATTGCATCTTTGTTGGATATGCTGAGCATTCCAAGGCATACAGGTTCTATGTTATTGAACCTAATGAATATGTTTCAATTAATTCAATAATTGAATCAAGGGATGCATTATTTGATGAGAATAGATTCTCATCAGTCCCTAGACCAAGTCACAGGATTCCAAATGGAACTGATGACAATGGTGTATCAGAGGTCCCTGATGATTTATCATCTCAGGCCCCTGATGAGGTTGTGGTTCAACAACCTGAACCTGAGCTCAGGAAGAGCAAAAGGGTCAGGACTCCAAAGTCATTTGGACCTGAGTTTCAATTATACTTAATTGAAGGTACAAGGAATGAGGTCTCTGACCAATATTCCTATTGCTTCATTGTTGAGGATGATCCCAAAACATTTGAAGAAGCAATGAAGTCCCAGGATGTTGCTTTCTGGAAAGAAGCAATAAATGATGAGATTGACTCCATCATGGGCAACAACACTTGGGTGTTGGTTGATCTACCACCAGGTTGCAAACCTCTTGGTTGCAAATGGATTTTCAAAAGGAAAATGAAGGTAGATGGAACTATTGAAAAGTTCAAGGCTAGACTAGTCATTCAGGGCTTTAAACAAAAGTCAGGGATAGACTATTTTGATACTTATGCCCCTGTGGCACGTATCAGTACCATCAGGCTGCTGATTGCTTTGGCATCAATTCACAATCTGATTATTCATCAGATGGATGTGAAGACAGCTTTCTTGAATGGTGAATTGGATGAGGAGGTTTATATGAACCAACCTCAGGGCTTCATCTTGCCTGGCAATGAAAACAAGGTGTGCAAACTGATTAAGTCTTTATATGGACTGAAACAGGCACCTAAGCAATGGCATCAAAAGTTTGATGAAGTGGTTTTGTCTAATGGTTATGTTCTTAACCAGGCTGACAAATGTGTATATAGCAAATTTGATGAATCTGGTAAAGGAGTCATCATTTGTCTATATGTTGATGACATGTTGGACCAAAATCAAGTTGACCTGACAAAGGAATTTTTGTCATCAAGGTTCTCCATGAAGGACATGGGGGAGGCAGATGTTATCCTTGGTATAAGGATTAAACATGAAAGCAATGGTATATCAATTTCTCAGTCTCATTACATTGAGAAGGTACTGAAGAAATTTAATTGCTTTGATTGTACTCCAGTGAGTACTCCCATGAATACTACTGAGAAGCTTATGCTGAACAATGGCAAAGCTGTATCTCAACTTGAGTATTCCAGGGTGATTGGCTGCCTGATGTATGCAATGACTTGTACAAGGCCTGACATTGCTTTTGCTGTGGGTAAACTGAGCAGGTATACTAGTAATCCTAGTGCTCAGCACTGGCAAGCAATTCAGAGGGTACTGAAGTATTTGAAGAGAACTATGGATTATAGTCTCTCATATACTGGTTATCCTTCAGTGTTGGAAGGTTACACTGATGCAAGTTGGATCAGTAACACTGAAGACAATTCGTCTACCAGTGGCTGGGTATTCCTACTTGGTGGAGGTGCAATTTCTTGGGCATCCAAGAAACAAACTTGTATCACCAGTTCAACAATGGAATCTGAATTTGTGGCTTTAGCAGCTGCTGGTAAAGAAGCTGAATGGTTGAGAAACTTGCTTCTTGAGATTCCATTGTGGCCTAAACCTATAGCACCTATTTCTATCCGTTGTGATAGTGCATCTACATTGGCTAAGGCTTATAGCCAGATGTACAATGGTAAGTCTAGACACTTAGGTGTCAGGCATAGCATGATTCGTGAGCTTATCATGAATGGGGTGGTATCTATAGAGTTTGTTAGATCTCAACAGAATTTAGCTGATCACTTGACGAAGGGTCTGGCTAGAGACTTGGTTATAAAGTCTGCTAAAGGGATGGGTTTAAAGTCCAACTTAGTCACTGAATGCTAGGACACCCAACTCCCTCCTGAGGAAACTTGGGAGCTGAGTTCAATGTGGAAAGCTGAACATTCAGTGTACTGAAGCACATGTTTTACAAACATCCCAAGGTTTGTGCTTGGAACCTGCTGAAAGGAGGATGAAGTCTTTACTTTTTAATGGTTAATTTTCTTTGAAAAAGTGTTTGGCAGGAGCATGAATAAAGAGGAACCACCTATGTGAATGTTGAAGTTTTGCCGCTTCAGGAAGCTATGGACTTTTAGCTTTTACAACATTTATGAATTGGATATGGACACATGGCTTGTAAAGTGTCAGGAGTGTCTAAGTGTTGGAAAACTTGTGTGTATTTTATCTTCAGGTATTCAAATGGGTTGAAGGGTTCAATTCTTAGAACACCCTGATTCTCGAATATTTGAACGTGTAATTTACTAAGATGGAAATTCAATCCTCAGGACATTTTCGTTTATGCACTTGTTTTGTATTATGGTTATTTTCATGCAAAGGTAGTGAACTAAATTTGGGGAGGATTGTTGGAAAATTTAGTGCACTGGTGGGATTGGTTCACACCTGGTAATGGGCTTGGAGGTACGGAGTGTACACCCATCAGGTCCCTGAACACCCTGACTCTAATAGTGGTTGTGTGGGATTCTGCTGCTAGTGTTGGTTTCCACTGATAGTGGACTCTGCTGCTATCATCAGGATCCTGCTGATGGCAATTCTGCTGCTGGTCAGTATGACTCTGCTGTTATCATCAGGATCCTCCAAGGACGAATGGTGTAATTGTTTTGAGCCACAGGGACGATTCATGTAAAAATGGTGTAATTGTTTTGAGCCACAGGTACGATTCATGTAAAAATGGTGTAATTGTTTTGAGCCACAGGTACGATTCACGTACTTCGAACACTTTCTGTATCCTTTGATGCTTCACAACAGCGACTGCATACCCATACAAGTTGTATTTCTGGACAATTTTTGATGGTATAGTCTATTTCAAAATGTATAAAACTTAGTATTAGTTTTTTTTATGGTAACAAACATTATGATCTATCAATCATCCTATCAAACACACAATATCTCAGACAAATGACAGCTATATATATGATTAAGCAAATTTGTCACTACTGCTTCCCAAAACAGGCCAAATACACAAAACTAAACAGAGTACCACATCAACAATGCATAAAGGAAGTATAACAGCTAAAGATCTAGCTGAAGCTCAAGCTTATGAAGGTTAAGACTGCTTATGGAAGTTACTTACTGCTAGTGTATATTATAGACGTTGAGAACTTACCAAGTCGTTAGGGCTGCTAGAAGAAAACTTAGTGCTGCTAGTACTAGGTAACAACTGCTATAGTTTGATAGTTGTTTGGTTTGTAATCTCATTGACCTTCAAATTAAAATTTGAACAAACTAACAAAGTTTCAAGACACTTACAAGTCTTCCATCTCTCTAGGAGCATGCAGTCAACGTTCTATAGAATGCCCTATCTTCTTGCTCATGGACAGTGTGAAACGTCCAGTTGCACATCCAATTCATCCTACGGGCTTCATAATCTGAATTTAATAATACAAAATGAGTTAGTTACAGATAATCCAAAATGTTACACAGATATCATCTACTTGATGTAGTTATAGTTAATAAAGAAAAAGATACCATAGTCATGTGATTGGTGACACAGAGCATTCATGGCAATATTGGTGCTGTATGTCTCCACAGTTGTGATGGCCCCTCCATCAGGTTCAAAAAACATCACATTATATTCCTTCCCCGGGACAACCTGAGTAAACACCATCCACTGACCAGGGCTCATATTCAAGTCTCGAACCAGCCTCAACCAACCACAGCCATACAAGAAGGAGTGGACATATCGATCATAGAGATGATCACTGGCCACCCTAACATTGTAGTCATTCGTGTTAGTGGAAACCACGACCATATCAGTAGGGGTTGGACCATCCAGATATCTCAGAAAGTCTTCCTGCAACGACTGCATAAGTAGAGATATGTCTGTCACAGGCACTAAACATCTCCAAAATTGAACACTCTCGGGTTCATAATTATGAAACTCCAACCCATCCTCACCGTAGCAAGTTACATAAAACACATCCTCACCCTCTTCAACAAAATGTATGTACTCAACATCCAAACATGTGATGTTGTGAATGACAAAATCATTCCACCTTGCTCCCTCAACAACACACATTAAATCTGAGACTCTCCTTACACGAACTTTCCATCTAACCCCCTACAGTTAACTAAGTAAATATAAAAATTGCCATCATAGGAACATCCTAAAATGTAATCATTATGTAGTTCCTGTATATGAAAATTAATATTTAGCCATTGTTAATTAAATACTAATTAAACTTGTTTCTTAGAGAAATAACATTTTGTCAATAACGGTGTTAACTTATAAACTCATCCAAAACATGTTGAGGATTGTCCACAGCGCAAATAAATTGATTACCAAACATTTTTACTACATTAACGAATAAGATTACAAAAAAATGCAAACACCTTTTGAATGAAGTAAAAATCAGTAAATGTTGTTACCTGGTACGTGTGTTTTTTTGAAGAATCACGACTACTAAGCTCCGATGGTATTGTTTGAGATATTGTGTGATTTGATCGGTTGAAAGAAGATAGAATGTTTATGTATGTGTGTGATTTTGTTAGTGTTAATTGCTAAACACGACTTAGATTTGTTATTTGCAAAAAATGTCCTTGTCGATTTTTGTGCAAGTGAGGTAGCTGGAGTGTGTTAAATGCGGGAAAGGTGAAATGACGAAATTACCCGATATTCCAGTAACCACTAGGGTACCATTCTTGCAAATCAAAACTTCTGAGGAACATTTTTTGCAAAAATTCTCGTATGAGTACACTTTTTGCAATTTTGACAAACCAAAGAGACTTTTTCTGCAGTTTACTCCAATAATTAATTACAACTTCTCGTTAGTTGTTACTAAGCAACACAAAATTGTTCAATATGCGGCTATGTGCATACTCGATATTCCAGTTTAGAAAAAATTTACTTTCATGTTAATGAATGATGTTTGAATCTTTAAATAGAATTAATGGATTAAAGGTTAAGGTTTATGGATTTTTAGGTTTAGGTAGGGTTTTTTCTATTTTCTTAAAAAGTCTCGTACTTGCATACAATGTCCCAAAAAAAACCCTTATAAAATTACATATTTTCATAAAAGTCGGTTCTTTCGGAAAAATACCGAAACTGGAGGGTTCCGACCTGAACCGTCTCGAGAACTGAAATTTTGGAATTTTAGGAACCAAGAACTGTACCATAGTTCTAATATACGGTCCCGTTCCCGGTCGGTACAGGTACGATTCCTTGGTTCTTTTGATTCTTCGTTTTTTTTACACCCCTATTTAAATGTCGTTTCTTCATGATTATCCCTAAACCAATATACTAAAAGTATTTTTGAGCCTGAAACAATTATGCATAAGTCCTTATTTCTAAGTTTGAAACTAGAATCATTCACAATTTATCATAGAAGTGGTTTCAGCTTTAAATTTTGGATTATCTCAACATTTCTGCCTATCATAAACCTATACAAGGTCATAGTAATCACTAGGCCTATAATCTATACTTAAGCAGTTAAGCGTACACATGTCTTTTTGTCATATTAACCGCAAGATGTTGAAACATGTCAAGTTGGTTTTCACAAAAGTGAATTGGATAAGATTTCAAAAAGAATGCAAAATCAGCAAGCAAAAAAAAAAAAAAAGGTCAAATCGGTGGTGTTGACGTTCATCGGTTCATCTCTACTTCCTCTCCATTTATCAATTAAAAGAGTAGATATCTAAGTAGTTATTTACCTTTTGATGTTAACAATAATAGGTTTTGAATATGTTGATATTTGTATAAATAGTGCTGTAAAAATGCATACTTATATGAAACTATTCTATAACTTGTTCTAATGTTCTATCCTACTAGTTATAATGCCCGCGCACGCGCGAGTTTTTTTTTTTAAATTTTTTGAATCATATATTTTTATTTATTAAAAAATAAATAATTTAATCTTTGTTTTGTTTGATTTATGATATTTAATTATAATTTTTTATTATTAAATATAATTATTTAAAAATTTTATAATTTTTTATTATTAAATATAATTATTTACAAATTTTAATACTAATATTAATTGCATCTTATCTATATTTTTTGTATTTATCTTCTACTTGTGTTATGGATAAATATAAAATATTACCTAATAAGAAAATAATATTTTTTTTATAAAAAATTATTACTAAATAAGATATGAATGTATTTTTTGAAATGGAAAATTTCCAATAAAGGTTTTATTGTATGAGCAGTGCTATTTAGACCTACAACACAAGCTTAAAAACATGTCTAATGCATAAATCATTTGTACAATTGTATTATGTATTTTCTTTCTCCAAATTTCCACCAATTATTTTTTCAAATCAACCAATCAAATCATTAGGTTCATTTGTAGGCTTGATTAGTAGACACAATAATCATTTTTCTTATTGTATTATATAAGAGATTGTGTTTGAAAAGATGTCTACAAAACGATCTTATCTAATGGATACCTTTATCAAATGAACCATTTAATTAAGTTTAGGTGAAAGACAACTTTTTGATGTCGTAGAATTGGGGGGCCGTATCAAAAAGTAAAACAGATTAATTATCTTGATAGTTGATTGCGATGGGATCAAATTATATATATATATATATATATATATATATATATATATATATATATATATATATATATATATATATATATATATATATATATATATACTAGTTATAATGCCGGTGCATGCGCGGTTTTTTTTTTTTTAGTTTTTTGAAATAATTATTTAAAAATTTTAATCTTATTGTTAATTGCGTCTTATCTATATTTTTTTTTATTTATCTTCTACTTGTGTTGTGGATAAATATAAAATAAATAATTTTTTTTAAATATCTTATCTATATTTTTGTATTTATCTTCTACTTGTGTTATGGATAAATATAAAATATTACCTAATAAGAAAATAATCTTTTTTTTAAATAAAATTATTACTAAATCGGGTATGAATTGATTTTTTGAAATGCAAAATTTCCAATAGAGGTTTTATTTTATTATATAAAAGATACTAAAAGAGGAGAGGATGATCGGAACAGGCACTGTAACTGCTAGAGTGATTTCTAGTTTTTTTTTTTTTTTTTTTTTTTTTTTTTTTTTTTTTTTTTTTAACAGTACTAACGGTCGTTAGTTATTTAACGGCTGTTAACTAACGACCGTTATTTTTAACATTTAAAAAAAATTATACACACTTTGTCCTTCATTTCAGCGGTTCATTGCAAATTTAGTCCTCAAATAATTTACATAAATGGTCCTTCATGTTATACATCAATTGCAAATTCAGTCCTATTTGTATAGTACTAACAGCCGTTAGTTATTTAACGTCTGTTAACTAACGACCGTTACTTTAACATTTAAAAAAAAATTGTACGCACTTTGTCCTTCATCTCAGCGGCTCATTGCAAATTTAATCCTCACATAATTTACATAAATGGTCCTTCATGTTATACATCAATTGCAAAGTCAGTCCTAGGTAACTAACTTCACGTTAAATAGCTAACGGCAACAAAATAATTCCACAGCAACGCGCAGGTACCAACACTCGTGTTATCATCAAAAGATGAACCTATCTTACAAACAAAAATACGCAATCTCGTTAAAGTGAAGAATAAAAGAACGGCATGTAAACATTGGGTGTTTAAAAAACCCAAAAAAGTGACAAACCGATCCGAATCGCTTAATTTGAAACTGAAAAAACCCAAAACCGAAACCGGATACTCCCATCGTCCCAATTTATTTGTCAACTTTTGACTTTTCGAGTCTTTATTTTTTAACTTTTATCTTAATTATTTTTGTTTGTGTTATATAATATTTGATTAAATTTATACCAATAAAACTACAATTAAAACACAATTCATTCATATATTTTGTATCAAATATTATATAACGCAAAAGAAAATGGTAAATGTCAAAGTTGTAAGAAAAAACTTCAAAAGTTAAAAATGGAGAAATAAATTGGGACGGATGGAGTATACTGAAACCGGAAAAACTCGTCTACTACGGTTAGATTTTGGTTTTTATTTTTAGATATCCGCGGTTAACCGAACCGAACGGAACCGAACCGCGTATAATATACATGAAGATTTTTTTAACTAAATTTTAAAATAATCATCCAAGTAATTTATTAAGTAATTTATCATTACACTACTTTTATAATATAACGATTTTCTTACCCCTATTGTAAACATTTACTAAACATGTATGCGTGAAAATTGTTTAACTTGATCGTAGCTTATAAACTTCGAATAAATTTTTTTATAAAATTATTATGTATGTTTATTTGAATGCAATTAATGCGATTGGATAACTTTAATATGAATTTAATTTAATTAATTTTATAAAAATGACATTTTACGTTTTAGATCATGTTAATGTTCATATTGCTAAACTCATTTAAACGTCAAAAGTGTTAAACCATATCCTGAACCATTGGTAACCGCTCATTTCGGGTACCCCGCATGTTTGGTTATCTGTCTACTACGGTTCGGTTGCAGGTAGCAAAATGAATTACCCATCTCGTGCTGGATAGTTTAAATTTCCCAACTAACCGAACTGAATCACTCCATAAACACTCGGATAAACAGTTTACCCAAGGATATGTCCAAAAGTAAGAAAAAAGGAACTTGTGTTACTTTTTCTGAATGAACCACAAGTAGATATTCACATAGACAAGTTTACTATTTTGACTTAAAGATATTCACATAGACAAGTTTACTATGTTGACTTTTAAGTTACATATGCGTGAAAATTGATTCACTTGATCGTAACCTATATATTATTGGTAGCATACAACTTAACGTAGGTTAGATGTAGGGACGGAGCCAAGAATTAAGAATAAGGGGGGCCGAATTTTTTTTTTTCTCAAACTAACAAAATAATTTAACTAAAACTTCAACAATATGTTTTAATGTTCACATACGTTAGATTACAAACTTAAAATTTTGATAATAAAACATATTGATAACTAATAAAAAAAATACGGAGTATTAGATGAAAACATTGAAACGGTGTCAAGTTTCTCTTAATTCTTTTGACGTCTAAAGGTTAGGGGGGTCATTTGCTTATAGTTGGGTCACAAGCTTAAATTTTATAAGATAAATAGCAAAGCGATTGGGCGTGTTGGAAGGGGCCGAGCACCCCCTGGCTTCTCCACTGTCTCCGTCTCTGGTTAGACCGTTAGATGTTCAAAACTCTGGTTTACAACTAAACACAAATAAACAAAAAATAAGTAGGTGTTTACAACTAAACACAAATAAACAAAAAATAAGTAGGTATCTTCTTTTAACTGCATATGTCTTCAAGCAACCTTTACAATTATTTGTAACGAGGATTTTTTTACTCGTGTTTCGGTGCAGGGCGCGGAGTTTAAAATTAGTTAAGGGACTCGTAAAATAATCGCAAGTAATGGGAGAGTTTTTACAATTTTTCAGACTATTTTTGCAATATACGTAAATTGGACTACTGGAGTGACACTTCTGTAATCTTTTGTTACATAGAAGTCCATAAATTTAACAATGAGACTGTCTTTGTAATTGCATGTTAACACCAGAGACCTGTTTTTCAATTTTTCAAGGACTGTTGTCCCAAAGCAAAATAAAACGCTGAGAAGTTTTTACCAAAAACCAAACCTAAGGGACCATTTTGCTGGTTTTCAAGGACCTTTTTAACATTTTTTTTACGAACTTTTCGCAAAGCATATAAAAACATGGGCATTATACATATATCTTAAAAGCCTTAGCATACTACGTCGTTTTGCACCGCCTGTTTCCCGCCAAAATTGTGGCCCAAATGGTTGGCCTGTTTTCTTAGCCCAGTTCCAGTCCAATGATCCGGATAAAGATCACGAGAACGCTAGAAGGTCTCACCTACCGCGTCAATTATTACGACTGTACTAGAACTAAATCAGATCGACCTATGTTAATCAACAATGAATCTTCCATCGGTGATGATCATGATCGAAGTATGGAGAGGTACGTGCCTCGCCCCTTTTCAGAACTCATAAAAATCGATAGCCCTAAATCAATTAGGGCTTTTAGGTTTTATGTTTTCATTTATGTGGATTCGATTGGATTTGTGTTTTGCAGGTAATTTCTGCCTTTATTATGCATTGATTACCTTTGTTATGGTTGATTTGGTGTCAGAATGATCATGTCACCACGATGAGAAAGAAGGCGAAGAATTAGGTTGCTAAAGAAAATCCAAAAACACAAGAAGGTAAAACGACGTAGTTTGCTATCTCCTTAATTTTTAGATTTCGTGGTAATCCCAGGTCATAACATTTGTACTTGATTTGTAGGATTTTTTTTTTCAATAAAGTATAAATTGTTGTTGATTGTTTTGCAGCTATTGATTAAAATGGAGCTAATCGACAGTTGTTTGGTGGAGCGATTTCCGCAAATTTCCCTCTTAGGTTTGAGGTTAGTTTGTAGTTTTCTTTTCGGTGTGGGTTTGTTTAGCGCGTGTTTATAGATTTTAATGAGGAGGTATCTGTTTTCGATTGCAGGATGTGAGCAATATACGTGAAGTTCCTGAGCACCAGGTTTGTTTCATTCATATGTTTTATATTTGTTCTCACTTTAAATAGTTAGAAACAGATGGTTTTACTTCTTTGATTACTCACAGTTTAAATAAACTATACGTTTTTATTGTGTTCAGGAAATAACTTTATGGAACTTCAACTTTGTTAGGAAACCATCGCCAAATGGAAGGTACACCAATTTTTTATTTTAAATGGTCATTTAGATTAGTGTAATCTGTTTTTCCAGGTTCCATTTGATCACCATATAGTGTATTCGTTTACTGAATTTTGGTTGTTTGTCAGTGCGGCTATTCAAATGTTGATGACCACCGATTCTTTTATTTCTTTTCACGTGGAACACTTCTTATAAAAGAGCTGAAATTGTTTGACCAACGCAATATCAGATTGGCTGAAAATGCCAATGAAAAGAATGGTGAATTGGTCTAAACAAGCCTAAGAGCGGTAAAAGTTTTGGCTTGCTGAAACTGTATCCCCATTTAGCATTTTTGTCCGTTTGCTCAAATTTGTCATGTCATGCTCAAATTCACGCCATGATCACCTTAGAATTGTGTGACTGTAGGTTGATTTAAACACAATTTCACTCGCGATTACCGATATATAAGCTCATGTGTATATTGGTTTTTGTTTTGTATGCATGATTGTAGTATGTCTGAATACAGTATACAAATGAACAGCTAATCTATAGTGCTTATTTATATTTTGTTCTTGGAATAGGTGTCACCATGGATCTACAGAATAGCGGTTGCAATCTGCAAATAGATAATCCGTGTCTGCGGTCTTCGACTGTACGTACGAATATGAAATTGAAAACTGCTATTTGTCAGCTGAATTCAGTTTACTTTTGAATTGATTTGTCTATTTTTTATGTATCAATTATCTAGAACAACCATCGGATTATATACGTCGGACTATATACCTCGGACTATGTGTGTTGGAAATATAGCTAAAGGAGTTGATTCAGTTGAAACGTGGAGCAAGGTTGAAAGGTGGATTCTATCTCAACCGTGAAGCAAAGATATTGTTCATCATCCGTATCCGCATCCGTGGGTAAGTATTTCTTATTTTCACTTTAATATCGAACTTTTTTTTATCATCTTATTAAACTTTACATAGGGCTATTGAGAGACGAAAAAAATAAGATTTCATAAGGAAACACGCCCATTTCAGCAGTGGGTGCATTTAGGTGTCGAAATGGGCAGGTTTAGGTAATGAAATGATACTGAAATGTGTATGCTTGGGGGGCTGAAATGGGCCCTGAACCGGATGTGGGAATGTAGACTGAAATGGGGGAACAAATGGGTGCATTTGGGTGTTGACAATAAAATAAGGGCAATAATACTAATAATATAAATGATGTGGGAATGCTCAACAGCTCGGTACCCATCTTACAAAATGATGTGACAATAAAAATTAAAAATAAGTATTTTTGTCTTTTTGTGGTTTTTCTTTTAATTAAATACTAATAATATAAATTAAACTATTTAAACTATTTTAAATTACTAATAATACAAAAAATTACTTAGAAAATTAAAGAAAAAATTTATAAATCTAATTAACCATCTCAGGAATCCTAAAAAAGTATAAAAAGTTTCTAAAAATTATATTTAGACTATTTTACTAATTATTAACTTAATTATAAATTAATATCTAATTTAACTAAATTAATTAAGAAGCTTACAAAAATGAACAGTAGAAATTAAGAGACTATTTTCTAAAAATGCTAAATGATTTATACAACCTAGGAAAAATATAAAAAGGTACTATTGTTAACTAAAAATTAGTAAAACTATTTAATTACTAATATTACTTAATTATTTAATTAAATTAATATTAATTATAATAATTACTAAATGAAAAGAGAAAAATCTAGGAAAATTACTGAAAATACTTTAAGGTAAAAGAAAAATAAGAAAAATATAAAAATGATGAAGTGCTTATTAATAAGCTGAAAAGAAAAATTAAAAGGATAAATCCTATTAAATAGAAGCTATCACTATTTTTAAATTTGATTTTTTGTTGGTTTTTCTTATTGACATATGATAATAAGCTAAAAATGGAAAACTTTTATGAAGACACTTTTGAAATAGCTTATTAATAAGCTATGTGCTCCCCTATGTGCTTAACAGTTGACTCAATAGCTTATTAGGACTTGTGATTTTGTGAAAAAGCTATCAAATAAACAAATAAGCTCAAACAGGTGTATATCAACTTGAAATAAGACAAAAGGAACAAACAAGCACTTTGGATAAGCTGTATATAAACCAAAGAAGTACTTATCATACTACTAGGCCAAGATAGGCCAAACAAAGGGGTTTTGGACCTCTGTGGGATCCATAGAAGTCAGGGGGGGGGGGGGGGTCCAAAGTAAGGATTGAACCATGAAAGTAGACTAGTCAACTTTCAAATAAGCCAATAAGCTGGGCTTATTGCTTATTTTTTAGCACTGGGTGGTGCTTGGAACTTGTGGTCTAACACTGAGTACTCAGTGTACTCAGTGATATGGGACAAGGTTTAAGCTGCTTGCAGCCTTACCAAATAAGCCAAGATTAAGCAATTAAGCTCAGAACCTTAAAGCTGGGCTTATGGGGTTTCCAAAAAGCCTTAAAGCTAGGGGTGGGGCCCACTAATGAGTCAGCTATGGTCTTGGGGATATTGGTCACTTATACTGATGACTCAGTATATGATTGTGAAATAAGCAAACTTAAAGACCAAAATAAGCTATGCTACAGTGAACTGAGATACAATATTATTGATGATCTAAAAAGATAAGCTGTAGAGCTTTTCAAAAAACTAAAAATCAAGTTCTAATGTTTTGATTTACACCCTGGAGGGGGATTTAAAATTTTGACCAATTGCACAAAGTGCCCTAGTGTAAAAGTGAAAATTGCCCTGCAGGCTTAAAGAAGCACTTACACAAGCTTGAATAAAATTCACAAAAATAAGCTGACCATAGGTTTTGAAAGATGAGCTGATAGACTATGACTTGTGAAAAGCTCAGAGTCTCAATCCAATCACAAAAATCGAAACAATTCTTCCTATTTTTGGTTTTCTAAGACAAGAGTATTTTTGACTTTTTGAAATTATGAACCAAGTTGACTTTTATGAACTTAGATCTGAACTTTATGACTGAAAATGGTTTAATAAGCTATGTTAAGACCAAATTAAGCTAAACCGCTCACTTGTGAATGGAAATGAGGCATATGCTACTCTTTAACCAACACAGAGGGTAAATTTGGCCTGTTACTAAGTGATTTTGACCTTTTTATGAATAAGGCTTGTATTTAAGTGAAAAAGTACAATCCAAACACTACTTATATAATGAGAATTTATAGAAAACTGAGTAAACTAATACCACAACTTAATCTATTGATCAGAAACTATTTAATAAGCTATAATAAAACTATTTAAACAGTAATTAACTAAAACTAAGCAATGATGACATAAAACTCAGAAATGAAAGGAAATTGCTTACAAAAAGCCTTCCAAGCTGACTTTCATGAACGAAGGACCATTAACCACTACCTATTAAGCTCTCCACATAACCACTAACTCATAGCCATCCAAAAATTACTATGCTCCAGCTTGAATCACCATGAAACCTGGAATTTGACTTTTGTTGACTTTTTTGTATTTTTGATTTTTTTATAACTAAACTATTTTTAAGTGTTACTAATAGCTTTTAAAAGCTATATAGGAGCTTATGTGATCCTAGGAGTCCATGACATTAAACAGAAACAGTAAATGAGCTTAATAACAATTTTGAAATAAAAGGGAAATTGCAATAACTGAGATTGAGATTAAAACTTGAAATTGATTAATGAAACAATTAAGATTACACTGAAAGAGCTTGATACAATGCTTAAAAGTTTGAACAATACACTAGAATTTGAAATTTTAACTAAACAACATACATTAATACTAATTAGACTACTACTTCTTCCTTCATGCTTCTCTTCTATTTATAGGTTCATATTAGGGTTCGTGGACACCCTTTGAGCAAATCCCATCGCTATTGGATCCTTGAAATGCATCCTAGCCGTTGATGCAATTTTGGCAGAAAATATAGTTTTGGCCGTATCTCTCTTTTTAGATGCAATTGGGGTGGGAGCATTTAATGTGAGGTGAAAGGGGGTAGCAGAAGGTGGTAGTGAAGTGAAAGGCAAGTGGGAGTGGGGGGATGAATACCAGGGGTGGTTTTGCAGAAGTGGTGGTGTGAGGGAGGAGGTGAATAGTGGTTTGGTTTGACCGGTTTTGACCCTGCTTATTATTTGGAACGGTTTTTAAGTAGGAGTTGGGCTTAGGATTGGGCTTTGGGAAAAGGTGGGCTGGTGGAATCTATATAGTGTTGGGTTGGATTTGGTATTGGGGTGTTGTAATATTAAGGGTCCGGTTTGGTTTAGTAACTAGCACAAGGACCAATTTTGTAATTTGCCGATTGTTGAGGGGCTGAACTTATGACTTTCCCATAGTTCTAAAAAGGACCAAACCTGCCAAGTATGAATAACCCAAGGACCATGTTTGCATTTTTCTAATTCCAGGGGTATTTTCTGCCAATCTTGTAAACTTTAGGGACCAAACATGTACTATCACCAATCTTTCCATCCAAGAACCCTTTTTGTCATAGAAGAATAGTACAAGGACCAAAATTGATTTTCTCAAAGTTTTTACATCCCAGGGACCATTTTTGTCAATCATGCAAAGTTGAGGGACTAAACTTGTAATTTTATGAAACTTTACACCAAAGGACTAATTATGTTTATTTGTGATTCAAAAGGACCTTTGGTGACTTTTTCATGTTTTTAGAATAACCAGGGACTAGTTTTGACAACTTTTGAACGTTGAGAAACTGAAATTGCCAATTATGCAAACTTTGCTCTTTTTTCATTTGTTTTTGATTATTTTGTATCTGAAACATATAAAACACATTCCTGAGATATTTTCAGTATTATGATGCATATTTGAGTGTTTTTGGATGTTTTGGCAACTCAGATTAAGTAAAAATGATGAGTATTTACACACTCATCAATCCCCTACACTAAAACATTGTTAGCCCCTAGCAATCTTTTGAGAAAACTTAATGGATTTGATGTCTCTTTACCAAAAGGCATTACTTCTGGTGTAGCCAAATGTTTCAGTTCAAGTAAGAACTATGGTACACCGATAACCATATGATTTTGAGCAAATCATAAGGTGTAAACGGATTTGATTCGTCTTTACCAAAAGCCGTTTGCTTCTAAACTAGCCAACTCTTCACGATTAATGATATGGTGAGTTGGATCCCATAAAATTTTTGGTAAATTGTCAACCATCAATGGTTTTGAGATGTCTTTACCAAGAGCCGTTTGCTCCTGGATTAGCCAGTCCTTGTGTGATTTAGACATGGTAGACTGATTACCATTTGTTGTGTTTAGTGCGAAGCACTTCCACTAAAAAAATTTTGGGCTAAAACGGGGGTATTATGGCACTTATAGGGTAAAAATGTGATAAAATTCACCAGAATTCCCCCCCCCCCTCCCCACTAGAACTGAATATTGCCTTCAATATTCAAAGTACCGGCCATTATGCCGATATTTTGAAAAACTTTGATTTGAAAATTTGAAACTTGGGCAAGTGTGGGAACAACATTTTTTTTTTTTTTTTTTTTAAGATTACTTTATATACAACAGCATGGGGGGTTCCCCCACACTAGTTTGGTAGAAAGGAGAAAGAAGTCAGAGATATGGGTGAAAACCAATGTTTTGCTAATTTTTGTTCACCGAGTCACTAGCTTGACTCGATCCACGAATTCATTTATCCATGGGGAAAGTTTGGAGATCCGGGACAACCATGGATGGTATATCCTCTCCAAAATAGTGCTTAAGATGATGACCATTTACTTTGAAGTTAGGACCTTCGGGTTGAGATAACTCAATAGTCCCGTATGGGTATACTTTTGTAACAGTGAATGGTCCAGTCCATCGGGTTTTTAATTTCCCCGAGAAGATCTTTAACCTTGAATTGAAAAGAAGGACTCTGTCACCAACGTTGAAAACGCGGTTCTTGATCTTGGAGTCATGGATCTTCCTTGTCTTTTCTTTGTAGATCAAAGAGATCTCGTAGGCTTGATCATGAGGTTCCGTTAATTCATTGAGTTGAACTTTACGGTGATCACCCGCTTTATGAAGGTCGTAGTTTGCATGTTTCAAGGCCCAATAGGCTTTGTGCTCGAGCTCGATCGGTAAATGACATGCCTTCCCATATACAAGCTTGTAAGGAGTACACCCGATGGGTGTTTTGTAAGCTGTACGGAAGGCCCAGAGTGCATCATCTAGTTTGTCCGACCAGGAGGCACGGTTTTCACATACGGTCCTCTCAAGAATCCATTTAATACCACGGTTGGAAACTTCCACTTGCCCACTTGTTTGTGGGTGATACGCGGTAGACAGACGATGAGTAACACCGTAATTAAGCATGACTTTTGCGAATTGGTCATTGCAAAAGTGTGTACCGCGATCACTAATGATGGCACGGGGAGTTCTAAAATGAGCAAAGAGGGATTTCAAGAATTTCACAACAACCCGGGCATCGTTGGTGGATAAGGCTTTTGCTTCAACCCATTTTGACAAATAGTCAACAACCACGAGGATGTACTTGTTTCCACGAGAAGATGGGAATGGCCCCATAAAATGAATTCCCCAGACGTCAAAGATTTCACAAACTTGAATGGCATTTTGTGGCATTTCGTTCTTTTGTGAAATATTCCCGTGACGCTGACAAGCATCACAAGCTTTGACTAATTTGTGGGCATCCTTATAAATTGTGGCCCAATAGAAACCGGAGTCAAACACCTTTTTGGTGGTGTAGTTAGGACTATGGTGGCCCCCGGTGGGTCCAGCATGGCAAGCCTTGAGAATATCAGTGGCTTCCTGCCCGTAAACACATCGCCTGATGACTTGATCGGCACAAATTTTGAACAAATAGGGGTCATCCCAGAAGTAATGTTTAACGTCTTTAAAGAATTTATTTTTCTGTTGGGACGACATCCCCTTCATAATGAAATTACCCGCATGGTAGTTTGCAAAGTCGGCAAACCATGGGGTAGAAGAGTCACCACGAAAAGAAACCACATTGAGTGTCTCGAGAGGAAATGTTTCATTTATTTCTTGTTTCTCGGACACATCCTGGTGAGGGTTTTCTAATCGTGAGAGATGATCAGCAGCAAGGTTCTTGGCTCCTTTTTTATCACGAATAATGATATCAAATTTTTGCAGGAGGAGAACCCAACAGAGTAGTCTCGGCTTTGCATCTTGTTTTGCAAAGAGGTACTTCAAAGCCGAGTGATCCGTATACACTACGCATTTGGTCAGTATCAAATATGGCCGGAATTTTTCAAAGGCATACACCACGGCTAATAGTTCTTTTTCAATGGTGGTGTAATGACTCTGAGCCTCGGTCATAGTTTTGCTTGCATAGTGTATAGGCTGAAAGTATTTTGCTTTTCGTTGCCCCAAGACCGCACCTATGGCAAAATCACTAGCATCGCACATAAGCTCAAAAGGTAGGTCCCAATCGGGGGCAACAAGAATTGGTGCCTCAGTAAGCTTTTTCTTTAAAGTTTCAAAAGCTTCGATGCACTCAGGTGAGAAGATAAAAGGAGCATCCTTCTCGAGGAGATGGGTCATAGGTCGGGCGATTTTTAAGAAATTATAATAATAAACCTACGATAGAAACCGGTGTGACCCAAAAAGATCCTAATACCCTTGACGGTAGTGGGATGAGGTAATTTAGCGATGACATCAATTTTGGCTTTGTCAACCTCAATCCCATTTTTTGAAATTTTATGGCCGAGGACAATGCCCTCTTTAACCATAAAATGGCTCTTCTCCTAGTTGAGACTCAAGTTCGTTTCTTTACAATGTTTTAGCATCTTTTCCAAGTGGGAGAGACAAGACTGGAATGAATCCCCGATGACTGAAAAGTCATCCATAAATACCTCCATGGTTTTCCCGATCATGTCAGAAAATATTGACATCATGCACCTTTGGAACGTGTCAGGTGCATTACATAAGCCAAAAGGCATACGTCTGTAGGCAAAAGTTCCGTATGGGCATGTGAAGGTAGTTTTCTCTTGATCCTGTGGATCAATGGGGATTTGAAAGTAACCCGAGAAACCATCGAGGAAACAGTAGTATTCATTCCCTGCTAGTCTTTCGAGCATTTGGTCCATAAAAGGCAGAGGAAAATGGTCTTTACGGGTGGCTTCATTCAAGTTACGATAGTCAATGCATACTCGCCAACCCGTGACCAAACGAGTTGGAATCAACTCGTTTTCCTCGTTTGTGATAATGATTATGCCACCCTTTTTTGGAACGCAATGAATTGGGCTAACCCAAAGACTGTCAAATATAGGGTAAATTAATCCCGCATCAAGAAGTTTTAGAACTTCTTGTTTGATAACTTCGTAGATTTTAGGATTTACCCTCCTCTGACATTGCACTGCTGGCTTAAAGTCATCCTCCATCAAGATTTTGTGTGCACAAAAGTCCGGGTTAATACCCTTAATGTCGGAGAGTTTCCAAGCAATTGCTTGCTTGTGTGACTTAAGAACCTTTATGACTGCAGTTTTCTCCTCATCTTTCAAGTCTTTAGCAATAATGATGGGTAATTCATCATCACCCTCCAAAAATGCATACTCTAGATGAGGAGGCAAGTCCTTGAGCTTGACCTCAGGAAATTCTTCAGATTTTTCAATATACTTAATTTTTGCTTTATGAAGTTCTTTTGGAGACGGAGAGGGTGAAGGATCGTCATTTAACAATCTTTCAAGAAGAAGAATGTCCCCCTCCGGGTCAAGATAGTTTTCATCAATCTCATTCGAGATTGAGCTATCTTGAGCAAGAAAAGCCTCGACCTCTTCCAAAAGGAAGTCACTCCCCTCAAACGGAGTGAGAGAAGGTGAAGAGTCGGATATGATAGGCTCAGAAGAAAGAGTGGTACTGTCACTTGGAGAGAAACCGAGAACCTCTTGAGAATACTCCTCTGAAGCAACATCGATGATGTCAATTCGGTTTACCGTTTCAGAGTCATAGTTGGAGGAGTATCTTGAAGTCTGATCAAGATTGAATGTGACGGCTTCATTACCAACACGCAAAGTGATTTCTTCTTCGAAAACATCGATTAGAGCATGACCCGTTCTTAAGAATCCCCTCCCGAGAATGAAAGAAACTCTTGGGTCAGCATCGAAATCAACAATCACGAAATCTGCCGAAAAATGGAACTTTCCTACTTTCACGAAGATATCTTCGGCAATGCCGAGGGGACGAGATATAGTACGGTCTGCAAGCTCGAGAGTCATGCAGGTAGGAGTGAGCTCATGAAAAGAGAGTTTCTTCCAGACTGAGTGAGGCATAAGGTTAATGCTTGCACCAAGATCGGCCAAGGCAAAGCATTCAACCATCCCCGGGAAAATGCAAGGAATGAGAAATTTCCCGGGATCTCCAAGCTTTTCGGGAAGCTTTTTCAGGTGCACTGCTGAGCAATGCTCGTTCAGTGGAGTTTTAGCCATCTCACAGAGTTTTTCCTTATTACATAACAAACTTTTGATTGTTGATGCAAATTTAGGCATCAGAAGAAGAGCATCCGCGAAGCTGATATCGAAATGTAATTCTTGGAAAATTTGGTAGATTTTTTCCATCTGATGGTTAGCTTTTTCGCGGTTCTTTTGATCATTCAAACGTGAAGGATATGGAATTGAAGTCTTGGGATTATTCTTTGGAATTTCATCAGGAATTTCTGGAGGATCAAATACAACTTTTAACTTGGGAGTCGGGACCGGGACAACTTGAGGGTGGACGTTGTTGGTACCTCCGTTATTAGAAGGAAGTACCGTGTCCGTGGTAACCTTTGGTTCATGTTCCACTACCTTGTTAGGAGGAGAAGAAGAGGTAGAGGGATCCATGGGTCCATTGTATGATACTCCACTTCGGGTAGTGATCGCCTTAACATCGCCCCTCGGGTTAGCGATCGTGTTGCTCGGTAGTGTACCTGAGCCAGAGGGTCGATCATTTAAAGACTTCTGAAGTTCAGAGATCTTGCTGACCAGTAACCGATTTGTTTCCTCTTGTGCTTTCATGAATTGTTTTAAAACTTCATCGGAGGAAGGCTGGGGTTGGACAACGCTTTGATTTTGGTTAGGAAAATTTTGAACACGGTTGTTTTGAAAATTTCCTTGGTTTTGGTTGTTGTTACCCTGAAAATTGTTTCTTTGATTGAAATTACCCTGATTGTAATTCCCTTGACCTTGGTTTCTTTGAAAATTTCCTTGAAAACCTTGATTTTGATTGGCATTTTGAAAATTGTTTTGATTAAAATGACCTTGATTTTGGTTCGGGTTTTGGAAATTCGGGTTTTGACTTTGGTTAAAATCTCCTCGATTCTGATTTTGATTCGAGTTATGGTTTTGATTTTGATTAAAACCGGGAGGTCCGAGAAAATTGTTGGAACGATAGCTCAAGAGATTACGGTCCCCTTGTGGTTGGTAAGAATTACCTCCCATGTTGTAGGAACCTTGAGAAGCATAAACGTTCTATTGAGGATAACCAGCAGTAGCTGGACACTCGGAATACAGATGTGGGCCTCCACAAGGTTCACAACTTCGGGCCACGGCTTTCACTTCTTAATTTTGGAGGGTTTGGTTCATCCTTAACATAGCCGTAGCAAAGTCGTCCATCTTTTTAGTGAGAACCGCGATATCAGGAGATGATGATGAAGGAATGACTGATTTACATGACTCATCCCTCTCCGTAAAGGAAACCCAAAAGTTATGGTGGGCAGTCATGTTCTCAATTAGATCATAGCATTCTTCGGGACACCTTTTCATGAAGGTCCCACCGGCAGCAGCATTGAGAATGTCTCGGTGCCTTAATGTTAGACCATTATAGAAGGTATCTATGATGGTAACTTGTAACATATTGTGGTTAGGGCACCAATCAATTGCGAACTTATAACATTCCCAAGCCTCAAATAGAGACTCATCGGGACGCTGCCGGAAGTTGCTGATATCATTACGTAACTTGGTAACCATGGAAGGTGGAAAATATTTGGCTAAAAACTTGGTTACCATTTCATCAAAGGTACGAATAGAATTCTTGGGGAGTCGGTCAAACCAAGCAGTGGCATGATGGGTGAGAGAATAGGGGAAGAGATACAGACAGAGGGCACATCGGTGACACCGTGTTGTTTCATGCTTTGGGTGACGGTAAGGTATTTGTCAAGATGCTTGTTAGCATCGTCACCCGGTAATCCGTGAAATTGACACGAATTCTGGACTTGTTGGATCATGTGGTGCTTGAGGCCAAAGTCCATAGCCTCAATGGTGAGTGGTGCAATAGGTCCGCCCCTCCCTTGCATGGTAGGCTGACACAACTCCTCCATCGTTCAGAGATCGGGAGCTGGCTCATCCTTGGGAAGGTCAGGGGTGGTGGTGGCCCGTCGTCCATTTCTGTTTTTGGTTCTTCAATAACAGTACGTAGCTCGGGTATGTTTTTCTGATTTTTACGCTTTGTTTGTGAACGAGTGCGCATGCACTAAAAACAACTTTTCAAAACAAATTCGAGGCAAAACAACAGGGAACTTAAACCAATAATCATAAGTGAATGGCTTCTTTGAAAAAGGTACACCACTTACAGGGATACAATGGCAAGTTTTAATCTTATGTTTGGGAACTTATTATGTTCACACCCCCAGTTGGTAGGTGTTCTGCCTTGGTTTGCGGTGGTAAGATTTTATGTATTTATTATTTAATAGAAAAATTGTTTTTGGGCTTTTCGGGTGTGTGTGCAGAAAACTTTGGGAAATATTTTTGTTATCGATTCGTTAACCGAAATCGACCTCTTTAAAATTACTCGCAGGGTGGCGGGAGAGAAGAATGGATCTCTTTTCAGTTCGCAATTTAATGTCAGAACTTCCGTATTCCACCTGTGTAGGTTGTAATTTTAAAGAAACCAAAGTAATTTAACTTCACGATTGTTTTGTTGTTTTTTTTGTTTTTTTGGTGTTGTTAACACTTTAGGAAAAGTGTTAATGAACTTTTTGATATGATTGATAGTTTTACAAAAAACTTGTTACAAAAGTGGTGAAATTTGTACAAGAAGGGTTTTGAAAACCACTAAACTTAAAACGATTTTAAAACACGCAACAACCTCCCCGGCAGCGGCGCTAAATTTTGATTGGCTCGGAACAGTCAGGTATTATTGACCAAGTGATTTGGTCAACAAAGTCAAACTGCCTAGAGTCAATGCTCCGTGGATAGTATAGTGTTCCCCCGGGTCGTTATGTCCCGACGAGATTGCAATGGTGTTTGAAAACGTTTATAGGAATGAGTGGCACTGAGTACAGTAACCAAAGATGATTGGGAAGTGATTATACTACTGATTGCTTGGTATTTAAACAATTGAAACAATATTAACAATAACCGATACACAGATATAATTACACATATGCAAATTGGAATTCGGAAATGATTGCAGACTCAAAAATATGTGAGTTTTTAAACAATTTACAACTACAGGGGGTGCAAGTGAAAATTTTACAAACTTAATTATAAAAGAAAATGAAATTAAAAAGAAAATTATTTATTTGAATTTTTAATTATTTAATATTAATTATTAAATAAAACTATTTAACTATTTAATTAAAACTATTTAAATTATACTAAAAAGATTTATACTACAAATTTTAACTAGAAAATTGCAAAATTAATTTCTAAAAGTCTAAAATAACTTAAAATAAAATTAAAAATTAAAAATCTGTATTTTTGTCTTTTTGTGGGTTTTCTTTTAATTAAATACTAATAATATTAATTAAACTATTTAAACTATTTTAAATTACTAATAATACTAAAATTGATTTATAAAATTAAAGAAAAAATTTATAAATCTAATTAACCATCTCAGGAATCCTAAAAAATTATAAAAAGTTTCTAAAAATTATATTTAGACTATTTTACTAATTATTAATTAATATCTAATTTACCTAAATTAATTAATAAACTTAAAAAATGAACAGTAGAAATTAAGAGACTATTTTCTAAAACTGCTAAATGATTTATAAAACCTAGGAAAAATATAAAAAAGTATTGTTGTTAACTAAAAATTAGTAAAACTGTTTAATTACTAATATTACTTAATTATTATTTAATTAAACTAATATTAATTCTAATAATTACTAAATGAAAAGAGAAAAATCTAGGAAACTTACTGAAAATACTTTAAGGTAAAAGAAAATTAAGAAAAATATAAAAATGATGAAGTGCAGCTGAAAAGAAAAATTAAAAAGATAAATCCTATTAAACAGAAGCTATCACTATTTTTAAATTTGGTTTTTTTTTGTTTTTCTTATTGACAGATGATAATAAGCTAAAAATGGAAAACTTTTATGAAGACAATTTTGAAATATCTTATTAATAAGCTATGTGCACCCCCATGTGCTTAACAGTTGACTCAATAACTTATTAGGACTTGTGATTTTGTGAAAAAGCTATCAAATACAAATAAGCTCAAACAGGTGTATATCAACTTGAAATAAGACAAAAGGAACAAATAAGCACTTTGGATAAGCTGTATATTAACCAAATAAGCACTTATCACACTACTAGGCCAATACAGGCCAAACAAAAGGGTTTTGGACCTTTGTGGGGTCCACAGAAGTCAAGGGGGTCCAAAGTAAGGATTGAACCTTGAAAGTGGATTGGTCAACTTTCAAATAAGCCAATAAGCTGGGCTTATTGCTTAATTTTGAGCACTGGGTGGTGCTTGGAACTTGTGGTCTAACACTGAGTACTCAGTGTACTCAGTGATATGGGACAAGGTTTAAGCTGCTTGCAGCCGTACCAAATAAGCCAAGATTAAGCAATTAAGCTCAGAACCTTAAAGCTGGGATTATGGGGTTTCCAAAAAGCCAAAAAGGGGTGGGGCCCACTAATGAGTCAGCTATAGTCTTGGGAATATTGGTCACTTATACTGATGACTCAGTATATGATTGTGAAATAAGCAAACTTAAAGACCAAAATAAGCTATGCTACAGTGAACTGAGATCTAATATTATTGATGATCTAAAAAGATAAGCTGTAGAGCTTTTCAAAAAACTAAAAATCAAGTTCTAATGTTTTGAATTGCACCCTGGAGGAGGGTTTGAAAATTTAACCAATTGCACAAAGTGCCCTTGTGCAAAAGTGAAAATTGCCCTGCAGGCTTAAAGAAGCACTTGCACAAGCTTGAATAAAATTCACAAAAATAAGCTGACCATAGGTTTTGAAAGATGAGCTGATAGACTATGACTTGTGAAAAGCTCATGGTCTCAATCCAATCACAAAAATCAAAACAATTTTTACTATTTTTGGTTTTCTAAGACAAGAGTATTTTTTACTTTTTGAAAAATTATGAACCAAGTTGACTTTTATGAACTTAGATCTGAATTTTATGACTGAAAATGGTTTAATAAGCTATGTTAAGACCAAATTAAGCTAAACCACTCACTTGTGAATGAAAATGGGGCATATGCCACTCTTTAACCAACACAGAGGGTAAATTTGGCCTGTTACTAAGTGATTTTGACTTTTTTTATGAATAAGGCTTGTATTTAAGTGATGTTCTGAGTTAATGTGACACTAAGGAACATGTATGAGCAAGAAACAACAACAAGAACGAGCCTGATCATAGAGAAACAGTACAATCCAAACACTACTTATATGATGAGAATTTATAGAAAACTGAGCAAACTAATACCACAACTTAATCTATTGATCAGAAACTATTTAATAAGCTATAATAAAACTATTTAAACAGTAATTAACTACAACTAAGCAATGATGACAGAAAACTCAGAAATGAAAGGGAATTGCTTACAAAAAGCCTTCCAAGCAGACTTTCATGAACCAAGGACCATTAACCACTACCTATAGGCTCTCCACAGAACCACTAGCCCATAGCCATCCAAAATTTACTATGCTCCAGCTTGAATCACCATGAAACCTGGAAATTGACTTTTTTTTTTTTTTTTTTTTTTTTTTTTTTTTTTTTTTTGTATTTTTGATTTTTTATAACTAAACTATTTTTAAGTGTTACTAATAGCTTTTATAAGCTATATAGGAGCTTATGTGATCCTAGGAGTCCATGACATTAAACAGAAACAGTAAATGAGCTTAATAATAACTTTGAAATAAAAGAGAAATTGCAATAACTGAGATTGAGATTAAAACTTGAAATTGATTAATGAAACAGTTAAGATTACACTGAAAGAGCTTGATACAATGCTTAAAAGTTTGAACAATACACTAGAATTTGAAATTTTAACTAAACGACATACATTAATACTAATTAGACTACTACTTCTTCCTTCATGCTTCTCTTCTATTTATAGGTTCATATTAGGGTTTGTGGACACCCTCTGAGCAAATCCCGTCACTATTGGATCCTTGAAATGCATCCTAGCCGTTGATGCAATTTTGGCGAGAAATATAGTTTTGGCCGTATCTCTCTTTTTAGGTGCAATTGGGGTGGGAGCATTTAATGTGAGGTGAAAGGGGGGTAGCAGAAGGTGGTGGTGAAGTGAAAGGCAAGTGGGAGTGGGGGGATGAATACCACGGGTGGTTTTGCAGAGGTGGTGGTGTGAGGGAGGAAGTGAATAGTGGTTTGGTTTGACCGGTTTTGACCCTGCTTATTATTTGGAACGGTTTTTAAGTGGGAGTTGGGCTTAGGATTGGGCTTTGGGAAAAGGTGGGCTGGTGGAATCTATATAGTGTTGGGTTGGATTTGGTATTGGGGTGTTGTAATATTAACGGTCCGGTTTGGTTTAGTAACTAGCACAAGCACCAATTTTGTAATTTTCCGATAGTTGAAGGGCTGAACTTGTGACTTTCCCATAGTTCTAAAAAGGACCAAACCTGCCAAGTATGAATAACCCAAGGACCATTTTTGCATTTTTCCAATTCCAGGGGTATTTTCTGCCAATCTTGTAAACTTCAGGGACCAAACATGTACTTTCACCAATCTTTCCGTCCAAGAACCCTTTTTGTCATAGAAGAATAGTACAAGGACCAAAATTGATTTTCTCAAAGTTTTTACATCCTAGGGACCATTTTTGTCAATCATGCAAAGTTGAGGGACTAAACTTGTAATTTTGTGAAACTTTACACCAAAGTACTAATTATGTTTATTTGTGATTAAAAAGGACCTATGGTGACTTTTTCATGTTTTTAAAATAACCAGGGACTAGTTTTGACAACTTTTGAAAGTTGAGGGACTGAAACTGCCAATTATACAAACTTTGCTCTTTTTTCATTTGTTTTTTATTATTTTGCATCTGAAACATATAAAACATATTCCTGGGATATTTTCAGTATTATGATGCATATTTGAGTGTTTTTGGATGTTTTGGCAGCTCAGATTAGGTAAAAATGATGAGTATTTACACACTCATCAATCGTAACTATAAATTAGTCACGAGACGTTAACCTAATGAGTACAAACACAACATAAACCTGCATCCAAACTTTAAACTATTACTATGATTACATACATAAGACCCTAGAGAATGATTTACACTTCAAAAGCTAACACATACAGGTCACCCGAGTTGTCTAACAATCCTTCACAGATTGGGAAAGGGATCTCGAACCGTAGCAAGATTGGGAAAGGGATCTCGATGAGCAATAATACTGCCCACGTGAGCAAATTTATCACTGAAACAATTAATTGCATACGTGACCACATCCTCATTACTTAAAGGCGAGCCAAGAGCATTAAGTAATGTACAATAGACTTGATCTTTTGAAAATATGTATCAATCATATGATCACTAAGTTGCATGACACGAATTTCATCTTATAAAACAATTGTACGTGTCCATTTTTATCAAGAAAAATATTTTCTAAAAGATCCCCAATATCCTTAGCGAAGCCGTGACGAGCCTACCTTGAAGAGTTTCGGAAAGGGTTAGAAAAATCCAAGATTTAACTATGGAGTTCGATTTAAGCCATTTCACGATTGGAGGAGCCGAACTAGTTGCACTAGAAGACGAACACGTGATGTGGTTTCACATATCAAAATTTTCACAATGATTTTTGAATAAGTACACCAAGCGGCATAGCTTGCTTTGTTTACATCAAGTGTAATCGAGATTTGATTGGTGATTAAGTTAACGACATAGAGTTTATCAGTGTGAAATATGGTTGGTGTGGGGAGCATCACTCGTCATTATAAACGAGTTTTGAGGTGACTAGAGCTGGCATATCGTGTCTGACACGACACGATAAGACACGAACACGATAAGACACGAACACGAATGACCTAAACACGAACACGACACGATAAAAAATCGTGTCACTTTTTTCGAACACGAACACGACACGAAAATTAACATGTTACACGATAAGGAACCTGTTAAGGGGACCTGTTAGCCTATATCTCTTACACGGATTTCACAAACACGATAAGGAACACGACACGAAAATTCACAAACACTTTCAAAACCAACACTAAAAACGACATAAAACACCAATTACAAAGCACAAGCAGAAAAAGTCAGTGAAGAAACTTGGCAATGATGCTAGCACTTGCAGAAAAGGGCAAAAGCATATCAATACTTAAATGTGCTTCAGATTTCTAATTAAACCTGCTTATGAAATAATTTCAAACCGTCTATTTTCACCACATATTCACTTTCAAAAATTACAAAGCAAATGCCTCAAATAACCTGCTTATGAAAAAAACTACGTACCTACAAAAATTACAAAGCAAATGCCTCAAATAACCACATATTCACTTTCATATTGTCAAAGCTTTTAGATGTGCTTTCTCACTCGTGGTCTTCCGCCTTCCCCATTCCTTTCATCATTATAAAATATCAACTACAACACATATTTTTTTTGTACACATATACATAAATCTAAACTAAACCTTCATCATTATAAAATATAAATAACCACAATCAATCATTATTACAATTAAATGGAACCTAACAAATACAATAATTCACCACTTTGTTCTTCCATAATTTCAAACAACTAAAAAACAAACATCATTTTAAAATTCGTCATCATAGTTGACAGCGGATCCATATGATCTGAATGGTAAGGAGTCACGGTGGTGAGGTGCTGGGGATTTGTGGGTTGAGGATGATTATCTGGGTTGGGGGTTTATAATGGTTGAAGATGAAGATGAAGATGAGATGAGATCGTGTGTTTGGAGAGAGTGTTTAGGAGGGGGGCGGATTTATTCTTTTGTTTTAGGGTTTGAAATGAAATAGGATAACAGGTTATATTACTTTTGTTTTGTTTTAGCATTTGATGTTGGGCTAATGTTGGGCTGGTGTTTGTTTGTTAAATTCGTGTCTTAACAGGTGTCTTAACAGGTCCGACCTGTTAAGACACGAAACCTGTTAATTTTATTCGTGTCTTAACAGGTCCGGACCTGTTAAGACACGAAACCTGTTAAGACCTGACACGAAACCTGTTAAGAACAGGTCGTGTCGTGTCGTGTTAACAGGTCCGTGTCAGAAATTGCCAGCTCTAGAGGTGACCAAAAGATAAAGAAAAAACAGTCGACTTTATTGTATTCTACTAAAAAACAAGAACAAGTACAATTGATTTTATTGTAGTCGACTAAAAAGAAACAGGTGTATCTATCAAAAAATAAATAAAAAAAAAAGAAAAAAAGAAACAGGTGTAGTCGACTAAAAAGATAACCAAAAACAAACAGGCAACTTTGACTTAAGTGGAAACAAACAGGAGACTTAACACAGTCGACTTACTAAAGACTTACTAATAGCGTGGAACTTAATATTGTGGCACCATATGTATAAGCAACGTCTACCTATGATTACATCATCAACAACATATTAAACTCTCAATTAGCATTAAACAATTTCTAGGAAAAAGTCATGCATAAACTCAACCAATGGCTTCAATATATATTCCTCAACTAAAACCATACTTCCAATTTTCTTCAATCTAAAGACTTCTTTTCTAGCTAGCTCAATGGCACTCATCATTCTCATGAATCTGATTTACTCAACCACAACCTTGATATCAAACCTCGTTTCTCGTTTGCTATTTACTGTCACGGCCTATCTCATAGTAATCGCGATCCATGGTTTAAAAGTCCCAGGAGAAGCAATGCAATCCGCAATGGGGCAACTTGGTGACTTTATCAAAAGTTGTGCCGAGTACCTTTTCGAAATTGGTATGGAAGTGGTAAGTGGGAGTGTTGGGTTAGTTTTTGATCTTGTGAAAGTTGTTATATTTGGGTCGGTCGCGGCCACAGGGGCCGCGGCTGGAGGGTTAGTTGAGAAGACGAGGTCCGGCCTTGATGGTTTGTTTGAAGACATTCCCGCGATGGTGAAGGGTGCAGTGGAGATGGTTACTACAATGGTGGCGGATTTGTGGAATAATTATATGGATGCTCAAAATTATGTCAAAGAAAATGCTTAACTTTGGTAAGAAACAAGTATTAATCTTAGTAATGTTTTGTACTCCTTTCGTCCTAGAATAATTGTCTCCAACAAAAAAACACACGGTTTAAGAAACTTGTGTTGTAAATATATCTTTGTATGATATGGAGTATATCAAACATTGAATTTTGATAGAACTAGTAACTTGTAACTACTGTCAAGTGAGATTTTGTTTTTGTGTTTGTGTATATTTTCTTTAGTCCAAAGTTAGTTGTTAACTTGTCGTTATACCATATTGTTCTTTTAAGTACATTTACAAGCACGATGATTCATTTGCATAAAAGCCAAATAATTAAGCTGATTTACGAAAGCAAACACAATCTGTATTCGCGTGTCGCTCGCGCTGTGAGGATAAACTAATTATGGCCTTATTTCACTTACCTTTGTGGTAGAGTGGGTAGAACTCGGTAGGTAGACACAACACCAACCAGTCCTTTTAAATGTTTTTGTAATTTCAGATTTTGATATATTTCTTGATTTCACTTTGTGTTATTACAAACAGGATTTTCAATTTATGATAACTCATACTTTCACGTTAAGTTTGTTATGTACAGCTCAACTGGTTGACTCGAATGTTGAACATGCCACAGCCCACAGGTACCTTAAGTAACAATATTTAGCAGTTAAGTTAAGTTTTACAGACAGCTAAACAGCTGAAAAGGGGTTAATCAACCTTGTCGTATAATGTTGTTAACAAAATATCTGTTAGAATTTTTATGAGGTTGGAAGTTTTAATAAGTTTGTATGTGTTAAAATTAATGTAAATCTAACTCAAGAGTTTGAGAGGTATGGTGGGGATATGTAGTGGGAACTGTATTTTCTGATCAAAGTTGGTTCACAAAATACAAGCTATTTTATTCCCTTATAAGAGTTTGTTATGTGTTTGTGTGTCGACTGATAAAAGGCCCACGTGACTAAAGCTCACATGGTTCCCTTTGTAAGCAATATAACTTGAAACCGTCTCCCATGTTGTTGATTTGTAGGATGTGATCATGATCTTAAGTCTTAACTGATCACTTTGATCATGATCTATAACTACTTATACCAGCTATAAACCGGTCTTCACGGATGTTTTTGATGAAGATGAGAGACTGATAAAACATACATGAAAACACACACAAAAAACAACACGATGTTCCTCTTTCACACAATATTGTTTGGATACTCTCTTATGGTTTTCTATCAATCACCATGGCATTACGTTGCTTCAGTCGCTGTCGATATGCAACGTTGTGTCTGCATCAAATCTTGGGTGTTTTACGATCAAATGCACTAAGCGAAAAATAGAGCACGTAAAGTCCTTAAAGGACAGGGGTCTCTCCCGTGCAATGACACTCTTTCATGGTTTACTGTCCTTATTGTTTCAGCCTTCAGGTTTAAGATGCTGCAATTTCCTTGGGTCTATTGAAGTCTGTGAGTAAGGTGGAGAGAGGAGGGAGGCAGGTGGGCAAGTGCCACCTAGCAAAAAAAATTGTAATATAATTTTTATAATTTTTTTAAAAAGATCTTGGTATTATTGTAGCTTCTAAAAATTATCAAAATTTACCCTATGGATCATAACCTTTGGGCTTTGTCCGTGTCTGATTGTTTTCATGCTGCTACATATGTAGTTATTTAGTACTAACTCCGTCCTAAAATATAAGTCCAATTTGACTTTTTTAATTGAACTTTGACCATAAATATTTTTGTTTGTATTATATATCATTTGATGAAAATTATATCAAATGAAAATACATTTAAAACACTATTCATTTATATATTTTACATTAAGTATTATATAATACAAAAAAAATATTTAAGGTCAAAGTTCGATTTAAAAAGTCAAACTGAACTTATATTTTGGGACGGAGGGAGTATATATAAAGGGGCAACCATTGTCAATTCGGTTCCTGCCCTCAGATAAAAAAATGTCTTTTTTAGACCGTGCAACTGGACAACTCGACCCATATGATGACAAGTGTCCCCAGTTGCCCAAAAAAGGACGATTGTCACCCTAAAAATTCACAAGTTGCCCAAAAATCTGATAGACAAGCGACACTTGTCACTTGCAGAAAAGTAACACCTCGTCAGTTGCCCAATTGTACAAGTTGCCCTAGTCTAAAAAATACATTTTGGTAATTATCCCTATATATAAAGAGAGGACAACATTTCTCGAAAGCTTAAATACTTAAAAAGTGAGTAAATTGGTTTGACAAAAATACCCCTTTAATGTCTAGTGATTTTAAATTTGAACTTTCTAATAACCAAATGTTTATTGATTGATTTATTTATTTATTTATTTTTTTCTTTTAGAAGCAGCAAATATTTTATTCATCACCAATATCCTTTAGCGAGAAGCTATATGGATACAACTAAAAAGAAAAAACAAGCACCAGCGACCCACTTAACAGAGAGCACGATTAGGGACGCAAGAGATAAATGGATTCGTAACCCACTCGTTCCATTTAAGGTTCACTTTTCCACGACTTGATATCCAACAAAATGAGTGCCTTTGGACCTCCGAAAAACACCATTCAGTTGTATGATCGATGCCTGAAAATATCTTTCTGTTCCTTGCATTCCAAATAACCCATGCACCAGTAAAAATAACAGCTTCGAAGCACTTGAGCTGAAATGGGTGAAACATCTTCTTTTTGTGATCACTCATATCACTAACGAGATTTAGAAGAGCATGAATATTAATCTCAACCGGCATCTGAAAATTCCACCATAAGAATATTTTTTTCCCACAGAACTTTGACTCGAGCACATGCAATCAACGAGTGCTATGGGTTCAACTTTATTAATGATAAACCCTATTTATAGATTACAAATAGTAAACCATAATAAAACCCTAATTGACCACAAACTTACAAGTCGGGCTTGGAACGAATATCTCATTTAACACTATCCCGTAGTCCGAGCGGTAAAATCGTGAAAGCTCAGACTTGAGTAGAAAACATAAAAACATGAAACTGTAACTAGGGGTGGCAATTTCTGACCCGACACGAAACCCGACCTAAAACTGACACGAAAATTAACAGGTTCGGGTTGAGCTAAATAGATTTTGGGACAGGTTTGGGTCGACATGTCTAACCCGTTTATTAAACAGGTCAGGTTCGGGTTAGGAATAAAATAAACGGGTCGACCCGCCAACCCGTTTAAGTTTTTTTTCTTAATTAAAAATTATTTATATTTAATTATACGGGTTAAATAGGTTAAACGGGTTGACCACTAACCTATTTAACCCATTTAACTAGTGTAATGTGCTAACTTTTGTATATAAAACGGATTAAATGGGTCAACCCGAAACCCGTTTAACATATTCAACCCGTGTAACCTATTTAACCTGTCAACCCAAGTATATATACGATTAAATGGGACAGGTTCTGGTTACTTATAAATAGGTTAGGGTTGACATAGCTGACCCGATGATTTAAATGGGTCAGGTTCGGGTTGAGGTTTTCTGACCCGCCAACCTGACAACCCGAACCCGCCAACCCGAACCCGACCCGAATTGCCACCCCTAACTGTAACTAATTTGTTGACCCAATAGCAAGTAAGGCTTTTCATCGGTTCGGTTACGGGTTGTTCGGTTTATTCGGTTCGGTTAGTTCGGTTAATAAAAATTGTGTCAAACCGAAAATCGAACCGAACCGAACTAGAATTCAACTGAACCGAACCGAAAACCAAATTTGATTTTCGTTCATTTTTGGGATGACCCGAATAACCCAAATTACACCATTATATATATATATATATATATATATATATATATATATATATATATATATATATATATATATATATATATAATTTATTTAGATAAATTTTTGGCAAATAAAAATTATTTCAAGCATAAAGGTAATTTTATTTTTATATTAGAATAAAATTTTAATAGTCTTTTTGTATATAAATATATATAAGTATATATATTTATGTAAATTCGGTTTTCAGTTTAGCTAGCTAAAACCATATCCGAACCGAAAACCGAAATTTTAATTCGGTTTGGTTCTGTTTTGAAAAGTTCGGTTCGGTTAAAAGTCCGGTTCGGTTTCGGTTTACCCGGTTATTACCCAAACCATGCACACCCCTAATATCAAGCAAGCAGATATACGAGTCTTTGAGATCTTCAAACGACAACATTTCTTCACCATGGATGTGCTTTAGGACATCAGGCAACATATTGAGGAAGTAACAGTAGGCACCATATTGAAGAAGTAACAATAATGTTCGAGCTTTAGGTGGACTTTAGATGAAGACTCATGCAATCGACTTTAGGTTGCAAACAAAGAAAAAACGTGAAAATAGTTGAGCTTTAGTCGGCTTCGTGGAGAAAATGTTTGGAGAATTGACTTTTAAATCAAATTCAGAGTTTTTAATTATTATTATTATTATTATTATTATTGTTATTATTATTATTATTCCTCAGTGAAAAGAAACGAAAGAATGTTTTGCTTTGCTTTGCTTTTTCTTGCACGTAAAATCATCACAGGTGATAGGAACCCACTTTTGTAACATAAAAAAAAATAATAAATAAAAAAAATAATAAAAAAATGAATAAGCTATTAATAAAGAACTTTAAAGGAAGAGGAATGATCGGCATGTGCCTTTAGGCACACGAACTCGATCAGAATGTGTTTGAAAGAAGTGCGATAAGAGGAGAAAATAATAATGATGGTGATTACCGTTAATCATTATGACGGTATAGGATGTAAGGAGCTGTAACAGCGAGCTAGGGTTGTGTTGGTAGAATAGATGCGGCAATAGGGTTTTGGGAGAGACGAAAATTGCTAGAGTTTAGAAATTTTTGTGTATTAAAGGATTGGTAAACCCTCTAATACCATGATAACCAAATGTTTATTGATTACATAATTTCCCCATGGGTTCAACTTTAGTGATGATAAACTATTTACGGATTACAAATATGAAACCATAATAAATCCCTAATGGACCACAAACTCACAAGTCCGGCTTAGGTCGAATATCTCATCTAACACTTTTATGTTAATCATTCAATTACATTTAGTTAACTTACATATATAACACAACCATTTTCACCATCTACCATTTGTAGAAGAATGGTTTTTTTTGTTAATAATTCAATCACGCTAATGTTGATGACATTGTCAAACAAGCTTTTATCAACGAAGAGGTTAATGTGAGAGTGTATTGTTTTGTTTATTGCGCTTTTATGTTATACCCATCACTTGCTATTTTTTTATTTTTATTTTTATTTTTTTTATATAATCTTAATCCCAATCCTTACATCTTAACCACAATATTACAACTATAATTATATAAATTCACATCACTATGCACGTTAATCTAGTTACTAGTTAAACAAATAAGTATGTGTTTCGACTCTTTAGTCTTTACTTAGTATTCTTACTAGTTAAACACATAAGTATGTGTTTCGACTCTCTTTAGTCTTTACTTAGTATTCTTATGTTTCCGCGTAGGAATTTTCAACATTATTTATATTATAACGTGGAACATAATATTGCTGCACCATATATGTATAAGCAACGACTACCTATGAATACATCATCAACAAAATATTCAACTCTCAACTTGCATAAAACAATTTCTAGGAAAAAGTCATGCATAAACTCAACTAATGCCTTCAATATATATTCCTTAACTAAAACCATACTTTCAATTTTCTTCAACCTAAAGACTTCTTTTCTAGCTCAATGGCACTCATCATTCTCACCAATCTGATTTTCTCAACCATAACTTTGATATCAAACCTCGTTTCTCGTTTACTTTTTAATGTCACGGCCTATCTCCTAGTAATCGCGATCCAAGGGTTAAAAGTCCCGGGAGAAGCAATGCAATCCGCAATGGAGCAAATTGGTGACTTGATCAAAAGTTGTATCGTGTACCTATTGGAAACTGGGTTGGAAGTGATAAGCGCGATTATTGGGTTCGTATTTGATCTTGTGAAAGAGGGTATCTTTGGGTCAGTCGCGGCCACAGGGGCCGCGGCTGGAGGGTTAGTTGAAAAGACGAGGTCCGGGTTTGATGGTTTGTTGGAAGAAGTTCCTGCGATGGTGGAGGGTGCGGTGGAGATGGTTACTACAATAGTGACGGATTTGTGGAATAATTATATGGATGCTCAAAATTATGTCAAAGAAAATGCTTAACTTAGGTAAGAAAATAGGATTAATCATATTATGTTTTTTAGAAACTTGTGTTGTAAATTCAAGTGAGATTTTGTTTTTGTGTTTGTATATATTTTCTTTAGTCCAAAGTCAGTTGTCGTTATACCATATTGTCTTTTTTAGTACCTTACAAGCACAATGATTCATTTGCATGAAAGCCAAATAAGCTGAGGGTAGAACTCGGTTGGTCGACACAACCCCAACCAGTCCTTTTAAATGTTTTTGTAATATCAGATTTTGATATATTTGTTGATTTCACTTTGTGTCGTATAAAAAAAAAGGATTTTCAATTTATGATAACTCGTACTTTCACATACGTCTTTTATGTTCATCGATCAATGTCCAAAAAAATTTACTTCTTACGGTGGCTCAACTGGTTGACTCGAACGTTGAACATGCCACAACCCACAGGTACCTTAAGTAACAATATTTAGCAGTTAAGTTAAGTTTTACAGACAGCTAAACAGCTGAAAAGGGGTTAATCAACTAGCTTGTCATATACAGTATGTTTTAGCCTTTGTTATCGTCTAGGTGATTAAACAAAAAGGTCAACGCAAGCAATATGCATTTTATACTAAACATTTCACATCGTTGTGTTTGTGGTTGTTATCTCTTGGATGTATGGCATGTGTATTATATTGAAGCAATATGAGGATTTGGTACAATGCACAACAATACAAATAATAAATTCAATCCTTAAACTATCAAACTGCTTGTGTCTTAACGATATCATATATTATGTTAGAAATTACTCAATCAAATAGTTATGGGTTTAAATTCTGCTTAGTACGTATAAGTTAAATTCCTGATATATATATATATATATATATATATATATATATATATATATATATATATATATATATATATATATACTAGAAAGGTGCCCGCGCGATGCGGGGGCGGATTGTTGGGGTGAAGAGGAGGGAGGTAGGGTGGTGGAAAGTGGTTGTTGGGGTGGTTGTTGAGGTGGTTATAAATTGTTGGGGGTGGTTGTTGAGATGGTTATAAATTGTTAGGGGTGGTTGTTTTCATAATTAGTAAGTAAAAGTCTGAATTTTTAAGCCTTTCTAATTATAGAATAGTCTCAAATACATTATATAGTAGTATATATATATATATATATATATATATATATATATATATATATATTGTGAGATAACTAGACGAGTGCCAATGCATAGCAATGAGATTTTATTACTACAATAATTTTCATGATAAAAAAATAATGATCAGTTATAAACGAAAATAATAAAAGTTTAATGATTTGAGGATTAAACATTATATTATTAATAATTTCGGAATTAAACATAATATTTTTGTTTGGAAAGTACATTACAATCATGAATTTTAACAAGAGAAGTTACACATTAGTTTTCTTAGCTTAAACGTCATGAAAGATGACTCCAAATGTCCAACACGGCAACACGCATTGGGTAATTTCCGGGGAATGTTGGTGATAGTCCACCAAAAGTCCAAAAGGCATACTTGTAAATTTCGTAAACATTTAACGTAGTATTTTATATCATTATTTTCATTTTATATTCCATATATAATAACTATATAAGACAATATATAGCTTAATAGAAAAAACAATAAGGAGATTCACATATACAATCGGGGTATTTTATAGGTTTATAATACCACTTCGTAACAATCATATTACAATGATGTATTCGAATGTAATAATGCGAGTAGCTAGTATTTATAGTCTTGTTGATCAACTTCTTTCTTTGTCCTAGTTAACAAGTATCCTTAGAGCTTGCGGTACAAGGCGTCATAGCTCACGCCATGTAGCTTTTTTTTTTTATTTTTTTTTATTTTTTTATTTTTTTTTTTTGTGTGTGTACTATGGCACCACTTTACTCTACGACACCACTTTTTTTTTGTTAAGGATGAGGGTTTTGGTGTCATAGACAAATTTGGTGCCATGAGAAAAAAGCGCTGAAATGGCACCACTTTTTTCACGGCACCACCCCTGACATCACCTACGGACGGCACCATCTGTACCCGATGCTCTTAAATGGTGTACTTGAATTGTACGTCTAGACTTCAAGATTTTTCCAACAATTACATATTTGGTATTATCGTTTCTGTTCCTAAAAAAAAGTATCGTGAGATTTACTGGCGTACAAATGCTTCCTCATTATAAACTGTACGCCATTTATCATGCACGTTCATTTATCAGGAAGTGTATTATGTTTCATTAAGCAACTTTACGTTCGTTTAATCAGTTGGATGTGCTTGTACTTTCACGATATGAGTTACGTTTTAGTCTTGCAAATAATTTGACGCGCCAATATCCATGGCTTCATACGTGACAATGATAATACAACTCACCGTTCAAACATGTTTTAAATCATATTCAAGCAATGACAACCAATCGACATACCGTTTGGGGGGGGGGGGGGGGGGGGAGGGTGTTGGCATAGTTATTCATGTTTGTGCATAAGCCTCAACGATAATGGTTCACTTGTGTTAGGAACTTCGGATCGTATTTTTAATTAGTTACCACTTTTTGCCTTCAAGTGTTCGGTATTCCGTTCATTCAATATTCATTTTATATAAAAAGTAAAAAACTAATAATGATCAGTATTTTGTGTTTATTTACCAAATATTAGTAAGATTTGAAAATGTAGAACCTTACACGCATGCGCTTGGATCAAAGAGTGGAATGAGAATAGCAAAAGTAAATGGAATACAATAGAATATAAAGAAATGGAATGGAGATATCATTATATCTTTTATAGTGTTTGGTTTAAGAAAAACACATTAACCTCCAAAATAGTAATGGTGGCTGTTGAAACTGCTGGTAGCAGTGGTGGTGGTGGTGGTGGGTGGTGGTGATTGATGGTGGTGGTTGGTGGAGGTGGTGGCTGGTGGTGGTGGCGGTTGGTGGTGATGGTGGCGGTTAGTGGTGATGGTGGCGGCTGGTGTTGGCGGTAGTGGTGGTGGTGGGTATTCATTACCTTTCCTCTCAATTTACTAAGTAATTTCTTATTACCAGACATGTTTATTCATTGCCTTTTTCATTCCTTACTCCAATACCCCCAACCAAGCACCCTTAAAGTGGTTGGTTGAATTATACTCATTGACGACAATTTATTGCATGTTCACCAAAGTCGGTTTTCCAAAAGTAAAAACAATTTAAAAGCTCAATGACATAAGGTATTTTTGTCAAAGCTTATAAATTCTATTTAATAATCCATTTATAAGTAGATTATGATTACAAGCTTATTTACATAAATCTCTTACAAACTAAGGTATCAAAACCAGAACCTTTATCAATTGTAAAAAGGGTGAGTTATAGCAACGGGGGTAATAGGGGGGGTTTGTGGAAGAGTTGTGCTGCCGCCGCCTGTACTGTCTGCTTTAATGCTTGTACGTTTGACTAAAAATAGGTGGGACCCCCCATGTAGAGAGGGTTTCCCTAACAGCCCCCTTGTAAAATGAAGTGTAATCCAAGATTTTCCCCAGGTGTAACAACCTTTTACCAAAAAAATGTGAAATGAAGACTTCTTTCTAAACTTAACTATCCACAAGGTACGTGCGAATTTACAAACATGCTTAATTATTTCTTGTGTGATGTCATTGTGAATGTGACGTGCACTTTTAGAAAAGTTAATGCCAATTAATAAAAGATATGACCTTTACATTTTCAATTTTATTTAATTAGTTAAAAGGGTTTTGCTTTTAAGGTTGTGGTTGACATAATATGTTTTGCTACAATTGGTTGTTAAAAAAAAAAAAAAATAAAAAAAAAATAAAAATCCAATAACAGTCAAAATGCTTTATAAGTGGTGTTGTAATTAAAATACTTTACTTAATACTTATTCATAGTCATTAAAACTGCATTTAGCATAATATAGTTAAAAGTTAAAAATAAACTCTTACCTTAAAACAAACTAAAATAATATTGCAACACTTATATATGTATATACTATTTATAAACAGCATATTTCTTTTCATGAAATTTGAATCTTGAAACTTGAACTAATATAATTTCTCTAAATTACCTTTAACTACCTCTCAAACTTGGCAACTTATTAATTCTAAAATCTATAACTTTTCAAAACAAATACTATCTTAATTTTAAAAAACACACACTTTACATCAAGCGTCGAACCAGAATCACAATTTTGCAAGTATAATTATTTACCTTTATAAACAGTCACTTTACGCGATATACACGCCTAGTTAAAAAAAATAAAAAATAAAAGGTCATTTCATTACTATATATACTAATATAGCGTCAAATGACGCCATGTTCACGCACTGCTTATGTCATCTTTGTGGCCCAGCCCGTTACATCTGTCCGGCCCAAAATCTTAGCCCAACTTTGTTTCCCTGTTTCCAATGCCTATTTGTGTTTGTGGAATGACGGATCATATGACTAGGACCGACAAATAATTAAACTTCTATAAATGAAATACTCCTTTCGTCCCTTATTAAATGTCCATATTTGACTTTTCAAGTCTTTATTTATCAACTTTGACCTTAAATATTTATACTTGTGTTATATAGTATTTGATAAAAATTATACGCAATGAAAATACATTTAAAACTTAATTCATTCATATATTTTGTATCAAATATTATATTACACAAACAAAAATATTTAAGGTCAAAGTTGAGAAAGAAAGACTTTGAAAATTCAAACATGACATTTAATAAGGGATGGAGGGAGTAAAAAAGAATGTATAAAGTTTTTTTTTCTCAAAAAACTTTTTTTTTCTAATCTAATTGAACTATTTAATTTACATAAAAACTTAAAAATGCAAGGAAAAAAAACTAGCAGTATACTTAAGTCCTAAAAGTTGTAGCCATCCAAAATGTTAGTTAACACGCAAAAAAAAAAAAAAAAAAAAAAAAAAAAAAAAAAAAAAAAAAACTGTATCATGACACGAGTCTGGCATAAGCGCAAAAAAAATGCAAAAAATATTTGTGATCAAAATTGTTGCCCCGCCGCGAAGCGTTACACTAAAATTTGAGCCTGTGGCCAGTGGAGTAAAGGCCTGGTGGGCCTAAAGTAAGCCTTATATGTAGCCCAAGAACCTGTCGGTCCTACCCGATTGTTAACGAGCAATAAAAAAGAATATTCGAGTTTAACGTTAGTAGTTTAATGACTTTAATCTAGTGGATGTGAGTTGGTCACGTCCAAACAAACACACGTAACCATCAATGCCACTAACAACATATCTTAACCGTTACGTTGATGATAACGCATTTTCCCTCCTCTTCCATCTAGGGCTGAGCAAACGGACCGGCCGGACCGGACCGACCGACAAAACCGACCGGACCGAGACCGACCGGACCGGACCGACCACATTCGGTCCGGTCCTCGGTCTAAGCTTTTTGCCAAATTCGGTCTCGGTCCGGTCGGTCCGGTCCGGTCCGGTCCGGACCGACCAAAAACCCGAAAAAACTTGCCTAATTGGACCGGACCGACCGAAGACCGACCGGACCGAGACCGGACCGAGACCGGACCGACCATATTCGGTCCGGTCTCGGTCTATGGTTTTCCGGTTCTCGGTCTTCGGTCCGGTCCGGTCTTGGCCGGTCCGGTCCGGTTTCCGACCGATGATCACCCCTACTTCCATCACACTTTGTTAACGCCGTTACTATTTATATATAATAAGTCTGTTCTTATTAATTCTGTACGTAGCTAATTATATACTGTATTTAGTTATGACGGATAAGGTTATGCATGCTGTTCAGTGTGATTCTTATGGAGGTGGTGCTGCTGGTCTCAAGGTTTAATTCTTTGTTACTTTGTGTTTTCTAAACCATTTTATTGCTTATGTTTTAATTAGTTGTTTAATTGAGAATTGGTTAACTACAATACACAATCTCACTAGTGGGCCCGGTACCTGCTAAATGGGGTTCTGATCAGGGACCGAACCAGGGTGGGTTTGGGGATACCCATAGAATTTTGTGGCTTACTGTTAATTTTTAAAACCTCGATTTTTCCTAAATGCACCTAGTCCAAAAAAATTTTGTTCATCGTTTTGTATAATTTTTTGTAAATGCACCTAGTCAAATTGTGTACTGGTTCCGTCCCTGGTTGTGATGCAGACAGTCCTACCTCTACTCAAAGGTAGAGACTCGAGAGGTTGCTTTAAGTGGAAAGAAAAGCCGACTTATAGAAAAGGGTAGAGGGCGAGCTTTTTTGCTCATATGTACGCAACCTCACTGGTCCCACGACCATTTCAGACCCTTACCTGGCCACCTTCAAACTCTTGAGCTCTTTTGAGGAAACCAATGACCTTACCACTAGGCCATTTGGTGATGGCTTTTACAAAAATGTATTTTAAATGGTTAGAAACTTTAGTAAAACTTGGAGTAGTGGATGAAAGAGATGTAACCGATTTGGAATACTAGAGACATTTATTAGATAAAAGGGAATTGCGTTTTAGTTTTATTGATCAACGAAATGGGCTTTGTTAGTATAATGTGTACCATGTCCAGTAAAGTTTGACTTTAGCGTTACTGGTCAATCGATATGAGCTTTTGCTTTTAAATTGTTGGTATGATGTTTACGTAGAGCTGTGAGATGTGTGTAGAGTGCTGATTGATTACAGAACCATGGATAGCAAGGGAATGTTCAGATTTGTACAAGTTTGTTGTAAACCATATGAAACTTAATGCATAAAACAGGCTTATATATGTGCATTCCAGTTGTTCAATTATATCGAGTGATTTGTGTAGTTCATTACGTACTTAATAATTTCTCTCTTTTTATTTGTCATATGTTTCATATTATTGCCTTTCGTTCGTCCATCAATTATAATTTTTTGTTCTAATTACTTTTGCATCCATTTTTTTGTTTACATTGTATGGTTGGAGACTTGGTGTCCTTGTTGTGTTAGGCTTTGGAGATAGAGCTCTGTAGAAAAACTATTGTCCTGTATGTGTGATGGAAGAATTGTGTAGCATTTTGCAGGGTTGTATACTTGAATGTTTAAAAGTTTAAGCTCACAAATACCATAACTAAGTTGAAGTAGTGTGGGAAATAAGTACATTTACAGAATAAGAAAATGAGATAGTCTGAAAACAAGTTTCTTGTTAGCATACAAGTTTAAATTTATTGTAATAATCTGTTTGCTTTTGTAGCATGTTGAACTTCCTATACCTAAGCCAAGTAAAGGCGAGCTTTTGTTAAAAATCGAGGCAACTAGCATAAATCCAGTCGATTGGAAAATACAGAAAGGCATGTTGCGTCCTCTTTTCCCACTGAAGTTCCCTTGGATACCAGGTGTGATTCAAATAACGTTTCTGGTTGTACAACACTTTACATGCCCTGCACGGTTTGCTTATGACATCTAAAAACCTTTTATTCTATATTTGAACAGCTACTGATGTAGCGGGAGAGGTGTTAGACATTGGACCTGGAGTTAAAAATTTCCAAACTGGTGATAAAGTTGTCTCCATGCTTAACATTTTTGTAAGTTGCTAATTTTCACTACATGCTTATGATTGTTAGTATATGATCGGTGACAATTTTGTCATGTAACTTTGACTGGGATGATTGGAATAATTTTGTTTTCAAACGGGTCAAATAAAAAATTAGCTAGGTAATAGACTGGTTCAAATTGTCCGAATGGGTGAAAGTCACTAACTCTATATTCTAAGGTATTGAACCTCCTAAATCATTTAATTCTATTGTTTTCCGTTAATGTAATTTATCCAATAAAAGTCTTTGTAAGCATAGTTAATGCACTAACTTTTCATAAGAATGTTAAAACGGCAAAAATGTCACGGGTCAAAATCAATCTTGTTGACTTAATCCCACTTATTTTCGTGTACTTATGCCTGGATCACGATACGTCACAGAAAGGTGGAGGACTAGCTCAGTATGCTGTGAGTAGCGAAAAACTGACAGTATCTAGACCACCAGAGGTATCAGCAGCAGAAGGTGCTGGGCTACCTGTGGCTGGCCTTACAGCTCTGCAAGCTCTAACTTATCACGGCGGTCTAACCCTCGACAAAACCGGCCCCACTTCCAACATCCTTATCACCGCTGCCTCAGGCGGTGTAGGCCAATATGCTGTCCAGCTCGCAAAGCTAGGTAACATCCATGTAACAGCCACTTGTGGGGCCCGCAACATCGACTTCGTTAAAACCTTAGGTGCTGATGAGGTTCTCGACTACAAAACACCACAAGGTGCAAAACTGACCAGCCCCTCGGATAAGAAATATGACCTCGTGATCCATTGCGCCACACCTATTCCGTGGTCTACTTTTGAACCAAATCTTAGCCCGAAAGGGAAGGTTATAGACATAACTCCTGGCCCGAGCGCATTTTGGACCGCTGTTGTGAAGAAAATCACGTGCTCGAAGAAGCAACTGGTGCCAATTCTTCTGGTACCGAAAGCCAAGAACCTGGATTACATGGTTGGATTGGTGAAAGAAGGGAAGCTTAAAACTGTTATCGACTCGAAACATCCTTTAAGCAAAGCTGAAGAGGCTTGGGCTAAGAGCATTGATGGGCATGCTACTGGTAAAATTATTGTTGAGCCACATAGTTGAAGGGTACTTGTAAGTAGTTGTAACTATGATGCTGTCCATGATTTGTACTATGTTGTATATGGTTAAATTCTTGTTTTAGCACTGGTTGTCGAACCTCATGAATGTTTTATCACTTTCTTAGACGTTTTTTTGTAATACCAATCTAATTAATTAAGTGATTCAAAATTTTGTATATGGTAAAAAACTTGTGACTATGAAGGTATTAACTTCAATTCCTTATTAGTGCAAACAACATTGATTTGGCCGCACAAGCCTTCCCAAAAACGGAAAGGATTTACACGGTTTGTGTATGTGTAGCGATGGACTCAAAGTCTCAAACCCCGTAAAATAGCCGAGCATTTTAAAAAGAAACAAATGTATACATAGCCTTGTCAAAATTGTTCAAAAAAAGTAAATAAATAAATAAATCCGATTTCTTATATAACACAAACTAACCATATGGATATGGTTCCTTGTTTTAAAACAGTCCTTATTATACCACAATTCTCATATACGCTAGTATAAATATAAACATACTTTCGATCATCATGATTAATCGACATTCATATTCTTAATTCGTTCTCCATATTCCTCATTCTTCTTCGCTTAGCTTTCCAATACCACCGTTAGTTAATATGCAGATTAAGACGACGATTGCTTGCGTCATGTCTCTCCTGTTCTTTATCTATCAAGAGACAATCTGGAGCACTTACGGAAACAAGTCAGAAGATAAGTCGTCACTCACGAACCCTTATTTAGATAATGTCACATATTGTATGCTATGTTTCCTCACTGTTTTGTCGTTGTTTACTCTTCCCAAGAGCCTTCTTGTCACTTTTGCTGGTATTGGTCTAGTGAAACTAGTGTTGGACCTCGTCGTCTTGTTCTTGTTATAATCATTCCAAAGAGTCGATGCAGCCATGCAGGACAGTTTTTCAGTGTTTATTGATAAAAAGAATTAAAAGTACGAGTGTTTGTTACTAGATTGTTGGTATCTATTTCTTGTAATGCTTTGACAGTTAGTTTGTTGATTGATTATAGATTCCTAGATGCCAATGCTTTGTGTGTTACAGTAATTGTGTCATGGGTGTAATTCCGAAGTTCAATATATTAGTACATAGTTAGTAGTCACTTTATATGGTTCTTTGTGGAGTATATGGTTAGTATCTTGATGCTGTTTTTGTTCAACATGTATCGATTGCTTGTGCATTTGATTTCTATTGTCCTACAAAGGAAAATTTTAGAAATCGCCATAGCTAACTCAGAGTAACCTTCCATCAGAATAAGTACATGAGATGTGGTTCGAAAACCAGTTTCTAGTGCCATTTGCTTTTGTATATTGTGGCGGTAGCCTCTTGTGCCATTTGCTATTGTAGCATGTTGAAGTTTCTTTTCCTAAGCCAAGTAAAGGTGAATCTAAGTTAAAATCTGAGGCAACTAGTCTAAATCTAGTCGAAAGTCAAAAAAAAGCACAGAAAATATTTTACACTTTCTTTCGCCACTCATATTTCCTTGGATATAGTATGCGTGTTACTAAAATCACGTCTTTTGGTTATACAACATCGACATGTCCTGCACAATTTTTGCTTCTGTCCCTTTACTGTTTTTTGTAATAGCTACTGATGCAGTGTAGACTTTTAGATGTTTGGACCCAGAGTTATACATTTTTAAACAAGTGATAATGAGTCCATGCTTAATGTTTTCGTTAGTCAACCTGTAACAATTTATAATTAGTATGCTTCTGATAACTGATAATAAGGTGACTCATGGGTTTGACCAAATATTTTCACGACTCACTTGTAAAACATTCACACCGATCCTGTACGTGAATTTTGAGAGGTGAAGGTGTGACACCAGACTGATCAAACAAACCTAAAGTTTGTTCTTTAAAATTTCTGAACTTGTTTACTACAATTAAGTAATTTGTTTGTTTGATTTATATAGAACAAACCTAAAGTTTTGAGGCAAAGCACCAGAACTAGCTTCACATAATTGTATGAAAAATGTAACAAGCAAACTAACTAAAAGAATGTTGCATTTTCTCGGCCATCAAGAGCTCGTATGCTGTAGCGAATTGAAGGACAAATTGGAAAATGGATGTCCCTCAAATGAGAAAACCAAAAGTGATGACAGAAGTACATCGCCTATGAGTTGGGAAGACGAGTGCCAACATTACCGGACCCCATTATTAAAAAGGCTATAGCTTGTAGAGACAAGTATATGTAGTGGTGATTCGTCCCAAACGCAAAATCCAAGCTAGCACTTATGAAGAGGAAAACGCCGACACTAAGCTCTAGAATAAGAAGTCTGTAAGGATCCACAAGATCAGAGTTTAGTTATAAGTACCCATTTTCATAGATTCCATTATAATTTCATATAAAGTTAAATAAAAGGCCTAGGAACTCAAGAACGTTTGACCTGGTATCTCAGGTCAAGGGAAGTGTAAATAAAATGGTGTATGAGAATCACATTTGAAGTGTTTTGACTGTTAGTGCTTATTGGTTTAGCTCCATATATTCGGATAAAATAACACTTTAGAATAAGTACGTCAGGCAATAAGCAAGAGCTTAAAAAAATCAAATGCCCACTCTTCTTAATATACGTTTTGTTTCTAATATTGTTGAGATTTTTATTATAACGCAGATAAAAAAATTCATGGCTTCGCTTCTGCTGCAATATAATAGCTCCAGTTCCTATATAATCATGTTTCATGTTTATACTAGAGTTATGGGAAAGTGTACCTATCGCGGATTTTTAAGCGAGGGCTTAAAAGTGGTTCTGATGCTTCTTTTAAAGCATCCCCATGTTTCTCAGTCACGACCCATTCATTCGCTCTGTTAGTCTCAAAAAGTCCAATGAAAGTAGCTTTTGTCCGGTGGAGGGACATGACATTCTCAAACAGAATCCAAATAAACACCAAATGGAACGACCTATGAAAAGAAAATGTAACTTTGTTTAATTCGGAACAAACATTCTATTTCTTGTACAAAAAGTTAGGAATCAAAGACCAAGAAACCTTGGAGTTCCGAAGGCATGCAGAAGGGTTATGATGAGTGGGATATAAAATACAGCCCACGTAGGAATGACAACTTCTGGTATCAAAACTGCAATAGGAAGTACAACACAATACAGTACGAAAGTAACTATATGTGCAACAAGCTTTCTTATGAAGAAGAAACTGTAGATCATGTATAGCTTCTTCCATAATGTCACGTTCTGGATAAGAAAGTAAAAAAGTTCATATCAGTATTCATTAATCGTTAAAAAACCTAACATGGTACTGAATAAATATAATTGTTACGATGATACCTTACTTCTAATAATCTCCATAAACACTTTCTTGAAAAGCTTTGCAGGACCACAAGCCCAACGATGTTGCTGGTAACGATATGCTTTAAATGTACTTGGCAATTCATTTTTTACCTATATTTAACAAAGAACATTTATGATGACAAAGAGCTTAATTTATACAATAATAAACCTGCATGATTGATTTATTATGTAGTTCACCTTTACAGAAGCAAGGTACAAGAACTTCCATCCTTTAAGAGTAGCTCGGATTGCCAAATCCATATCTTCAACTGTTGTGCGGCCCTGCCATCCTCCAGCCTCATCAAGCGTAGCCATTCGCCAAACTCCAGCAGTCCCTAATGAAATTTTAGCTATTAAATATCATCAAACTCAATAATATCACTAATCATCTATAAAACAAACCAGCTCAGTGTTCCACCATTGAGATGGAAAAAATAAAGGATTTCTAAGAACAATTATGATTACCATTGAATCCAAAAAAGGCATACGTTGAAGAACCCGATTCTTGCTCAACGTTGAAATGGTAGTCAAGTGTCATCTCTTGCATTCTTGTCATTAAGCATTCATTTGAGTTCACTGCAATGTAATACGATTATAAAACGTATTAGGTTTAATCAAACCTTCGTTCGTATTGACATATTCGGATATTTATTACTAAGGCTTATTGATATAATGTCAAAGGAATAGCAGAATAACCCATGTCTAAGAAGTAATTTCAGTTACTATTCTAACTTAATGGTTAATTATACCCTAATAACGATCTTTATACATACAAAAGGCATAAGTGAAGGTGTCTGAAGTATATTCAGTTTTAGTTTCTCTATGTTTGATAAGAGGTCTATGACTCAAACCTCACTAGCTAAACACCTATGGGGGAGAAGGAAACGGTCACGGGATACCTCGGTTAGGCCGCGTACTTCTGGACAAAGACTCGCCCTCCAAAGATAACCTGAACAGATAAAACCTCATCTGTTTACCTGTTTACTTCCTCTTATGTGCATTGACAGTTTTAAACTTATCATACTAAAGTTATTGTTATATCATTTTACATGTTTTTATCAAATAGTGTTACGAAAACATAGAAGCAAAGAACAACGACGGGTAAGAGGTCATTGACAAGGCTATGGCTACATTCCCTTCTCAAACGATCTTAATCAGGGCGGAAGAGCCAAAGGGCAAGATTCAAGAGAAAGCGAGGCTGAGACAAAAGAAGAGGGGACTAGTTGATATGTAACCCATGACAAATGGCGATTTCCAACAAACAAACGGAAGAGGTTTTTCCTGAGGAGAGCAAGTCTTCGACTAATACATGACCTTGAGGTCTTTATGACCATTTCCGAAAATGATTATCTCCTGCATTTTTTTCTAAATAATATCATTTCGATCTCATAGTGATTTTCATTTTATGCGAATCATTAAATATATACATTATACCCAGTCTGTGCCAAACATTTACCATAAGTTTTTGACTTTTTTCTAACACGTGCATGTTGGGCTTAAATCGGCAAAACAGTCCCCACATTTTGGCTTTTGCCAATCCAATAATCCATTCTCAACATATACCACATATATAGCACTTGATCACATGAGGAAACGAAAACTGCTTTTATACTTTGTATGCATTGTTGTATAAATATTGAATATATTTGGCTTTCTAAGAAACTATATTCAATTAAATTTGTATAATCTAACAAATGTAGAAAGTCATAGGTAGTATGTAAACAAAATACATCAGACTATTTTAAGTTGCCTACACTAAGAGGGCTGGGTACCCAGCGTTTTCCCTAGTGTTTTCCCGGAAAACGCAACCCGACGGCGCGAGGACGGTACCGTCCCTCGCGTTTTCGAGTCCTGAGCCATCACGACCAGCCGAGATGGTCCCGGAAAACGCAACCAGACGGCGCAAGATGGGTACCGTGGCTTGCGTTTTCCCGTATTTCTTCGCGTTTCCCCGTATTTTTTTTAAAGTGGAACGTTTAGTTTAGTTTTGATGTTAGACAGGGCCGGCCCTGGGGCTGGGCGAGCTGGGCGACCGCCCAGGGCATCAAATAATTCGAGGGCATCAAATTTCCGGTGTGAAGTTTATGTTTTACTGTAAAAAAATTTCCGGTGAGATGGTGGTAAACAAGGAAGACACAGTAATGATGGATTTTGATTGGTGTAAATAAGGTGGAGAGAGAAACTTATGCTTTTGCACATCCTTCTAGTTGTCACGTGGGAATTTATTAAAAACCAAACCCACTTATTTCTTTATTTCTTGTTTTAACATTAGTATGTACCAATTTATCAAAGAATTTTATAGAAGGATTATATACTTTTAACAAGGAATTTTATAATTTTATTAGATTGTTTTATTTGACATAATAAAATATTCGTGTTTTTTTGTAAAATTTGAATGGAACCGATAAGTTAGACATATGTAGTCAATATATTTCAAATATTTGATGATGTTTACCTTTTATACAGTTTTTTTTTTTTTTTTTTTTTTTTTTTTTTTTTTTTTTTTTAACGTAATTTATTAATGAAATTTAATTCTGGTTGAGTGTGTTGGTTTATTACTTTATTTAAATGAATGAAAAAAGAAAAATAAATAACGTGGGGTCTAAGGGTGCATGATGGCACCAGAAAGTGGTGTGATGGGAGGGAGGGGTGATTTTGGTGTTGTGATGAATTCTGGTGTTATAGAAAAAAATGCTGATGTGGCAGCACTTTTCTCCACGGCACCAGCGGGATGGCACCACGATACCTAATGCTCTAAGAATATCCACTACTGATTCCTGTGAACCAATCAGTTGTTATCAACATTTTGCTAAGGATATCCACTATAATAAGCCAATACTTTTTTTTTACAAAGATCACAAGAGACTATAATGAAGTTGTATTTCATGTTAATGCAAGTAGGTGACAAAATGTATAAGATGACACCCGCTAGAGCTTATATAAGTATGTCATGTCATATCATCGGTTCATAACTCAACCTTTTTTTTTTTTTTTTTTTTTTTTTTTTTTGCGTAAACATATCTTAACTACGTATAAACTTCTAAAAACTTTCTATAAATATCAATTAACTCAAACGCATTAAGTAATGTAAATATTTTGAACCTGAACGAGGAATATGTACCAAATTTCCAACGAGCTTGAACGAGGCCAAGTTGAGGGTTATGATGAAGATAGGGGATAGTTTGCAACAGAAAATCAGGTTCCGGTTGGAAATCAGCATCAAATATTGCAACATACTCGCATTCATTGGCATAGCTATGCTTTAAACCTTTGTTAAGAGCTCCAGCTTTGTATCCCTCTCGATTGTCCCTAACTTGGTAGTGTATATTTTTACCTTTACTCGCCCATTCTTGACATTCCATATGTACGAGCTCCTAATGATTATAATTTGCAAATAAACGATAAGCGCGTAACCAAAGCCTTTGGTCTAATGGTATGTGTGTTGCCCACCAACCTATAGTTTGTGGGTTCAAGACTCGATGGATGCATTTGTGAGATATATTGTGAGATAGCTGGTATGGGGTGCAAAAAAAATTGCCTTCGAAAAAAAACTTGATAAGCGCGTAAATTTGATGATAAGAAAAGGTTTACCAACCTTGATACTTGGATCAGTGGAATCATCAAGAACTTGAATCACAATACGATTGGAAGGCCATGAAAGCTCACAAGCAGCTCTAATCGAAAGGCGATAAACCTATATACAAATTTACACAAAAACAACTAATAACCATAACTATAAATCAAACACAAATGTATAGCAAGTGTACTTAGATGAAAACAAACCTCTTTTTCATTAAACATTGGAAGTTGAACAAGAACAAGAGGATAAGCAGAGTTACCCGATTCAGTATCATCTTTAAACGGTTCATACTTGTAACGTTTTTCAGTAGTTTTCTTAAATAGTCTGATGTACCCAACCACCAAAGCCATGTAAACTATCTCAGTGAACAACATGATTGACATCGCCAAACAAATGTACAAAGAAATCGTCAAAAATGGCACCACAAAAGACGCTTTGAGCTGTGGCCAAATCAGTTTAACTTGCCCTACAATATCGCCACCAGTACTCGTACACCATTCCAGAATATGTGACAATGTGTCCCTTGTGCTTTGTTTCATGGTTTCTTTGGAACAAAGCAAGGAATGCAAGAAGGTGTTGACTTGAAACAAAGAGCTAACAAAGAAACAACAAAAAAGTAGCAAGATGTTAGTAAGGCATCAAGTTTGAGCGCATAAAGTAGAGTATAACTTTTTTTTTTTTTTTTTTTTTTTTTTTTTTTTTTTTTTTTTTTGGCTCTAAGTGACTACAAGGTGGGAAGGGATGAGTTGGTAAAGGTGGAAAACTGGAAATGTGTTGTTTTTTGGTTCTTCAGTTTGTCTATAATTTTCACATGTTACACGTTTGCACGTTCATCGTTACAGTCTAGTACATGATGTATTCTAATACTACTTCGGTCCCATATTAAATGTCCACTTTAAATTTTCAAAGTCTTATTTTATCAACTTTGACCATAAATATTTTTATATATGATATATAATATATAATGCAAAATATATGAATGAATTGGGTTTTAAATGTACTTTTCATTGACATAATTTTTATCAAGTATCATATAATACAAACAAAAATATTTAAGGTCAAAGTTAAAGAAAAAAGACTCGAAAAGTCAAAACTGGACATTTAATAAGGGACGGAGGGAGTACTAGTTATAATGCCCGCGCAAGCGCGGTTTTTTAAAATTTTTTTAATCAGATATTTTTATTTATTAAAAAATAAATAATTTAATCTTTGTTTTGTTTGATTTATAATGTTTAATTATAGTTTTTTATTATTAAAGATAATTATTTAAAAATTTTAATCCTATTATTAATTGTATCTTATCTATATTTTTTGTATTTATCTTCTACTTGTATTAATTGTATTTTATCTATATTTTTTGTATTTATCTTCTACTTGTGTTATGGATAAATATAAAATGTTACCTAATAAAAAAATAATCTTTTTTTTTAAATACAATTATTACTAAATAAGGTATGAATTGATTTTTTTGAAATGAAAAATTCCCAACAGAGGTTTTGTTTTATTTTATAAAAGATTTCCGAAAAGAAACTTTAAACCTGGATTTACTATTAGACAATTTTTTAGGGGGTTTGATTCGCACACTAGTATTTTATTTATTTTTTCTTTTTTTTATAAAAACACTATTTTATACAAGTTGTATAGTACAGTGTACAACATTGTAAGTGCTCAGTCCAATTAAGGTTATAGGGCGAGTTATCCATCCATCACGTAAGTTTTACCCTATAACATTATTAAAAAAAAAAAAAAAAAAAAAAAAAAAAAAAAAAAAAATCCCTTCTCCAATAGCATCAAAAACAAGCTCACTTTACATTAAAATATAAATAAATATAAAACAAAAAAGCAAAAAATCAAACACACAAATTGTGCATTATACACATAACGTGTGCGTTTATAACACGTGAGGCGATGCAGTTTAACCGTGTTATAGGTACCAAATTTCCCTGTAACCAATTACTCTGAGCTTTATAGGGAATGTTTACTTAATTACAGTAAGTGATTAGATATGAAGGTCTTAATTAGCCTTTTATAGAGGAAGGTGTAGTTTTAATGCGTTTCTCTAAGAAGGGTGGCAGTGGGGGCGGCATGGCTCACCGGCAAGCCCATGCCGGCGGCAAACACCGCCGCCACCCCACCGGCATGGCTAGCGGCAAAGGTTGAGCGGCAATTTTTGCCTCCGAGGCATTCTTGTTGCAAGTGAAATATGACCGTTTGGAATTTAAGTTTGGAGACGTTGGAGTTTAAAATGGGAGCGTGCATTGGGCCAAAAAAAAAATAAATAAAAAAAATAAAAAAAAATAAAAAATCCTATATATATTACACATTTATACATTTTCAAACACAATTCATTTCCAAACAATAACATAAACACAAACACTTTTTACACATATAGTTTTTGAAGCATGGAAAGTGGGAAATCAAGAAGTGGTTCAACACAAAGAGGTCGTGGACGTGGCTACCGTCCTCGTGTTCATCCGCAAGGTCCACCACCGGCGTATCCACAATACCCTCAATCGGGATATTATCCCCAACCTCACCAACCTCCACAACCGATGCATCAACAATACCCTCAATCTTTTAACTATCCCCAACCTCCACCCGCAATGAACCCAAGCCAATATAACATATCGATGACGAGTGACTTCAACCCGTTTGTTGACTACCGTGAAGGTCCTTCCCGTCGTGAACCAAGTGTGGAACGCGAACTTCCTTTATATGGTGACGACGATGATGATGACGTTGATTTTGTTCCCGAAACGCAACAACAAACTCAAATTGGTATATATATATTTTTATACGCGTTATTTAATTTTTATAGTTTTTATATGTTTTTTTTTTTTTTTTTCGTTATTTATTTGTTATGTTTTTTATATGTTTTTTTTTTTTCATTATTTATTTGTTACGTTTTTTATATGTTTTTTTTTTTTTTTCGTTATTTATTTGTTATATTTTTTATATGTTTTTTTTCGTTATTTATTTGTTATATATATATATATATATATATATATATATATATATATATATATATATATATATATATATATATATATATATATATATATATACATTTTTTTTTAGATGAAGATGTTCAAGTGGCTAAAGAGAAAACTAAAGCGGATAAAAAGAGTTGGATGTCGATCGAAGAGGTTGCTTTGGCCAAAGTATGGATTCATATCTCGACATGTAAAAAAGTCGGGAATGAACAAGGAAGAGATAAGTTTTGGGAAAAAAATTTTGGAGCATTTCAAAGCCACAATTAAAAATACTAATCGAACTCATCATGCGTTAATCACAAAGTGGAAACATTTGAATCAAGCAATGGGAGTCTTTAACGGCCTTCATATCCAACAAGTAATTTTTATATAGTTGTGTTAATTTATTTATAGTTGTGTTAATTTTTATATACTTGTGTTAATTTTTATATACGTGTAGAATCGCATTCGTGAGAGTGGGTGTGTCGATGTCAACGTCTTGGAAAATGCCATGTCTGATTATAGTAAGAGGAATAAGGGTGCTTCGTTTAATCATATTGAAGCGTGGAGGGTTGTTAAGGATGAATCAAAATGGTTGGAGCAACCATGTTTTGAAAAAGTATCTTCATTGGATCATTCCGACAAACGAAGAAAGTCGTCGGAATCTAGCTTCTATGGGTCCGGAAGCAATGACAATGTTGATCCTGTTATTCCGGATCTAAATGACGACACAACTCCTGTTTCAAAAAGAAAAGGAAAAAAGACCGCTAGTGAGGCGTCGACAAAGAATAGTGTTGTTGAGTTTATTGGGCAGTATACGGCAAAGAAAGCACTAGCGTTGGATGAGGCCATGGCAGATAAACGTGCAAAGGATCAATTGTCCCACCAGTTGCTGCAGACACAAATCGAAAATGCTAAAGAAAAGGCTATGATTCGGGCACTGAAATTCTACAACGAGCCGCACGAACACATAACCAATCAGGTTATGCGAGATTTCATTATCAAGACAAAACGTGGGTACGCGGAGACATATGGATGGCCTACGGATTTTTAGATTTAATAATGTATTTTTTTTTCCCAAGTATTATGTAATGTTATTTTAATTATTAATGAAATATTTATGTTTTATTTAAATTCTTTAATTTAATTTATTATTAAAAAAAAAAGTTGGGAGGTATGAAAAAGGCATGGTTGCCACTAAAATGGGGTTGGGAGGTATGGAAAAAGTATGAATGAGGTGAAATGAGGTGGAATGATATTATTGGTGGATTTCAGAGGTATGAGTGATTTCGGAAGCATGACTGCCAGTGTCCTAAGGTTTTGGACACAAAATTACGTATCTCGCTAAAAGAAAAGTTTTCTCCAAAAATAACATAGTACTTAAAATTAATGACATTGTCTTGATAATGGCATTTTAGGCCTCTCGAGAACATTGGTCAAACATATTTTTTTTTTTAAACGGTTCTTTCGGAGAAATTCTTGACCAATGAAACCCGATGGGGGGAAAACCTTCAACTTAAGCCGCCCGAAGGCACGGCACTTAATTTGAAGTAAACCCTGCCTTCTCCAGATTCGAACCTTAGTGGGTTGAAACCTTCATTGAAGGACTTTGAAAGCCTGGTATCAACAAACCCAGTGGTCAAAGAGGACTTCCCGGATGATCACCCATCAAATAATACTCTCTCTGTGGCTCACTTAACAAGTTAAGCACTCACCACTAGACCACATGATAGTTGATTGGTCAAACATATTTGATTATCGAGATGGCACATTGGGAAAAGATTAGGCCATTAAGAAAAACGTTTTATTTTTCTTTTTATATTGTATATAGTTTTTTTTTTCTTTTCTTTTTATAATTTATTTTTATTTATTTTTTCTTTTTTTTACATCATATTGTATTAGTTGGAACCATAGTTGTCAGGATTCCGATTCTGATCTTAGAATTTTGCGATTTTACAATACTACAGAGCAAAACGATCTGAATCCTACGTAGGATCTTAACACACTTAAGATTATATAAGATCCTGATGTTGACAATAAGATCTTAAAATCTAATGCGATCCGATTTTACTTTTATCGAATCGCAAAATAAAAAACTAAAAGGTTATGGATCATGTTTTATAGAATTTAAAAGACAATAAGTTAATCTTTTTAAACATTTCATAATCGTAATATCAAACAACATTTTCATGAAACATTCATATAATTTTGTGTTAATGATATATAATAATTTGTAGATTTAAATACTATTACAAAAACTGTTAAGAAAATGACATTACAGTAGGATTTTAAGATCCTGATCCGATCTTACGATCACGATTTTGTAAAAACAAAAACGATCCAAGGTAGGATCCTGATTTTGAAAACTTTGATCGGAACAAATATAATTCATGAGGTAGGTATGCAAAATTTGTAAGAAAACAAAATTTTTTTGGGACGGACACGTGATATCTGGTTAACTCGTTTATCAAGTACACATTTTTGACTCAAAAAAAAAAAAAAAAAAAAAAAAAAAAAAAAAAAAAAAAAACGTACACATTTTTGCGTTATGACCACTGATATTTTAGTTAGACATGTGATTTTAAAATGCCTTTAAATAATATATATCTCGTTTTGCCATGAGGTAGGTATGCAATCGGCTAAAGATAATTTTCATTTTTTTTTCTTTTTATCTTAAAGTGAAAAAGTAAATGTTGTTCTTGGTATGCTACTAGATAGTTTGATTTTAAATCAACAACCATGTGGTCTAGTGGTAAACACTTAACTTGTTAAGTGTGCCACTAAGAGAGTAGTACCTGATGGGTGACCATCCGGGAAGTCCTCTATGATCACAGGGTCTGTTGATACTAGGCTTTCAAAGTCCTTCAATGAAGGAATGGGTTTCGAATCTGGAGAAGGCAGGGTTTACTTCAAATTAAGTGTCGTGCCTTCGGGCGGCTTAAGTTGAAGGTTTTCCCCCCATCGGGTTTCGAATTGGTCAAGGATTTCTCCGAAAGAACCGTTCCAAAAAAAAGATAGTTTGATTTTAAGGACATAAGTAGTCAAAAGTTTTGGTTTCTTTTACGTTGAAGATTTGGTTTTGGAAGGTTATTCATAGCATCTAATAAGTGGTCAAAAGTTTTGTTTTTTTTACGGTGAAGATTTGGTTTTGGAAGGTTATTCATAGCATCTAGTAAGTAGTCAAAAGTTTTGGTTTCTTTTACGTTGAAATTTTGGTTTGGGAAGGATATTCATAGTATTTAAGGGCATCTACTATAATGGATCTTTATAAAGGTTTATAATAGTGCCTAGTCATCTGAAATCATAAATTCATAAACATTTTTTTTTATAAACCTTTCGTCACTATGAATAAACTTCTTAAAGCTTTATCAAAACCCCATTAAATACAAAAGCATTAAATTTAAAAGAGGTTTAAGATATTAGACTTTTTCATTCCACATAAACATGAAACACATTTCCACTATGGTTAATAAAATTATAAACATCTTCATCTTTTCTTAGACATTTTTATAAACAACCATATTGGATGCTCTAAATGATTATGATACTTCTTTTTATTAAAGGACACAATTATCTAATATTTGTTTTTTTAGATGTATTATTACAGTGATAAAGTTATATAGTTTGATAAGATAAAATTATTTAAAAACAAAAAGTACAAAATAAGTAATTGGATTAGATTATAAAGTACTAAAAAGTTGAAAAGTAAAAAAATAAAAATTTACGAATATGATAAAGTTGTTATAAAATGCATTATCATAAGGTATGTTTATAAACTTTGACAAAACAAATTATTAAATGACAAAAAAATATGAAACAAACTATAATAATAATAATAATAATAATAATAATAATAATAATAATAATAATAATAATAATAATAATAATGCCCCGGCGGAATTTAAAATATCTATTCTTGTTAACGGGTCACCAACAATGAAATTTAAAATGGAAAAGGGGGTTAGACAAGGTGACCCACTGTCTCCTTTTTTATATCTTATAGCGGCGGAAGTGTTAAATGTTGTTCTAAGAGAAGCGGTTTCTAGAAACTCTTTTGTTGGGGTTAAAGTAGGGGAATCGGGGGTTCCTATCTCACACTTACAATATGTGGATGATACTTTAATTTTTGGAGAGTGGTGTTTGGCTAATGCAAGGAACTTAATGAGGATTATGGAGTGTATACAACAAGCTTCGGGGTTGAAAATTAATAAGAACAATTGGGGTAAGTAATGATGAAGTTGTTCACTTTGCTAGTCGCATGAGAGTGTCACCTGAACAGTTACCTTTTAGATATCTGGGTATTCCTATAGGTATATCAATGAGAAAAAGTACTAGTTGGAATGTAATCATCGATAAGTTTAAAAAAAGGTTAAGTAGTTGGAAAGCTAGATCATTGTCGTTTGGGGGGATAGTAACTTTGATAAAGTCAGTTCTTGGAAGTCTGCCCCTATATTACTTTTCTTTATTTCGAGCTCCATTGTGCGTTCTTGATAAATTAGAAAGTTTGAGACGACAATTTTTTTGGGGGGATAACGACGAGACTCGTAAAATGGCTTGGGTGAAGTGGGAAACAACCCTCCAAAAAAGCAAAATGGGGGCGTTTAAATATTGGGAGCCTTAGAGCATCTAATTGGGCTTTACTTGGAAAGTGGTGGTGGAGATTCCGAGTTGAAGAAAATAGACTGTGGGTTATGATCATTAAAAGTATATATGGTGATGATGGGGGTTTGAAGGATATAGGTAGTGATAATCGTTGTGGAAGCGGGAAATAGGGTGACATAGTGAAGGCCGGTAAAGATACTGAAGCTTCGGGTATTAGTTTTTACTCGTCTTTTGTGAAAAAAATGGGCAATGGTTTAAGTACAAGATTTTGGCTAGACCTTTAGATCGGAGATGGAGTTGTGCTAAAGGAAAAGTTTCCTAGATTAATTAGATTGGAACTAAATGAGAGTGTTTCAGTGGGCGAGATGAGGTCGTGGAATGGTGATACTTGGGGTTGGAGTTGGAGGTGGGTGAGGACTCCTCGAGGAAGGGGGTTAGGTGATCTTACTGAATTGACGAACTTGATAACTTTTTTTATTCCAAATGTTTTAATTTCAGATTCTTGGAGATGGACTCTTGATAAAGATGGATGCTTTACTGTAAAAGGTCTTAGAGAGCTATTTGATGGAAAAATTCTGCGTCAACCGAACAGGCTACAAACGACAAAATGGAACAAGACAATCCCTAGAAAAGTTTGTATCTTTATCTGGCGTCTACAACAAAAAAGAGTCCCGGTTTTCGATTGTCTTAATCACCTTGGTATTGATCTTAATTCTATCCTTTGTTCGCATTGTGGAAACGAGATTGAAACAGTGGAACATTGTTTTTTAAGGTGCCATAAAGTAAGGAAAGGGTGGGAAAAAATTTCAAGTGGTGGAATATGGGTCCTTACAATATCAATTCTCTTGAAGATATCCTAGATCATAAAGGCCAAAACAATTTTAACAAAACACAAAAAGTTATTTGGCAAGCAGTATGTTGGTCAATGTTATATCATATATGGGGTGTTCGGAATAATAGAGTGTTCGAAAACAAAATATCCAATTTAACAACTATTTGTGACGAAGTTCAACTTAGCTCGTTTTTTTAGGTATCAAATAGAGCAAAAGGATCCATATCGTCATGGTTGGATTGGTGTGCAGATCCCACACAAGCTTGCAAAAGATAGTTTGAGTTTGCTGAAGAGGTGGTCAGGTGCATAACGTTTAGGGTCTTTGAAGTTTCTCATGTGTATCTTTTGGTTTTTGTAGTGTGATTTGTTATAGTTTTTCTTTTCGTCACCCGTAAGCTGGTTGTTCTTAGATGGCTTATAGATGGGTGAGGGTCTCTTTGTAATTTTTTTCTTCTATATATATAAAAAATAATTGCCTTTCAAAAAAAATAATAAATAATAAAATAAAAATAAATAAATAATAATAATAATAATAATAATAATAATAATGACAATAATAATAATAATAATTTTTTTTGGTTTATTTAAATAATAATAATAATAATAATAATAATAATAATAATAGTAGTAGTAATAATAATAATAATAATATATTTAGTAGGATTGTATTTTCTATAGCTAGAGGAGTGGGAGCTCAGTTGGTATCTCGGCTTCTCACTAACTTCTTATAAATCTTTTGGGTTTCTAATAAAGTGATGTTTATAATAAAAAAAATTAAAAATAATAATAATAATAATAATAATAATAATAATAATAATAATAATAATAATAAAGTGAAGTTTATTAATAATAATAATAATAATAATAATAATAATAATAATAATAATAATAATAATAATAATTGGTAAGTTTTTATCAAGTTTGAGTAATTTACATACATGCCTTCATGTATTTCATCCCTAAACGGCTAAACATGTGCATAATTTGTTCCGTGTCCAACTAAAATTACAAATTACTCGGATCTTCTTTACATATGAATTTCTTCTTAAGATTTGATTTGGTAACTCAAACTCAAATATATAATTTCAAAAAATTTACATGATTTCAATACAAAAAATTTAAACAACACCATTTGGTTGTTAACAAATCTTTTTTCTTAAGATAACCTAAGTTATTCAACTTGTACGTCTAAGTCAAACAAATATCTAAAACGAAAAATCCAAGAAATACGAATAATTGAGTTCTATCACACATATTTTCATGGTAAAGAACGAAAAAAAGTTTGGTGAAAGTGAAGGAGGGGATTGGATGAAGAGGGATTTGCAATGTGGACCAAGAAAGTGTTATTTCGAGACTTGTTTGTGAAGATGCACGTGTTGATGTTAGTTGCCATAAGTATGCATAAATTAGAAATTTGGTATTTGTCACCATCTATCTACCACTTACTAAATGTACTAGGTACAGATTAATGTTGCCGGGCCTAAGAAGATTAATGTTGATAGCGTTAGAATGGGTACACGTAGTTTCTAAGACTACCCACAGTAAGGCAGGTCGCGAGTCGGTCGGAATTATTGAAGACATTCTAGCGCTGTGGATTTTGGGGCAACAATTTTTGTGAATCGAACGTGCAGATGTTCGATATAACACACACAAAACTAAAAAAAAACTCTCTCCCTCCTTCTTTGTTTTTTTTTTTTTTTTTTTTTTTTTTATTTTTTTTTTATCTTTTAATTCGTTTTATATGTGTCTATGTTTGTTTTGTAAAGATAGAAGTGTGGCTGCAAAATGATTAAGAAGACGAGACTTTTTTTAGAGTAAACTCTAAAATACATTTTTGTGGTTTACCTTGATTCGCACTATACATCACTCTCGCAAAAGTTTCAACAGATGCATCACTCTGTAGTAACAGTTAATCTATATACAATTATACATCCCTCCGTTAAAATAAGGACAAACAGCGCAAATTATTTATCTGTTATCTCTTAACGAGATAGAAAATATTTACACCGTTAGTCCTCTGGGTTAACTGTATTTGCACCGTTACTCATTTTTTTACGTTTCGGTCTGTTTTTTACGTTTTCGTCTGTTTTTTTACGTTTTCGTCCATTTTTTATGTTTTCATATGCTTTTTAACGTTTTAATCCATTTTTTATGTTTTCGTTTGATTTTTTACATTTTCATCTGCTTTTTTACGTTTTGAGATACAAACTTGAGATCTTTTTTTATCTTGTCTCACTCTTATGTTGTATTAACTTGTTTTAGCAAGTTATATTTAAATATTAGGCAAATATGAAGCCTTTTTAGTCGAAGGATATACGGAGGCTTTTTTTTTTTTTTTTTTTTTTTTTTTTTTTTTTTTTTTTTCCTTTTAGAGGTTTTGACTATGTAACTATTTATCTAGTTTTATGTCATATTGTTTAAGAAAATCAATACATAAAAGGATACTATACTTTTCTCTCTCAGAAAATTCTTTCATTTGATTTCACACATGTAAGACAATAGATTATATGTAGACTATACTTTCATTTTTCGTTTTGGTGTAACTCCATCTTCTTTTAGGGAATATCCGTTTAAGTGGTATATATAACCAAACCTATTTCTAAAACTTAAATCACTTGTCACATTCTATATGGAATGTTTAGAGTTTAATTAAAAAAAAAAAAAAAAAAAAAAAAAAAAAAAAAAAAAAAAAAAAAATTGCTACTAAGATATGTGCCATATGCAGTCAGTTCTGTTGTATAACCATTTAGCATTTCTTGTTATAACTGTCAACTCGATAATTTCTTTTTACCGTAAAAGCAGTCAAAATTTAAAGAGCTGCATAAGGTGGCAAACTTATAAGAAAGTAAACACAAAAGAAGACGTGGGTTGGACTTTTAACAAAATTATGAGAATCCAATTAACATTTCTTGTTATAACTGTCAACTCGATAATTTCTTTTTACCGTAAAAGCAGTCAAAATTTAAAGAGCTACATAAGGTGGCAAACTTATAAGAAAGTAAACACAAAAGAAGACGTGGGTTGGACTTTTAACAAAATTATGAGAATCCAATTAGCATTTCTTGTTATAACTGTCAACTCGATAATTTCTTTTTACCGTAAAAGCATTCAAAATTTAAAGAGCTACATAAAGTGGCAAACTTATAAGAAAGTAAACACAAAAGAAGACGTGGGTTGGACTTTTAACAAAACTAGCGGGGTAGCCCGCGCGTTGCTGCGGGTTTGTTATTTTTTTTTATGGTGTTGTATTTTTCTTTGTATTTTTGTTTTGTATTGTTTTTGTTATTTGTAAAACAAAAATGAATGACTGTATAATAAAATGTTTTTGTGCAAGTTTTGTATTTTTAATTTTTAAGAAAAATTATTCAGTCTCAAAAAAAAAAAAAAAAAGCTACAGTACCTGCTATAGTACAGTACAACATGGGATAGCACAGTGTGTACTGTTCATCCAACTGTTTCGTACAATAAAATTATGCGTGTTAGTAAAAACTGCCTTTTAATATATTTATTATTATTATTATTATTATTATATTTATAATTATAATTATAATTAATTAAAACAAAATTAAAAGGTGAGTATTTTATTTTAAACATAAAAGAAAAAAAGAAAACCAAACTAAACTAAACCTAGTAGCTGTGTTTTTTTGTTCCTTATCCCCTCAGCCGCTATACAAACCACTCAATCTTTCTCTTGCTCTCTCTCACACATATCCCTCTCCCTTTCCAGTCGACACACCCAAACTCCTCCACCTTTTTCCTGGCCGTTTTCCGGCGATAACTCCGCCACCGCCGCAAGTGAGAGCTCACCGCCACCACCACAGCTCGCCACTTATCATTTCCCTTTTTTCGAGCTAGCGTACGCGCGGTAAACCCCACCAAAACACCTCCTTTGCTCGCGTCTCAGTCGCGAATCACCACCAAACCTTCACTTCCTTCATTGTTTTGGATTCACGAAAATTTTATCCAATCTTTTCGAGTGTTTCGAGAAAGTAATAAATGAAAAGTCTTTTCTCTCTCGCCGGCTCTATTAATTTTTGTTTTGTTATAATTTATTTTAGTATTACTGTTGTTTTATTTGTTGTGTAAATTTGTTTGTAAAAAATGTATTTTTTTTTTTAAGGAAAATTATTCACAGTTTCAGAAAAAAAAAAAAAAAAAAAAAACAATTGCTACAGTAAAGTACAACATGGAACAGCACATGGTGCACTGTTCATTCAACTGTTCCGTACAACTTTTTATGCCTACTGCTACAGTGCGCAACCCCTCTGTTGCTACAGTAACCATCCCGCCTTTTTAATATATTGTATAATTATGAGAATCCAATTTGGTAACGGTAACTTAGCAAATTTTTAAAAAAGGTACTCCGTAAATGCAAAAGAAAAAGAAATGTGGGAATCAAACTTGGGTGTGATAGGACAACTCTGCCAGTATTGCTTATTCAATTATTTTCCCTTTTTTTAATTTTTAATATTTAATTTCCATGAAAAACAAAATAAGCCCGATCATAGCAACTATTAGAGCACAAGGTGCAGATGAAATTTGCAAGCTCGCCGTCCGAGTTGGCATAAACAACGGCGAGCCGTTGCTCGCCGCCACACCAATAGACCCTCGCCGTTGCTCGCCGATGGTCACCTCCCCGTGACCACGGCGAAGGTGAAATCTGACAACCCAGCAGCTTTATTCATTTGTCTAAGAATTTTTAACCCAAATCTTAGTAGCCCAAGCTTCCAAATTAACCCAAAATTCCAAGCTTCAACCCTCTTGCATATACTTAGAGGTTTTAAATGAGGTTTTGAAAGTGAAATGTGATTGCAAAAGTGATGGTGCACTGTGTTGGTCGTGGGTTATATGGAGAAAAGAAAAGGAAGAGTTTTGTTTGCTTTCTTTGTGTAAAATTTACCATCTATAGTCTCCTTTTTTGTATGAAAATCAAACATGGTCTATTGATTAATTTATTCAAGTAGTACATAGTTAGTTGCAAATTTTCAAAGTGGTAACTTGTGGTGATGGTGTTTGGTAGAAAAAAAAAGAGGAATGGGCATGCCATGCCTTGTGTAACTGTTGTCTACAAATATCTTTGTATTAGGTTCGGTTTTTAGTGTCGTATGTATTGTATTTTTTTTCCCGTATCGTATTTTTTTTTTCCGTATTGTAACTTTTTAATTTGATGAAATAAAATTAGTATGTTTTTATTTTTTAGTATTTGTGAAATTAATTTAATTTATTTAATGAAATGAATAAAAAAATAAGTGTGTAAGAGATGGGGCTCTAATGGGGAAGTTGAAGTTTGTTGTTTGGTGAGGAGAGGTTTGTTGTGGTTAGTTGAAGTTGAGATGTTTTGGTGATGTGGTAGGGTGGGACCCGAATGGGGAGGCAATGTCTCAACTTTGCACCTTGTGCTCTTATATGTCAATGGATATAAATATACAGTGTTCTAAAAGGCGCGCCAAGGCGCCGCCAAGGCGTCACCAAGGCGTGAGGCGTGGCCTCGGCGCCACGCAATGGACCAAGGCGTGAAGTCTAGGCGTCGTGTGAAAAGGCGTGGAATAAGGCGCGAAAAGGCGTGCCAAGGCGCGCCTTATCGTATGGCGTGGCGCCATTTTTAGAAGAGAATGATGTGGGCTTAAATTTTGGGCCTAGTAATTTCTAAACATAATTCAAATTTTCACTTTATTTCTTATGCATATCACTTTTTGTAAGCTCACCTTTTGTAAACTCACCTTTTGTAAACTCGATATGCATATAAAATATGATATTATAACATAAATGATAAATATATAAATATTTTTTTGCCGCCTTAGTCACGCCGCAAAAAACGCCATGGCTTCGCCATGGCGCGTAAGGCTTGAGGCGTGGCCTTGCCGCCACGCCACGCCTCACGCCATTTATAACATTGTAAATATATAATGAGTCCAGTCTTAACGTAACTGTTATTTGTTACGTAGTATTTGTTAATGGAATAATGAGTCCGTGCTTGCGTTAGTTATTTCATTTCGCAACGTGTAGTTATTTGGAATTCCTAGCGACTCAAATAGGTGAACAGAAAAACTATTAAGAAATCCGGGTAAAATGGTTCAGATAGAAGAAATTATATCTCTTAATGTGTACTTCTAAATTATTCACAGTCAAAACTAACCAAGTTGTAAATGACAAAAGCAATCCGGACGACCTTGATTGTAACGGTAGGTGTCTTTTGCCGAAGAGGATTTTGTGTACATAGGAGACGAGGAAATAAAAACAGTGTCTCGAACAACCTGTAACCAGGGATTGTAAATGACACAATGTCTTTCTAATGCGTTTTTCTATACATCCTAAATTCCTAATCATAAAATAAGAATGCACCCTTTTAGAGTCGAAAGAATGCAATTTATAACAACTTTGGCCAATACACTCTCAATAAAAGAAGAAATGACAGTTTGCGTTGTCGGAGATATCAATTATCCAGAATTTTTAGAGTGTCTCAAATAGCCATGTAACCTAGTTTAACATCTTTGATCCACTTACTTGTAGAAAACTCTACACTAATCTACTTTGAAGTATCAAACCTTTAAAGGGTCTCAAAAACATTGTTTAAAAAAGCTTACAAAACAAAGGCAATTGGGCTGACTGGTGGAAAGAATAATGAAGGACCTGAGTCACTGATATCAATTATCCAAACAAATATAGTTTGAGCTGAAAAAATATAAATCATACTTTGAGTACCTGTGTATTTGTGTCTTATGTCCGTATTTGCATCTTCTTTTATGGGAAGAGGATTGATAACACGAAAGTTTCTGGCTTCTCTAATACCCTGTGAATTTCAACACAAAAGAAAGGATTAATACTTGAAGTCAGAAGGGAACTAACAAAGGAGATGTTAACCGAGGAAATACAGCTAAAACTTATTATGAATCTTGAAAATCAATTCCAGAGATAAACCATACTTCCGATAAGAGGTAATCAAGTCAAAATATCTAGAGAATGAGAACATAAGGGTGAGAAAAGTTTCATGGCGTTCTTCTAAAGCGACACTGCTACTCAAAGATAACTAAAGAATTAGCTGATGAGTACATTGAAGAAAAGAAGAAACAACAACTACATTAAGATTTGTAGAAAACTGTTCTAAATGCATACCTGTCTCAGATAAGTAAATTGAAAACCAAAACAAGTCGTATTTGCCCATCTGGCCTAAAAAGTCAAATTTGTAGCATCTTAAACAGAAGTAGCTTCATTATGAAATTTCTTAAAGAGATGCGTCTATAGGACCAGACGTAGATAGTGAAATCAGGACTTCCAATTAAACTACTTAAGTACATGATCTTAATTTTATATCATAATCAGCATTCAGTAAAAGATGTGTATGATCATAGAGTTTGGATACGGATCACGGGCATACCTACTAACTACACCGCAAATCTCAAATAAGGCAGATAAAATTGCACGCAAGACAAACCTTTTAGGGGAGTTTTTGAAAGGATGCATTTTGAAACTACAGAAAATTGTCCCAATGTGATTGAGCATTGCAGGAAAACTATATACCAACTATGCTATAACAAAATTAAGGTATAGAAAGTAAACCTGGCCTTTGAAGACAATACTAGGAATTTTCTACCAGAAACAAGACAAAAAGTCAAAAGTTTTAATGCTTTCGAAGGAAAAATAAAGCAAATGTAACAACCTTGGCTACCTTATGATTTGAACGGCTAGAATTGATACAAGACTACTTCTTCAGTTACCATCTTAACAAATACGTAGTAAGATCTATGTCAGAGGCGAGTTTTTTACCAACTTATCGTCTTTATAAAACTTATTTACCATTCTATAGTGTATTTAAAAATATTAACCATTGTAAAGTAAATACCTTTTACATTAATTTATTATTCTCTTTTTAATTTTTCCGGTTACACTAGAGATCAGATCAGAGTGTCATGCCATTGTTTAAAGAACATTGTTTGTGTAATTCTTAACTTCGATTATGAATGCCACCTTTCACACATATAATATTGTCTCAACAGTTTTCAACAACCACCGTGTGTAATACTTTTTTTTTTTTTTTTTTCTTCTTCTTTCTTCAATTGTTTAATATACATTTAAGTAAATGAAAAAAAAAATGCTACTATATAAAATATTGCAATAACGAAAATTATTTGACAAAAAAGTAAGTTCAACGACCTCGGGTGTGTTTAGTAAAACTAGCAGTAGCGGTGTAAGCGGTAGCTATTAGCAGTAGTTGTAAAAAAATAACCACAACTCACCGCACTTTGTCAAACGACCATCAAAAATAAAAATGCTCATTGCACACACACTGCTCCACGCCAAACATACCTCTTTGTAGTTTGGCAAAAAAGCGGTGAGTTGTGGCTATTTTTAAAGAATGTTAATTCTTCGGTGTTTGTTTAATAAGCGGTGAGTTGTGGCTATTTTTTATGGTTATTGCTTGTACATACTACTCATCGATACTGCTACTTTTAACAAACAAACCTGAAGTCGTTGAACCTACTTTTTTGTTAAATAAATTTTCGTTTGTGCAAATATTTTATCAAGCTACTATAATAGTGTTTTTTTCCTTATTTTTCATTTACTTAAATGTATATTAAACAATTAAAAAAAGTAGAGTAACACACAATCGTTGTCGAATGCTGTTGACACTTGACAATAATATCTGTGTGAAAGGCATAGTTTTGATTTTAAAAAAATGTAAGAATTAGACAAATAATGCTCTTTAATGCAACGACAAAAGTAAAAAATAATAATAAATTATTATAAAAGGGATTTACTATACAATGGTTAATATTTTTAAATACACTATAAAATGGTAAATAAGTTTTGTAAAGACCCTAAGTTGGTAAAAACTCGTCAGAGGCTAGACTTCTTCAGTTAAATATTATCAAAAGTTAATCCAGCATTAAACCTAGTCTTACCACTCAAATGTTACCTCAATAAATAGACCAAAGCTTATGTCTTGTAACGCTACCTTAGGTATTGCACCTCTTTGAAATCACTCACATGCTGTTATATTAAGATGGCTGCATTTGATGCTCGTAAAGAAATTTTATACTTCAGAAGTTGTAAAACTAAGGGTGCGTTTGGTATCCTATTATGGGAATGAATCTATGACTATGAAAGTGATTAAAGGTGTTTGTTTAATATGAGGGGGCCCACCACTATGGTAATGAATCATAGATATAATCCATACTCCATATACATCAAGAGAGGTATGAATGGATCTTTCATAGGTGAGGGACCTACCACTACTATCAAACTCATACCCATTGTCATTCATGCCGGCATACCAAACGCACCCTAAATAAGCAATTTATCTGTTTTAGGTGAAATCAAGAAAATGTGGAGACCCTTCAGGAATTTATCTGTCAATTATGATGGAGAGAGTGAGACCAAACATTGATGTTTACGGGATACAGTAATATTATATAAGGCAGACCCTCAAACTTGATACCAATATTGATTTTATAAATTAAGAGGACAAATCCGAGCAAAAGAACGGCAATTTGAAACAACCCCATAACCAAAAAACAAGATGAAACAACTCTCGTCTTTTCAAAAGAACTTAAACATAACCTAACAACCCTCTTCTTCTCCAATGTATTATGATTTTTGATGAACTCGCAATCGATGTGCTAATACATTGTATGGTTACTTTATTGGCAAAAGATTGGCGTACAAATATTTTTCGCTAAACAAACACCGCCTTATTTTGCCACGTGATTTGTGAGCTGATTCTTATTAGTGTACGTACAAATAATCATTTACAAAATGCAAAACTAAATGCCCTCGGGACTTTGATAGGTTGGATGATACTAACAAACTAGGAATAATGCGTGTATTAATCAAGAATTTAAAGGAATCAACTTTCATTTTTCAAGAGCGTAGGCGCGTAGCTTTGATATCCTAGCACAATATATTCTAGATGCTCAACATACTTTGTAGTATTGTACATACCGGTGTGTTTTGCTAGTTTGCTAAGCCTAATATAAACTAATAAGTTGTTTTCACGTCAAACGTGAAACTGCTTATTTTCTTACAGAAAAGCAGATAAGCCCTTAAATAAGAAATCCAAAATGCCCTCTTAGCGGTTGTGTTGAACTTATGTCAACAACCCGGAAGCGAACTATGCGGAATACCGAATTCGTAAAGTAAATCGACACGCCCGTGCACACCCGAAACCCGACTAAAGAAGAACCCACACATATGATCCAAACGATTACGTTTATTGATCAAAGAAAAAGAATGAACGGTACAATGGCCCCTCCCCCTTCACCTCTTTATTGTAGACATGAGGGGGAGAAAAACCAACTCTAAAAGAGTTAAACTTGGCTGCTAACACAAAGGAGAAAACCTAGACTCGACTCTCGAATGCTCGAACTTAGCCTATTGTTTGACACCCTATATATAATAGTTATAGTCGGTTATGCATTGTGTATAATGCATGGAACTGACATATAGTCTTTCCTATTTGACAACACATGAACCAATGTTTCACTAAAGCCCCTATATTATAAACTATAGACTAATATGGATACTAAAATATCAACAATCTTAGTACCATATTAGCCTACTCCGATACGCAGTAGCTTCAACTGGAACCTTGGATAGGAGTGTGCCTTCATCCACGCAGTAGTAACAATAACCGGTACTAACATTAGCTTAGCCCCTGACTCTATCGAGAGTCCCTTTAGCCAAATAGCCTCCGTAAGTGCCATATACGCCGCTTCAGTTGTTGACAAAGCCTCCATGTGCAGCATCATAACTTTCGAGCTTCCTGCACATCCTTGTATCATAAACCCGTACCTTTTGATTGATCTACCCATGACAGTGATCGATCTACCCATATCGTAGTCGAAATCCACAAAAACATGTACGTTTGTCTGTAATCCACGATCGAACCTATCCAACATACCTACATCTAAAGATGTTATGTCAGGTCTCGTGCAGACCATTTTATACTCCTGGCTTTCAACCGCATATATATATGAGTATATGACCACTTGCCATTCTTTTCTACATTACAGTCCCCTGATAGACTACCCTCCAACGACAGTATGGAGTGTCCCTCCAACAAAGTCTATACCAACTTCCCGTTGTGAACCCTAGACCTCAGAGTATTACCACTCTGATCCCTGATGATCTCCATACCAAGTACATTTCCTTTTGCTTTATACAGCAATCCCTTGGTATCCCAGATCTCAGCCTTGCATCCGCAAGGAAAAACCATACCATTTATATAGAGAAATAGATGTATGAATATACCTGGTGTATACTCCCAGTAATAGTCGTCGTTTTCGTCACTGTTTTTCCTACAACCATTGCTGAGCGCGCACACATCTAACCGAGCATCCATATCTTCTTTCAATCCAGCCTTCCACTTGGAAATCACCTCACAAGCAACTGTATCATTGAAAGTCAATGACTCATGTGTATATATCTTCTCCATTGAAGCAACTTCAAAAGCAGCCTCATTACTGTTTTCTCTATACCTGTATAGTTCCCATGCTGAGTGTTGCTCCCTATCACGCGTTGAATGATAGTTTATTAAAGCTTGAGTTTGTACTTCCTGTGAACCAGCTACCTGATCGACATTCCCTTGAGGTTCCACCTCAAATGTATGATCCCCTAGTGGTTCCACCTCAAACTCAACTCCCTACAACACCTGCACTGAACCCGCACATACACCAGAACGAATGAAAGTTTTCTTGTATTCCCCCACTCTCATTGAAATCCATATTCCTGTAAAGCAACCCTTTTGAAGTAACGTCATCTAACCCAAAGCTTATTACCCACTATAACTTCACGGTATCCCAGGAATATGCACTTGACCTCAACCAGTTCAAGCATCCATTGCTTAATACTAGCAAGCCAACCAAAAAAACCACAACATATCTATAGGCGTCTTGAATCCAATCGCTGATGATGGTGACCTATTCACTAGATATGTAGACCTGGTTGTATCCTTTGCCCAAAAACCTTGGACAAACCAGACTGAAGCAGAAAACAATGTCCCTTAGCCAAGAGTGTCACGTTCGTCTTCTTAACTAACCCATTCTGCTGTCGTATCCCTGTAACATCCAAATGTCTGGCAACCCCACTCTTCGTACATTGTTGTGTAGACCCCTAATTACAAGATTCAAGAAAATTACCTTTCTTGATCTTCCTTCCAGTATGAGATTCTCCTAATTGCTTCTTACCCTTCGATGTCTTCCCGGTTATTGCATGACCATCCAGGGTATTTACACAATTAGCCTTCATTGTTCCTCATAAAACCACCAGTGAACCCTTTATAACCTTGATCCTGCCCGACTGCATCTTTCCGGTAAAACCTTCTTTTTCAAGAGTGTCCAAAATGAAACTTGACCCATCCCTCATCTGTACTTGAACCTTACCCGTCCCCCGTACATGGCATTCCCTGCCATCACCTAGCAATACATTACCACCATCATACTTCTCAAAATCAAACAAGTAATCTCTCCTGTATGTCATATGGTACGAGCCCCCTGAATCCATGATCCAGCCTAATAGTTGTTCAACACTCATAGCCATTATAACATCAGCACTGTCATATATATCAGCTCCAGAACCGGATACATGATCTTTATTCCTGACAAAACCTTGAGATTTCTTGTGATTATACCTAGCACAATCCCTTTGCAAATGCTTCGGACCGACATATATAACACTTGAGTCTGCTGCTTCTTCCCTGTGACTTTGACCACGTACTACCTTTGCCCTGATGTATATCATTTTGATCAGATCTCCCCCTCACATACAACCCTTCCCCACCATCACTCTTTGCTTCCGTCATCTTCTAAGTTCCCTAGAATTAAGTGTCGCGAGCACGTCTTCTAGCTTCAAAGTATCCCGACCATATAGCAAATTATCCACGAAAAATATCATAAGACGATGGTAAAGATGTGAGTAATAATAATGCCTGATCATCATCCGATATAGCAGCATCTATAGCCGCTAAGTCACCTATGAGCTTGTGAAACTCATCAATATGTTCAAATTGACTTTTACCTAGATGCATGTGGAAAGTATATAACTTCTTCTTCAAGTACAAATGGTTAACTAAAGACTTTGTCATGTATAAAGTCTCTAACTTTTTTCCAAATTTCCGCTGCAGTCGTCTCCTTGGTGATCTCGCGTAGGACCCGATCACCCAAACACAAGATCAATGCGCTGTAAGCCTTTTTCTGAATGACGTTATCGTATGTTACTATTGTAGATGCAGGTAACTCCTCCAATGCTGTAGCTAATCCCTCCTGTTCCAGCAAAGCCTTCATCTATACCTGTCATAACCCGAAGTCATTCTTCCCATCGAATTTCTCGATGTGAAACATGGTCCCCATCATCATTCTTTTGTCCCTTTGTTTATTCTAATAACCTTGTGATGTAAACCTCACAACAACAAACTAAACAAAGTAACCCGTGTGTAAACCTTTCAAAGATTGTAACTTTCTTGTTTTTAAGTCGATTAAACCTTGGAAAAACCCTTCCAAAATTGTTGACCTTTTAAAAACAAAAAACTTTTGAAGTAATAAACCCTTTGTCGATATCTCTTGCTATACCCGAAACTTGGAACCCAAGTTTCTAAGCAAATCAACAAATCCTTGAATCTTTTATTACCTTTGTAGAAATATCTCAACAACAAACAAACAAAAGACTTCAAGCTTATATATTTTGTCGATATCAGTTTGCAAAAGAAAAAACCCCACCACCTTTTAAAGTCTTCAACAACTAGAAAAACATTAATATAATACCTTGTGGTGTCTTCTTGATTTAAAAGAAGCTTTAAACGAAAACCTTTACAAACTCTGGCAACATGAATAATCCTTCAAAACAGATTTTGATCAACCTCCAATAAAACGACTTTACCGCGAACAAAACTGTCGCACAATCTCAAACTACAACCTTGCTTTGAAGTATAACCTTGTTTCTTAACCGAAAACAAGAACCGATGTCGTCTGCTTTATTCTTTTCCATCAATAACCTGACAAAAAATCCACAACACCGAAGAAAACCTTTGTCGATCTTCTCGATCAACAACCGAAAATCAACAAGCCTTAAGCTTTCTTTAATCAATGATACCACACGTGTGCATGTACAAGCAAGAAACTAGACACCTCAATTGCATGTAACAAAAACCTTCACATGCACTTTTAAGAAAGTAACAAATATAAATCTTTCTTTGTCCTCTGTGTCGTATTATTGGTTTTGAAAACAACCCTCCAAAACGAAAAAACAGCTTCCTGGTTCAAAACCCAAAAACCTTCTCCTTGTCGATATATATTAAGCTGAAAACAGATTCTTGTTAACCTAAAAATCTTGCAACACCTCGACAATCTTGAAGCTTTGAGAACCCGAAGCCTTAAAAACCCTTGTTGTCGAACGACCAACCAACAAGAAAACCTTTACGAGATCGACCTCGCTTCCTATTTTATGAACCAAAGCTCTGATACCAATTGTTAAACTTATGTCAACAACCCGGAAGCGAACTATGCGGAATACCGAACTCGTAAAGTAAATCGACACACATGTGCACACCCGAAACCCGACTAAAGAAGAACCCACACGTATGATCCAAACGATTGCGTTTATTGATCAAAGGAAAAGAATGAACGGTATAATGACCCCTCCACCCTCACATCTTTACTGTTGAGATGAGGGGGAGAAAAACCAACTCAAAGAGTTAAACTTGGCTGCTAACACAAAGTAGAAAACCTAGACTCGACTCTCGAATGCTCGAACTTAGCGTATTGTTTGACACCCTATATATAATAGTTATAGTCGGCTATGCATTGTGTATAATGCATGGAACCGACCGACATATAGTCTTTCCTATTTGACTACACATGAACCAATGTTTCACTAAAGCCCCTATACTATAAACTATAGACTAATATGGATACTAAAATATCAACAGTTTGCATAATCATTTTATGAGTAGTACTGTCAACTAAACTAATTATGAGTGTCTTATTATATAACCAACATTCAAACATTTGTTATTTTATTATCACAACATGAACAAGTTGAATCACATTTAAACACTCTATTCTGCAACGTGTTTTGTAAGCAGATTCTTAGAGTTACATATCAAGTAATCACTTTAAAATGCAATGCCAAATGCCAAGTTATGTGGCCCATGAATCAACTTCTATTGTTTAAAATCGGATATTTAATATTATCCCAGCCCAATGATTCTAAATTTCCAATCTACAACATAGTTTGTAAATGATGTTCATGTTCCAGTAGTTTACTAGTTTTAACTTTTAACGGGTACTTGTTATTTTTTATTTGACATTAATATGGTTAGACATTTAATTTGGCTTGATGTTATATATGCTTCTAAACGTTACAGTAATGTTCTTGCTGCAGAAAATCAATGTTGGATGTAGTTTTGTGTTTTATTGAGTTTATTGACCAAACATAGGTCCTTTCGCAGTGACAAAATAAATCCTAGCTCAAAAAACTATTTTTGGATGACCAAACATAGTCTCAATAGCGTTAATATCGAGGTACCTAAAAATATTACTAAGAAACCGCGACGTTCATATAGATTAAAAAGTGACAAGAGTTTTTCTAAAGGCATACATCTATATCGATGATGATGACGAAGAAAGTGTTTCTCTTGTGAACTTATATATCAAAGAGAAAAAGGATGTATCCTGGAAGAGGTCCCAACAACAGTAATGGTTTCCGCATGCAATCAGACGGTGATTTAGGTGATGATGATGGTCAAGATCATTGTGAGCTTATGTGCGAACGGATAAGTGTGAGGAGACACTTTTGGATTATTTTTTTTAATCTACTTTTGGCTTTGTATTTTGACGTTTGGATTATAATACAATGGTTTTGAATAGTTCTGATAATAATAGTGCTCTTGTCGAGTATTTGATTGTTAACGAAAGAGAGAAGCTTAAGGAGACTAATGAGTACAAACGAGCAGTTGAGGAAGAATTGTTAGCCAGAGAGAAAGCCTTAAAAGTTCAGGTACAATTTAGCAAAGACTGACCTGTGATGCTATTTTGTACAAGTTATTGTTTTATACTTGCATATCATTAAGGGCATCATTTGCAGATCCATTTACTTATAAAACTACTCCGTATTTTACCTTTCTTGAAAATGTGTAACCTGTATGTAGTATGACCAAGTTTCTTTTGACCATATACCAAGTGCTATTGCTGTGGGTTTTTCATGTTTGATATTGTTGCATGTATAAGCTGCATCAGAATTAGGATCATATGTAGCTAGACTAGAGGCCGCAATTTCAAGCTACTTGCTTAAGAAAATTCTGCTTTGGGTTGCATTATCCCAAATGAGGATATTGGTCAAATCATATTTGAAAGTTGCCCGAAGTCTATTTCTTATGCTACAACCTCCTAAATCGGTTTATTTTAGGGATTTAGATTATACTCGTAATTGTTATGATATTGTTTTGTAATTAAATTTATAATATGCTCATGCAGTCATGCATTACTATGTTAAACAAACTCTTTTCAACACCAGTGGTCCACCACAAATTGTTACCAAACTCTTCAAGAATAAATTTCTTTTGGCTGAAACCGTTGTTTCTTTGTTTTAATCACAACTTCTAATTGAAAATAAATAAATAAAAACAAAAGAAAAAAGAATTATTTTCTTTTTAAGAAAAGAAAAAAGAATTATTTAGTTGGAAGGGAGTCATAAAAAGTTGAAACTTGTCCACAAAGTCATCACCAAAATTTCAAACAATTAGAGTGTTAATGAAAATGACTACAAATTGTTTGATGAAACGTCTCAATAAATTATTTATTTAGTTATTTATTTTAGTTTTGCACTTTGAAGTTACACTATCAAGAGTACATACTTATTTTTTTATGAAAAAAAATAGTTTTTGATGTTTAATCTTTACAATCACGGATAAACAACTTTTTGAAATATGATGAACTTCGTGTTATTGATGAACAACAATTTATTATTTGATGAATTTATATATAATTTTTTTGAACGACGATTGAATTAGAAACTAGCAAGAATCTAGATAATAGTACAAATGGGGGATAAAGCGTTACAAGGGTAATCAAACCACTTTATCCAATTTAAAGATTTTTTTTTTTTTTTTTTTTTTTTTTTTTTTTTTTTTTTTTTTTTGGCATCTACTAACAATCCAATTGAAGGAATACATCTTGATATCATTGAAGATAAGATCTTTAGAAGGTTTCTTGGAGGAGAAAATAACGTTGTTCCTGTATCGCCATATGGACCAAATTGTTGTTTGGACAACAATATCGAAGAATCTAGTGAACTTCCCCTCAAGAGGTGTATGATTTGCCAAATGAACTAAGTCATGCAAACTGAGGAGCGCAACATTCGGAATCCGCCTCCACTTGAAAACATTTGACCATAAATCTTTTGCTATCTTGCAATGAAGAAATATGTGTTCTTCCATTTCAATTCCATTATCACATAGGGGCATTTTACAGAATCCAAATCCACACCCCTTCAATCAAGGTTACTACGCGTTGCCATCCTACCATTCATCACTCTCCATGTATTGATATTTACTTTGAAGGGGACATCATGGTTCCATCTAGTTTCAACATAGGAGGCGGGTGGGGACATAGACGTGATGTAGAATCTCATACCCTTTACTGTAAAGCATCTTGAGTCGTCTATAGAGCATTCTCAATTTTCTTCTGAAATTGTTAGGTGGAGTTGAGATAGGAGACTTACGAGATTGGCAAGTTCTTCAAGTTTTGGAGTAGTCTTGGGTTCATTGTGTCATGCCCATTGAAAAAGAAGCCAAGGAGGAGAAGTTGTGTCCTCAGGCCCAAAAGACGCAAGCTGGTCAGAGAACACAGGAACAATGACAGCAGGTGAGGTCAAAACAGAAGGTTTCCTATAAAAAAACATTATAGTTCGGGTTGGTGTCAAAGCGATAAAGCCTAGGGAACGAATCTTTTAAGGGCGAGCCACCAATCCAAGAATCATGCCAAAAGCTAGTATATTGGCCATTTCCAAGTTTAATCTTGAAAATAGAAGGGATACTTATGTTGACGTTGAGTAGATTGTTCCTTAGCTTCACAATTTTATACCAAACACCAGAGTTCGATCTTATGGTTGAGTTAACATTAAGGCTCTCCAAAGATCCATATATAGAACGAATAACTTGACACCATAGTGCTTGTTTCTCTGTATGAAACCTCCACCACCATTTAGCGAGCATAGCTTGGTTACAAGTCCTTAGGCCACCAATACCAAGTCCTCCATGATCTCGAGGGTACAAGACTTTGTCCCAAGCAATCTAGGGGATCTTGTTATCATCCGTGGAACCTCCCAAAAAGAAATTCCTCCAAATACTTTCAAGCTTCTTAATTATCTTTTTAGGTTCCTTGTATGTAGAGAAGTAGTAGACACCCTAACTACCAAGAACAGATTTAATAAGAGTGAGGCGTCCACCAATAGAGAGGGACTTGGACTTCCATTTAGATAGCCTTTTATGAAACCTATCAACAAGAGGCGTCCAATGGTGACATCTTGACATCGAGGCTCCAATGGGACGTCCCAAGTAAGTACATGGAAATTGAGAAGCTATACAACCAAGGTGGAAGCAAGGGAGTTTAACTCAACATCAGATACACCAACTCCATATAACTTACTTTTGTTGAAGTTGACTTTAAGGCCGGAAGCAAGATGAAAACAAGTGAGGATCCTTGACAAATTCATAGCATTAGACCTAGACCACTCCCAAAATCAAAGCATCATCTGCAAATTGTAGATGTAAGATATGGATCATGTCTTTGCCCACTTTAATACCCTTAAAAATGTTGTTGTTTGTCGCTTCAAGAAGAGCAACAATAAGAGCTTCAACCACCAATATGAATAAGAAAGGGGAAAGAGGATCTCCTTGAGGAAGCCCCCTTTCAATTTTGAATTCTTTTGTTGGAGAGCCATTAACAAGAACCAAAGCAAAAGCCGAATTAAGGCATGAGTGAATCCACGACCTCCATTTAGAACTAAAACCCATTTGTTCTAGGATGGAAAATAAAAAAGACCAACTTAAGGAGTCAAAGGCCTTTTCAAACTCAACTTTTAGGAACATGAAACGTTTTTTGTGTTTCTTAGCCTAAGCGATGATCTCATTTACCATTAGAGGACCATCAATGATTTAACGACCTTTTATGTATGCCATTTGAACCTCTCCAACAACCGAAGGTAACACTCGAGATAGGCGATTAGCAAGGATTTTTGCAATGATTTTGTATTGGCTACCAATTAAACTAATTGGACGAAAGTCACCAATCACCAAGGGGTCTTCAACCTTTGGAACCAGAGTAATGAATGATGAGTTAAAACCCCGTGGGATAAAACCTAAAGCTTCAAAATCTTTAACATATGATAGTATATCTTGTTCAACAATATTCCAATGTTTTTTTAAGAATTTAAAAGAGAACCCATCGGTCCCCGGTGCCTTGGAACTTCCACAATTCCACACAATTCCACGCCGCCTCTTTAATTTCATCAAGGATGAAAGGGCTATCAAGGAGAAGTGATTCCTCTAAGGAGAGTAGTTTGAAAAGATTACTTGAATAAAGAGGTTTCGAGTGGTTATCTTCTTGAAATCTAACATGGAATGAGTTAAAGATGTGACTTTTTAATGCTAAAGGCTTTGTGATCCATTCTCCATGTATGTTAAGCCCATTGATTATAGATCAATTTCATCTATTATTGATAATTCCATGAAAGAAGTGCGAGTTTTCATCACCTTCTGTGGCCCAACGCAGTTTTGCCTTTTGCTTCAGATCCTTAACTTTACGACGTTCTAAGTTGGCAAGAAGCTTGATGTAAGAATTTCTTGATTCAACTTCGATTGAGGAGAGACAAGTGGATTCAGCTTTCGTATCCAAACTATCAATTATGTTTCTGAGTTCCACACATGCTACTGTATCAGGGTCTTGTAAGGTTGAACGCCATTGCTTAATTGAGCTTTTCAACCTCTGTAACTTTAGTTTGAAGCCTATTAAAGAGTGCCCGTTTTTAAATAGTGAACCCACGGTAGGCAGACCCGTAACCGGAAGTGTCCATGAAGACCTTACAAGATCAGGGAACTCGTGATGCTCAAGCCATGTATTAAAGAGTTTGAAAGGTGTTGGGCCAAAATCTGGAGCAGAAGTTTTTAGAAGAATGGGAGTGTGATCTGAGAATTCTCTCGAAAGAGCTAAGACGTTTGTGTTCGGCTAAAGATGAACAAAATGATTGGAAACAAGAAAGCGGTCAATCTTACTATGCTTAGAACCAATGTTATTCATTCTAGTAAAACATCCCACCCCCCATGAGGAGGTCACGCAGCCCTGTAGAGTGAATAAAATCATTGAAAAATGAGGCACTTCTTTTAACAATAATTGTTCCTAACCTTTCCGTCTCATACCTTACTTCATTTAAATCCCTAAGGAGAATAGAGAAGCTGTTGTGATTTTCAATCAAGCTAGCCAAATTATTCCAAAGTTTCTTTTTATTTCAGTTGTCATGTGGTGCATACACGACAACTATGAGACAAGAAGGATCAATATTCCGCCATCTGCCATGAAGCGCAAGATATCCATCTCCCTTTAATGAGTCGGTTAAACTAAAGTGAGTTGTATCCCAGACCGCGAGAATGCCACTAGATTTACCATTTGACTCATTGTAAACAAATTCAAATGGTGAATTATTCCAAAGTGATTGAACAGTAAATCTGTCAAACGTACCTATATCGTTTCTTGTAATCCGAGAAAAGTCACCTTTTGATCATTACAAAGTCTTTTAATCCAAGACTTTTTGTGATCCTCCCCAATTCCCCTTATGTTGAGAGAGAGAAAATTCATTGGTAAACATTGTGTTTACCATTAGCAAGGATACTTTCAATGTCCCTTTCCTTGCCGTTCATCTTAAAGCCAATTTGGTTGCCAACATGTATAGTATTAGAGTCCTCATTCGATTCAAAGAATGAATCATTTTTCAAGATTCGTATGTTACATCTTTGAATATTGGATAAATAATCAGATATTGCAATGTTGTCACAAGAAGTAGAGGTAGAATGGATGGGTGTGGAGTATTCGGTTTGTTGGTTGATTTTCGAATTAGTTTTTTGGGTTGCGTAGCATAGCCTCTAACACCCTTAAATGGATCAAAGAGCTTTAACAAAGTGAACCTTTTTATTCTAGTAGGGTTTTGGTTTCTATTTGGGAAAGTGGTGGCAGGGACAGAGTGTGAACATTCACTAGTGGAGGAATGGTTTTGGTTTTTGATATGTATCGTGTTGGGCTTCCAGAGTTAGACAGCCCAAATTGTTTAGGTAGTGAGATATTGGATAGAGTGTGGCCTGTGGGAACATTATGATATTTTGAAGAAAGTGGGGGAAGAAAAGAAGATACATTTGTTGACCTAACATGTGATTCTTTAGTGTCATGGTCAGACTTGTTTGTCTAGTTGACCTCTTTCCAATACAAAGAAGTGGACCCTTCCTCAAGTTGGTGACCTGCCTGCAGCTCACAAAATTTATGACCACAAGCATTTTCTATATTAGGATGATTGTCAGAGTCGTTTGAATTGGTGCCCACACGTGATTCTCCACCGAAGAAATCATCACCCACCAGAAAACCGCCGTAAGTGTCAACATGCTAATTTCCGCCCTCATTCTCATCTTTACCATCTCGTAGATCATCATTGTTACCTTCCTCATCACCATCTTCGTCGTTGCATGGCTCACCCTCAACAGAATCCTCTTCGTCTGAAGAAGAATCCTAACATAGTTAATTGCATTAATTCATACTTAAGTTAATTACCCAGATGGAATACACAAAACATGGCAATTATAAGTTAATTAGAATCCTAACATAGTTAATTACATACTTGCAAGTTTATGATTGCCAACAAAGAATACACAAAATATGGCAATCTAAATACAATAACTACTTAATCCAACTGCATTGCTTGCTCCTGAGAGCTTCCTTCACTGTCAACCTTTTTTGTCAACTTCTTTTGTAGAATTCTCTGGCTTGGTACCCTTCTAGGAATGACAAATGGTCTTTGTTGATTTGGTTGGATAGCTTGATTTGGTTGAGTTGCTTGAAAGACTTGGCTGGCTTGAGTTGGGATACCCTGACTTGCTTGATTTTGAGTTGTCTGACTTCCCTGACTTGGTTGAGTAGAACCACTTGCTTAACCTGCCCTTTCCTCACCAAACGAAAATGCAAAACCCTTGCTAGTTGGCTGATGTTGCCTTAAAGTCCTTCTTGCACCAGTTATTGCAAATTGTAATCCACTAACCTTTGTAAATGCACTTTGCTGAGATTGAGTATGCATACCTGGAATATCAAATCCCCTTACATCACTAACAACACTGCCACCACTTCCACTCCCACTTAAACCTGTTTGACTAACACCCACACTTGAACCTCTATCATTCCCAACATTATGAGACACATTTGATGAAGTAGGTGGTGGGACATGGTCACTAGCAGCCTATGGTCATTAGCATTGGCTTCATTCTTACTTGGCCTACTAACTTTTCTTTTTGGCTTAACAGGTTTTTCAGCTGCTGCTTCTTTACATCCTTTTTTGTTATGACCTACTTTAAAATAGTTCTGACAAGTCATAGAAACACCTACCTTTGACACCCTTGTGGAGCTTCCACCTTCACCTTTTCCACAGCCTTACATCCTCTATCTAACTCAAAAAATGCTTTAGACCATGTTTTAGGATCCTTATCCATCAAATATTTATGGGCACTAGGGTTTGCAGCTTTGATTTTGTCCATGACTTTATTGAGCCACTGTGGGTATGTAGCTTACATGCTCCCCAAAACAAATTCCTAAATTCTTCACCACTGTATTGTTTCCTAAAGTTCTCATATATGTATCTAGCACATTGTCTGTGCTCAGCTTGAGGCATAACTTGTTTCACAGCCTCAATCGGACCCTTATGTTGATCAGACATCAGTGTTAGGCCTGCTCCATTTGGCATGTCCAAATCATCACCTACCAACTCTAAAAACCAACACCAAGTATCTTTATTCTCTACACTAACCACAGCCCAAGCAATAGGGTAAATTTGGTTATTGCCATCTCTTCCTATTGCAGTTAGTATCTCACCTTGATTTGGTTTCTTTAAAAAACACCCATCTAAAGCAACCACTCTCCTACAACCCCTTTTAAACCCTTCCTTTAACCCCCCAAGACAAACATAGAACCTATAAAAAACAGTGGCCCCTTCCTCATTGTGTGTGACTCCTAGTTTAACTGTTGACCCAGGGTTGCTATCCAATAACTCCTTTCCATATGATCTTAACAGAGAATAATGTTCTTCAATAGTTTTCTCAAATTCTGTCAATGCCCATTTCTTAGCAGCCCTACACTGATTAAGACTTACAGTGCACTTATACTTCTTCATTACACAAGCTTAATTTCTGGATTTTTCCTAATTTTCTCACCAAACTTTTTGCCTATCTATTTGTAGTCCACTAATGACCCATACTGAAAGTTTCTTACACAAGTATGTTCAGATATCAATGATATAACCTGAAAGGTTCTCTCAGAAGTTAGCATACAACCTAAAACTAAACTTAGGCACATCTTCTGCAATTTCACTAGGAAACCTAAATTGTTTTATTTGTTTACCTTTCTCAGGGTCCTTTAACTTACCTGGTGGTCTTTGCCCACACACAGCAATAATCTTGTGTGAAGCACTCCTTTCATACCAGATGGAGTAGCCATTGGCCAAAGCATAGTTGGTCAAGGCTTCTTTCAACTTGGCAACACTTTCAAACTTTAGACCAACCTGTCAACAAATATTTCATATTAACATTCACATTAAAATGTTGCAATACACAAATGACACTATAATTCATTAAGTAATTTACCTTCGAGGCTTGCATCCTCCAATGTGTACTTTCATCATGTGTAGGATATCTGTCTTGAGTGGCTTGTACACCCAAAAATGGGTCTTGTAAGTTCCCATCAGAATCCACATCATTCATCTTCCTCAACAACTCATCAATGAACTCATCATGCTCAACAAATACTTCACTTCTGTCACCACCTCTAGGTCTAGTATTGGTAGGATTTGCAGCCATATCAGGAACTGATGTAGCTTTGGTCTTTACCCTACTTGTTTTCCTAGTTCTGTGCTGAATTAATTCTTTTTCACCAGTACTTAAATAGTCAATTGACTTGTCTAAAAGTGCACTATCAACACTGTCACTCTCTTCTAACATACCAGTATCAACATAATCACTATCATCACTGTCACTAGCACTTTCAGATGCATTAGTTGTTGCCACAACTAAATCACTAACACCAACATCACTAACACTTACCTTACCCTTATCACCCCCACTTGCCTTACCCTTAAACTTATCACTAGCAGTAGCAATTCCTACTTCCCTTTCAATCTCTTGCTCAGCCCAATTCACCATTTCATCTTTACTAAATTCATTACAGTACCTTTTTTGTACCTGTTGCTCTATACTTAGAAGTAAGTGTATCAGGGCCATTGATAGCTAAGTACTTGCTAAAGTCAAGGTTTGTGTGGTCTACATAAACTTCTAATTTCCCAAACAACCTTGCAAGATCATACATCCTATTGCATTCCCAATCACAATCTAATTTTACTAAACCCTTATGCAACTCACTATGTGGCATTTTATAATATAGACCAAATACATGAGCACACGCAGTATACCTCTTCACATGTTCCATCAAATCGTTGAGTGACAGCCTAGCAATATACGCGTGCAAAATAACTCCATCCTCGTACTTTAAAGGATCTTCCTTGAAAATACCATCATTCCATACATCTAACTCAATACCATTGTCACTAGGTACCACCATTCTGTGAAATACATAATCGCAAATTAGGGTTAGTAAATCAAAAATCAAGAACAGTAAATTAGGTTTGGAATAATTGGGGAAATCACTTAATTTATTGTTGTACTTAACTACTTACTAGAAAACCTTGTAAAGCAATCAAATTGAAAAAACAATGGTTGATTTTAGCATGAATCGATAATTAGGGTTTTTTGTTTGGGGGAAATTGTGTGAGATCGTGTGTGGAGTTAGGAAAGTAGTTTTGGTGAAATAAAGATCGTTTATATTTTAAAAAAAAAATAAAATACATATGACGGAAAGCGGGTCAAAATAACGGTTTTTTTTTACAAATAAACGGGGTCAATAAGGTCCACCTTGCCAACTCAGCTAATCTCTTTGCCATGTGAGATGAGTACACAAGTTTGCAAATATTAGTAAGTTAAGACTCCAAGATAGCATAATTAAAAGTTCGTTCCACAACTCACTAAAATGTGTCAAGTTTGATATATTTAGAAATCATTATCCTTTTAAAAAAATTTGATTTTTCTAAACCGTATGTTTTTTTATGAAGGACAATTATTTTGAGAGTATAACACAACCATCTATATATGCAACATATCAACAACCGAGCCATTATTCCAAAATTTTCTTGGGTCCGAAGAAATGAGTCATCGAAATGATGAGTCACCATTGATATATGCGAGCCCATTAATATAGTTAGGTATATGCATTAATTTTTAGGGAATTAGAGTGTATATAATAGGAGGACAAGCACAACATGCATGGCTGCCATTGTCCATTGTTGTATGATGTATACTTGGTTCGTTATTCTCGTTTCCTTGTGCATTACCTTAAGATTCTTTCTGTTTAGCCAGAGAGACGGCAGGAAGTTACCACCAGGGCCGTCATTCCTTTCCTCCCACATCCTACTGCTAACCAATTCTCTCTTAGGGATTGAACCCGTCCTCAGAAAGCTTAAGTCTAAGTATGGACCACTCATTACTCTTTCTTTCGGTTCTCATCCTATCATATTTGTCGCTGATCATTCTCTAGCTCACCAAATCCTCATCAAGAATGGAGCTGTCGTCTCTGACCGCCCAAGAGTTTTTGGTTTCAGAACCATTACTTCTGCCTCCTATGGCCCTACCTGGCGGGCACTTCGTCGCAATCTTACTTCTGTATTTTTGCACACGTCCTGCGCCAAGTCCTTTGCATGGGCTCGCAAGTGCGTCCTTGGTAGCCTAATTGGTCATCTCCAGAAGCATGATAATGGGGCTGCGGGAATCTTAGTACTTGATCATATCCGTTTTGCCATTTTCAGCCTGTCGCTACTTATGTGCTTCGGTGAGAAGCTTGATGAGTGTCAAATCAGTGACATCGCTAGTGTGCAACGTTGTTTGCTTTCGTGGTCCATTACCAGGAAGATAAATGTCAAAATTGTGTTTCCAAGATTGTTCAAGATATTGTTTAGAAACACATCGAAAATCTATGACAAATTGCGCAATGATCAAAAGCAAAAGTTGATGTCGCTCATCAAATATGGACGGCGATCACTAGGAAAAGAGCATATTGCTTACATTGACACATTGATGAGTCTAAAGCTTCCGGATGAAGAGGCTAACAATAAAAGTGATAAAACACTCACGGCTAAGCAGATGGTGAGCATGTGTGGTGAGTTTCTTAACGCTGCCACAGACACCACCTCTACTACTCTGCAATGGATCATGGCCAACCTTGTAAAGAATTCTAACATTCAGAGAAAACTCTATGATGAAATTGTTGCAGTCGTGGGACCCCCACCTCGTTCGCCACTGCCAGGAGCAGAGCTAGAATTGGTTATAGAAGAAGATGATCTAGAGAAAATGAAATACTTGAAAGCCGTGGTTTTGGAAGGGCTTAGGAGACACCCACCGAGTCATCTTGTGGTACCACACAAGGTAATGGCGGATGTAGAAGTGCAAGGGTACATGATTCCAAAGGGAGCAACCATCAATTTCATGGTGGCTGAGATGGGTTTGGATCCAAATGTCTGGGATGATCCCATGGAGTTCAAGCCTGAGAGGTTCTTGTCGGATGATTCTAGTTATATTGATGTGTTTGATGTAACTGGAAACAAAGGGATCAAGATGATGCCATTTGGTGTCGGAAGAAGAACGTGTCCTGCCTCTGATTTGGCTTTACTTCACTTGGAATACTTTGTTGCCAATTTGATATGGTATTTCCAGTGGACCCAAACTGATGGTTATGATGTTGATCTCTCCGAGAGGGTCGACTTCACAAATCTATTCAAGGGTACCGTAAATTTAACTACATTCATCGATATATACGTGCCAAGTATAAATCAACAATTAATAGTATGCTATGTGAAAAGTAAGACTGTAAGAAAATGAAGTACTATTTGATATTTCATACGTACATTGTATCTTTAAATGAAAATAAATGAGACTTATTACTGATATGCCAATTATCATTAAGTCCCCATTCGATAAACATTCAAATGATGTGCTAAGTACAATCCACTAAGGGTGTGTTTGTTCTTTTAAAAAATGTCTTGCTACCATCTTACCTCTTACCAAGTTAGATGTGGTTAGACATTGTGTTGTTTGTTTTTTTTATTTTGAAACTGAACTATAACAAATAATCTAAAAGTATATAAAATAAATACTTTGGCAAACGGGAAAAATAATATTTAAATAAACTTTAATGCAATATAATACTACGTATCGGATAAAACAAGTTGGGATTGCATGAGATTCTTTTTAGATACGCTAGATATTGCCTTGGAGAAAATTGCCTCTAAATATAAAGTAGACGGTGTGGTGTTACTCATCTCTCGCCGTTCCATGGTGGCAGCTTCGCCAAGCTTTGTCACCGCACGGGGGTCTTCGCCATAGCTCGCCAAACCACAACTCCTCACTTGCACGACGAGGGAAACCACTGACATTGTTATCATTTGATTGGGCACATTTGAAATAAAAACGGTAATATTATAAATACAAATACATTACACATTCTTTTCACAAACAACACTTTACTCTCTATATCCAAATCAAACAAAAAAATGTCTCAAAATCCAAACGAATGCGACTATTTCACGAACCTCCTCTCCTCAAACCCACAACAATACGAGGGTTCGTCAAACCAGTCTACCCCCTTGTCACAAAATTCTAACTCGTTGTCGCCACAAATACCTCAATATGGTACGCAACAATTCAATCACGAGACAATTTACCTTAATCAACAATATGCGTTTCAACAAGGATTCGCAAATCATCCCCAACAACGATTTCCGGCACCACAGTTTTTTAACCCGTCACAACCGTCAACGTTTCCTCAATCTCAACCAGAACAACACTTTGAATCATAACCATCGGGTTCACAATTCAAAGTACCACAAACACGTGAACCGGGCAACGGTAAAGGAAAAAATCCATGGCCAAAAAATCAAAAAAAGTCGTGGATTTGGACGCCGACGATGAAGAGGACTTGGAGGAGCTAGGTACACGTGTGAATAGAAAGTGGAGCAAGGATGAAGAAAGGCTGCTTGCGGAAATTTGGGTAGAGGTCTCTCAACATAAAGATATCGAAAATGACCGTTCCAAGGATTTCTTTTGGAACCAGTTTTGGATATTCAACCTTCGTTCTGACCGTGAGCCTCGTGGCAAAAATATGCTCACGGGTAAATGGACAAGGATTAATGGTGATTGTCAAAAATTCATCGCTGTTTACAAACATTTGCAGCGTAAAAGCGGTGAAAATGATCATGATCATCTCAAAAATGCGAAGACCAACTTTGAACACCGCTTTGAAAATAAAAGTTTCATGTATGTTTACGTTTAGAAGATTCTGAGAAACTACCATAAATGGGATGCCGAGGAGCCGATTGACATCGCATGTCTCGAGGATATATTCGACCCTGACAAGCGACCTCGTCCTCACGGTGCGAAAAAGAGCCGAGCTGCAAAGAAACAAAATTCGACTTCAACATCGAGTGCGGCGAGCTCCGGTGGGAGTCAAACGAGAACTTTTTCAGGACAATTATCCGAAAAATATTCGCAAAAAGCCGACGTTCAAATGGTTTGTTACGAGGCGAGGAGGGAGAAGGAAGTAAAGGCATTATAGATGAAGGGGATGAAGTTTCTCCTGCTAGATCCCGATACGACTACACCGGACAAAGCCGCTATCATTCGCAAGAGATAAGAAAAAATAATGAAGAAATATGAAGATGACGAGTAAAATGTTTAAGGTTCGTATTATTAATATGTGTTGTATTTTATTTCCCGTATCATTTTTTTCGTATTGTTATTTTTAGTTGCGTCTAATTTAATATGTTGTAATGTTTTTTATTTTTATTTTTAATGAAATGAATGTTTATTTGGAAATTTGAATAAAAAACTAAAGTTGTAAATGGTGGGCTACAAATGAGTTAGTTGTGATAAGAGAGGTTGTAAAATGATGTTTGTTAAAGTGATATGACACCCCGTGGGCCCCAAATGAGGAGTTTTGGTGTATCACCACACCTAAGGCTCTAACGCAACAACTGGAAGTTAAACACATCACTCTCCACACTTCTCTCCCTCTACAATGTAATTATTGTCCCTACTATTATTAGTAAAACCTATACATAAAGGGAAAGCCCAATAGTGAGTTATAAATCCACTATTTCCTAAGTTGGAAAAGTGATGTAAAACTGCATATATTATATAAGTTACCAATGGGGAGTCGCCACCCGTGACATCAATACCTCTCAATAATTACATTCTAGTGCATGCTCAATACCGACTTGATTGTTGAAGGGGTTCCCCCGGGCTCAGCCCGGGGAATTCTCTAACGATATTTCTTTGTCTTTTCAGCACTATTATCGAAGACCCAAAAGTCAAGGTCAAACCGAGTCAGACGACCAAGTCATCACCTTGACGATCATGCAGATTTTGGTAGAATCATTTGGCGCCATCCCTGAGACATGAGCAAAACGCTTAGTGTTGCTCTCATATATTATCATATCAGTAACTATAATTGACTTTCCTCTCCAATAGGCTTATTGAGGTTCGTAGACATCCATTGATCAAAGGTAAATCACGTCTCTCAAAGCCATTCAAATAAGACGATCAATAAACTATAAAGTGCCATAGTATGATTAGTTTAATCTCACTCATATTTGATTAACGCTCATTTGAGTACCACTAGAAGGTCATCCTCCATTAACAGAATTCCTAGATGCAGCTACCATTTCTAACTGATTCAAGGTTATCCGTACAACCAAAACTGTAAAGATACCCTAATTTGATCAGTTGATCACTAAAGATTAGAGAAAACGTATTTTCTGAAACAATGAATCCTATACTAAGTGTTTTGGATTGGAATGTAAAACAGAACAAATTTTTTAGAACGTATTTTGGATTTTGGATTGGAAAAATATTTTGATAGAAAAGATAATTGTTCAATGGGGATGGTCGAAAAAATGAACACTGCGACGGTTGTGCGATGGATTGTGGTATTTAATGGTGCGAAGAAAGAACTATGATACCACTTGATAAGCACTTCTAGCGATCAATTAAGTTCCGTCAGAAGATTACAACTAATTAGGCTAGTCAATAAGACAAGAAATAGACCAGCGAAGCTTTAGTTGATTATTAATGGGTGGAAAAGTTGTTATGTTTGTTAGAGTCGCATGATTACAAGAGATGAATAAAGGAAATAGTGAAATACAAATCAATAGCTAATTCTTACGATGACAACTAAAACTACTTAAAAGGAAAATTGGCGTCAAAGTTGGTTAAAGGGTTGTTGGAGTTACGTGCACCTCACACGCCTGGGTTAACCTATTTATGTGCACCTCACGTGCCAAACAACTCAACAATTATTTGTTGCTTATCATATTACCAGTTGCAAAAGCGCAAAATTGTTACCCAAAAATTCAACAATCAAAATCGAGATCACTCAAGAACACATCAGACTTCAATTGGCCCTAAAGAAAAACCGACACACTAACCTAACTGCTCTAATTTTCAAAATAGACAATTAAACAACAACAACACCTATGAAGCAACTTAATAGAGTTGGGGTTAGAAACCTGATAATCGCTAAATCTTTCATACCTAACATACAAAAACTAATTGTAGTTGAACTGAGAGATGAATATGTAAAAGTTAAAACAAAGTAAAGTATAATATAGTTGTAGGTCTTCTTAATCTTAAGTGCTTTTATTAGACTAGTTTTAATAAGGAACCTAACCGACCAACAGCTCTCATGCCAACTCAGCTTTCTCTTACTTAAATTATTTCACCGACCTACTTGATATAATAAGGCGACCTACATCTTCATTTTTCTTTTTTTCATTTTCCATTTTTTCATTTTCAATTTTTCTAACAATAAAATTAAACTCCATTAATAATAAAAAAAAAAAAAAATTACAATAACAACTAATTATTTCAAAAATTAAAAAAAAAATGTAATTTAAAATGTTAGTGTAACATATTACTCCAACAATAGTGACAAAAGAAACAAACCACAAACACCTACAATGTAAATTAGCTTAAAAAAAAAAAAAAAAAAAAAAAAAAAAAAAAAAAAAAAAAACCCTACCTCTTCAACCTTCTTTCGGGTACTGCAACACCCACACACTAAGGGGGTGCTTGGTGAGGGGTTAAAAGGGGTAGAGAATGGGTAAGGTATTCAAAAGTGCTCATCCCATTTATTATTTTGTGCTTAGTTAGTGAGTGCAAAGGGATTGATTACCCCGTAGTGGGTAATCAACCATTATAGAGTAAATTGGGGGGTAAGAGATTAATTACCCACCTCACTCATTTATTTGCATTTCATTTCCCTTTCACTTTCCCCACTTTGAACTAAGCGGGCCCTAAGTTTTTTTTTTTTTTTTTTAAAGGTATTTGAATAAGTCGTCCGAGCGACCCTTTCATCCCAAGTTCACTCAATCGACTGATCACCGACCGACCACCTCCAATTGACGGCCGACAAAAATCCCCTTATTGGAACTAGTTTTACGTACTTCTTATAACTAATAACTAGCGCCACACAAATCATGTACAAAACAATAATGAGTAACATAAAAGCAAAAGTGTTATCCAATTGACCCCAAAACTCAACACTCAAGAGTCAAGACCATCAGACTTGTATAACCTTGAGTTTCAGATTATAACAAAACAAATTAACAACGAACTATAAGAAGGCATATGCACGAATTAGAAAACAAAGTCAGGGTTAAGAACGTGTGTTAATCATCGGGACATTTTTTCGAGTTCTATGTAAATATCTTTTTTTTTTTTTTTTTTTTCCCTATTATTATACAAATAAAGGTCCAAATTCAAAACTTTTGGTGTTATAATAGCAAAAAAAAAAAAGTTGGCTACACAATGTGACAAGTTAATTACATTTTTAGATAATTATCTCTTAGTCGTAATTGTTAGCGTTAGCGATAGGGTATGTGATTGTAGCCGTTAATGAATAATGAAAGGAATGAGTGAATAAACAGGTTGAGTTTGCAATTTGGAAAAGAATGAAAGTAGAGGAGAACTGGAGATATATATACATTTGCGTAAATGATTAAGCCATTAAGCCATTAAGGTACCGTTTTCAATTTCCTGTTTTGGATAATTGGATGTCGGTTTTTGCCAAAAGCCCAAAACATCTCACAATCACAGGCCCGACACATTTCTTTGGCCCAACTTTTTAATTTGGGTGATTTTAGTTATTTTTTAATAAAGAATAATTTCCAAATGATTTTTATTAAAGTTTTTTTTTAAAGAAAAATACATGTATTTTATGAAAGGATTTGTTTGCAAACTTTGCATGCAGGGATTTTTGTAAAATTACACGCCAATACTTTTATGTTAATTTTACTCTAATTAATAATAAATCATGACAATTGTTGTTGCGTAATAGACAGCAACACATTTAACTGTTCTTAAAATTAAATCATGATACTTTAGACCTATAACATAAATCTGATAAGAGAAACACTATGTTCACACAAATTTTACAAAGAAAGTTTCACAAAATAATTTGTCTATGTTTTGATTGGTATTTTGTGCTCTAATTTCTCTTTCTTCTCTTTAATTAACCTAATCACACATAGCCAACTCAATTTTGTGAAATTTGTTTTGTATAATTAATGTGAGTGTAGTATATCTCATCTATAATAGGCCTAAGAATATGAAGACGGCATCTTGAATGATTGGTAGAAATGAAGATGAGTACACAACAACAACAATATCCAATCTCGCTGAAGCGAGATATATCGGGGAGGTGCACCCCTACTCGAGGGTAAAGGGACTGCTTCCAGAAAGACCTTTGACAAGTGTGTGTGTGTGTGTGCGCGCGCGTGCGCGCAAGGAAAGATAGACAATGACATAAACGGGAACATAAAGCAAAAACAAACAAGTGAGACATGACATAAACACATACAGACAATGAAGCAAGGGAGCATGCAGGCCAAAAAGAAAAAGCGCAAGGGGCACATAAGATCAAAATTTACAAACGCAAGGTATAAGGGAATAAAGCAAAACACACAAAACATTAAAAAAGCATTAAAAACGCAAATAACATACAAAAGTAAAATAAAATAAATGTATAAAAGCCATAACGCCAACTAAAGGAAACAAACATACAAGCAAAAAGGAGGATATAGCTAAATAAATATACAAAAGTCGAAAACGCAAATAAGCAAGCAAATAACCTACACCTCTAAAAGGCTAGCAGGGTGTACGTTCAAGCTACCAAGCAACTCTACACCTAAGCGCCCTATTCACCTATCTTAATCCTAGTGAGAAAGTGAATTTGACACAATGTCGTTATTCTTTGAAAATTTACTAACAATATTAAACACAAAATTATATAACATGTAAAGGTTTTTTGGTCAGTAGAAAACCCGAAACCTGTATTTGAATTCGGGTTTCACTAGCTACAAACTTTTAGTTAAAAAGTTTACTAACTGATCATTAAAATTTTAGTTTTTCTAAATGACTAATTAACCAACACATAATGACAAGTTCTGCATTTTCTTTCATTGTACTTTTTTATGTTTATTTCTTAAACTTATTTATGTTTTGACATCATTTTTATCGTTGTTAAAATTTATCTTTTACGAATGTTGATCTATATCTAAATCAAGTAGTCCTTAATAGTCGCGTGCAAATTACTAGCGGAATATCATATGCTCTCGTCTTTGTGTATTATGTTGGTTCTAGAGGACATAAATCACCTAATAAAGTCTTACTCGTGTTAAGAAGAGCCTTAGAAACCCCTTAACATATGTTTGATACTACTTGAGTATTTTGGGCTTTGATTAATGATGAGTCTAATGTAAGTAAGAGCATGCCCATCCATAACTCACGTTAAAACATAACGCAGCGCCACATCAGCTTTTACACTTTAACTTTAACTCAGAAAAAAACACCCACAACAATAACTCAGCCTTAACTCAGCTTTAACTCAAATATTTTCAAATTCTACCCTCAACTAAAACTATTATTTCTTTTAATAACTAATAAAATCAACTTATATTAATACTTAAAATTTAAACATACATTAAACTTAAACGCAAGTTACATTAAACATGAAACATAAAGTACAATAATTAAACATAAAACTAAAATAATTAAACATAAAACTGCGAATCAATAGAACGAATCGTCGGACACCCACCCTTCATGACTCGAATAGGAGGCACTCGAATCGTCCTCACTCGTTGGCACACGGTCTATTCCATTTGCCCATCGCCATTCTGCTGGACGGTTTCGACGATCCTGTTTAGCTTTTGCTCGCTGCTCACGAGCTCTTGCCTCCATTTCTTCCTCATATTCAACACGTAACAATTCTTGCATGTTTTGTTCTTCAAATTCTTCATCAGTCAACCCTCTCCAAATGGGTTGGTTTTCTTCCGGTAGATTGTTCACCGGTTGATCTTGTTGTTGTTGGACAACAGGTTGATTGGGCACCGGTTCATTTTCCGGTGTGAATACCGGAAATATGTCTTCCGGTGGAGTGTTCACGGGTGCAGTTGCATTCTGAATCGTGCTAGAGCTTGGGAATTGCTGGCCAAATTCATGGTGACTTGGAAATTGCTGAGAGAAGTCACAGTGAGTTGGAAATTGTTGGGAGAAGTCACGGTGTGTTGGGAATTGTTGGGAGAAATCCTTGCGAGACATTGTTTGAGAGAATTATGTTAGAGTTGTGTGAGAATTGTTTGTGAGTTGTGTGAACTGTCAAAGGGTGTTAAATAAGCCCATAAATCCCGCCCATACATTTCAAAATTTGAATTTTAAACATTTAAAAATAATCCCGCTTTTGAATTTGAATATTCAAATTTAAACACGTTTAAACTTGAATATTGAAATTTGAATATCCCGCCCATACATTTCAAAATTTGAATTTTAAACGTTTAAACTTTCCTATATATATTATACATTATCATATAATTATACACACACTTCAATTTCTACACAATGGCAAATCGTTGGGATATTGAAGAAGAAACCTTGCTAGCCGATATGTGGCAAGTGGTTCATGAATTCCATGCCGGCGAAGGACCTTTTTGGCAAGTCGTTACAGAAAGGTTCAATGAACAAGCAGTCGGTCCTCATCGGAGCAAATCCCAGATAACGAGCAAGTGGGCACGGATGAACTCTGAATGCCAACAATTTCATGCAATTCATGATAATTTGCAGCCTACACGTGACCCCTGGGTTCGTGTTGAAGATGCAATGAATGTTTTCAAAGAACGCAATGATGGGAAAGCATTCAAATATTTTCACGTTTGGTCGATTTTGAGGTTCAACCCCAATTGGTGCAGGTTTATGGGTTAATGGCTTTTGTATTCCATGAAGATGTGATGTATCGTTTGTGTTTTCTGTTTCGTTTGTGTTGTATCTTGTGTTTGTTTAACTTTTAATTTGAATAAAACGCTTAACGGCTACTTTTCCAACGGCTATTTGTTTAACGGCTACTTTTCCCCTATAAAAACTAGTTTAACTGAACTATATTTTCTCACACAAATATCAATACTATTAACACACACAAAAAATGGCAAACAACCTAGTTGAGGTGCAAAAATCTATTATTTCCCGTTTACGCAGCGAACAAGAGAAGGAACTCAAGTTGGTTAACAGTTTGCTTGGTGAGATAACTCGTTGTATAATGCAGATGCATAGTCGTGCTCCTGAGGTCGAAAGGTTACGTGATATGCCTCAATACCATCCAATCATCAGCGTCGGGTTAGAAACTCTATTAAGAAATGATGAAACAGATTTGCAACTTCAGGTCGCCTTGAAAATGGTTAGGGAACAAGTATTGCAAGTGTGGGAGGAGAAGTCAAATCTAATCGACAATTACAAAGCTATATAAACCGTATCTGTTGTATTTGTTTCTCGTATCGTTTGTAATTGTATTTCCGTATCGTGTGTGTTTGAATAAATCAGTATCGTTTAAAAATTACAAGGGCAAAAATTGTCAAAACATAAACATAAATACAGGGACCAGAAGTGTAATTTTTTTAATCAAATGTGGCTTAACGCCACGTTAGTGGCTTAACTTGCCACGTTAACGTGGCCTTAACATGCCCTCCCACATCAATAACGCACGTTAACGTGCATTAAAACACCCTTAACACAGCCCAAAATGTTACGCATGCGCATGCTCTAAGTATAATTGATGCATGTGTAAATGGATATTTTTTTACGCGGTCTCACAGAGTTAACCCTAGGACCATTTCGACCATTCTATGACCACCTCCAAATGTGCATCTAACGAGTTTTGAACCCTCGACCTCTTGTGAGAAAACAAATGACCTTACCATTAGATCATTTGGTAATGAATTTTGTATTCGATGTATGTATTTCGCCAAATATGTTAGACTCTTGGAGTGGTAAATACATCAATGAATAAGGATGTGGTATATTCGATGTATTTTGAACAATGAACATTATTATATTTTTTTGGTAATCATGGTTTTTGACCTTTTGGCTGACATATCAACGGGGTTTGAACCTACCGTCACACAAACTCAAACAAGGTAAGCCCCTCCCTTTTTAGAAGGTTGTCGTGACCATTCCAGGGTTGATAGCCTCAAGTCCTCTTGCGATTAGGCCCTGTGTGGTTTTGAACATTACTATCTTAGAGGATGATGCAAAAGTTACGAGAGTATTTTATGATGTACTATTTTAGTGCGAAAAGTTGCATAGAAGGCATTAATACATCCTTTAGAGTGGGAGGTACTGTCGAGCCAAGGGTGGCGCCAAACCCACCAGCCCAAAACCGAGAATGGCGCACCACTACCCAACACGCGCCATTCGTTGTTGCGCCAAAATTGCCAGCCGACACCATTTTTTTTTCCTTGTTGCAAGTGACGCAAGGAGCCAAGGAGGAGAAGGTTTTACTCTTGTTAGTGTTTTTTTGCACCATTAGTCCTTATTTTGTTACTGTTAGTCCTTATTTAATTATGTAATGTGTTTTGTATTAATGAAATTAAATTTTAGTTAATATTATGTGTTTTAATTTTAAATTTATATATCTCTAATAAATTATGTAGATGAAAAAAAAAAAAAAAAAAAGGCCAACTGCATCACATTTTCTGGTGCCAACGGTAACGGCACAAAATGTGGTGTCAAAGGGTTTCTGGTGCCGTTTTGTGTTTTGACAACGTGGCGGCACTTTTTGAGAACAGCACGAGCCGAACGGCTCCACGATACCCACCGCTCTTTGAGCTGGGGGTACGGTGGTGCAAAAGGGTGGAGACATTCTACCAGCCCAAAAAAACAAACGGCTCACCACACCATGTCTCGTGCCGTTCCCAGCACATCACACCACGCCATTCTATATTTATTATTATTATTATTATTATTATTATTATTATTATTATTATTATTATTATTATTTTGGTGGGTTTGTGTTTGTATGTTGTATTTGTGTTTGTGTTTGTGTTTGTGCTTGTGTCTTTTTTTTTGGTATTATATTATTATTATTATTATTTGGTGTTTGCAGGTTGCAGGCAAGAAGAAGAAGGAAGAAGGGATTAAAAAAAAAAAAAAAAAAAAAAAAAAAAAAAAAAAAAAAAAAACATTCTTTTCTTATTCATCTTATAGCATTTTATTTTGAGTATTTACATTTTTAGCACCATTTGACACTTTTTTACATCGTTGGTCTTTAGTATGTTTGCAATGTTAATCCCTAAGTTATTTTTTATTAGTTAATCTAATTTGTTTTAATTTTAATTTTATATATCTCTAAATTATGTAAATGGAAAAAAATGGAGAATAGCACTACATTTTCTGGTGCCAACGGTAACGGTACAAAATGTGGTGTCAAAGGTTTTCTGGTGCCGTTCTGTGTGTTTGCTGACGTGGTAGTACTTTTGGAGAACGGTACCACGGTACCCACTGCTCTTAGAGCAGTGGGTACGGTTGAGCCGTTGGGCTCGTGCCATTCTTCAAAATTCCTGCTACGTCAGCAAAACACATAACGGTACAAGAAAACCTTTGGCACAACATTTTGTGCCATTACAGTTAGCACCAGAAAATACGGTGCCATTCTCCATTTTTTTTTCCATTTACATAAAACAATAATAATAACTAAAATAAACTTTATTAAATTAAAAAAACATACAAACATTACATTAAATTTCAAAAAAGGCGCATAAAAATAAAAACCTAGTACATAAACATAGAAATAAAAACATAATCCTCGTTGGTAGGATACTTTGCCCGGATTCGTGCTTGTTGGGCTTTCACGACCGCCGCATTGACCGGATCCATCTTGCTTGTTTCCATTTGTAGCACTCGCATCTTCTCGACAATCCTTCGACTACCACCTTGCATCTTCCCCTTCCCCTTCGTCTTCGTCTTCTTCGACGTCGGGATCACCTCCTCTTCATCTTCATCTAGATGATAGGATGCATGGTCGGAATTTGGTTGTGAAGCGGTGCCTTAGTTTTGTTGTTGATTTTGTTGAGTAATTTATTGATATTGTTGCATTTTCCATTGACTAAATAACATTTGTTCTTCGGGATTCATGTATGGGTTTGATGGGAAGGTAGGAAAGTAAAGCGATTGATTGTATGGATTCGAAGACTGGCCCGGATTGTTGGCCGGATTTGAAGACGCGCCCGTCATTTGGTTCGACGGGTCATTGAGCATGCTATTAATCCATAGTGAATTAGGATTCATTTTGGTTGGAAAAGAATTAAGAAGAGTAGATAATAATACGTGTTGGAAGTGTGTGTAATTTGTTAAAATTTAAGGTTTTATTTATAGTTAAATTACTATTATTATTATTATTATTATTATTATTATTATTATTATTATTATTATTATTATTATTATTATTATTATTATTATTACTATTGGTCAAATATTAAAGACAAACGGTAATATTACCGTTTTATGCAAACCAAACGCTCCCTTCCTCGGTCAACCATTTCAAATGCAACGGTCGGAGAAAAAAAAAAAAAAAAAAAAAAAAAAAAAAAAAAAAAAAAAAAAAGCTTCGTGTGGTTACTATGGCGCGAGGAGGTTTGGCGCCATACACAGTAATTTTCTGGTGTCGTTCTTTGGCACAACCGTACCTTCCCTCTTAGCACAATTTATTGTTTGTGTGTGCATGGCGGAGATAGGGAGGGGTCCTGGGGTCATGTGCCTCGTAGCAAAAAGAATTGTAGTGTAAATATTTTTAAAATATATATATATATATATATATATATATATATATATATATATATATATATATATATATATATATATATATATATTTAATTTGCCCCTCTTAATAATCATTTTGTAATGTAGTTTTTAAAAATTATCAAAATGTATCCCTTTGAGAAAAAAATTTTAGCTTCGCCCTTGTGTGTGTCTGCAGATAGCTTGCTTGTGTAGTTGTGTGTTTGTATTTTCGTGATCTTCTGGTTGTATTTTAGCCAACGCGTTAGCTTTTGAAATACTCTTGAAACTGTTCATACGTAAATATATCGTTAATAGAAGGGCACTTTGGTAATTCTTGTGATCAAAATGTGTTGTATACTTTTCCTCCTAGCCAATCACATTTTTCTTGTTTTTAAAATTTTTAATACTTTAATATCTCATTAAATATTATAAAAAAACTAAGAATTTAATATGTATCCAGAATATTACTCGGAAACCCTGAACTTAGAGTTGATTGTTAAAGTTGATCCTTATATTTCGTGTCTAGCACTTTTATTGCTCAACTAATTTAATGAAGAGTAAAAGAATACTATGGCATAAATATTATTTAGGTATAGGAGTAGGAGTATGTAGTTTCATTTGCACGTATCCACATACTTATTAAAATATATAAAATAAATTAAAATTATGCTTGATTGGTTTTAGCTACTGTACCCGAAGTATTCTTATAAACAAATTACTAATTACTAGAATGGTACACGCGTAATGCGGCGACGGCTAACCTGTGATTATATTTGAGTTATTCGGTTCACGTTTAGTTGTCTTCATACTTTATAAGTAGATATATTAGAGATGGTTAAACCAAATAATTTTAGTTTGAACAACCAACCACTTCCTAACCAACCTGCTTTATAACAAATTAATTTTGAAATATTTCTATCATAAGTAAGAAAAAAATCTGAATTTTAAGCATTTTTAATTATAAAATAGTTCCAAATACATTATAATATAATATAAATATTATAATGTAATTTAAGTTTTATTATTTATTTTCACATGTTGAAAGTACAAAGGTTAGCTTGAGATTATAAATACAGTTGGCTAGTCGCAAAGTTCATTTACTCACTTATTACACACATAAACAATGCAATATTTATAACATTCAACAAATATTCGAATTGTCACATAGTAAATATTTATAAGTCTAAGTGATCGTTTGGTATGAAGGTATGAAATGAGTTTTGACTTGAAAAGACACTTATAATTTGTTTAGTTGCTTCTTTTGAAATAAGAAATGGAATTAGAAATTAAAAAGTAATATTCCGTAGTTGGCTATTTTGGTGACTTTCAACTGGGTATAAATATTTTTGTGGTTCATCTTAATTTCTTTCTCTTTATAGATGTGGAGCCATTATATTATTCACATTTTTTTTACTATTTTATCATTCGAAATAATATATTTTATTTAAAATTTATTATAAAATACATTTAAAAAATATAATTTCTTTCTCATAAATCTACATCAAATTCAAATCCTATACCAAATTCAAACATCATAATCCAACCCCTTATAAACCAAACGGACCCTAAATTTATAAAAACGGATGCATTTGCTATCACGTATTTGGTCAATTGAAAAACTCGATAAATTGATGATACAAAGTTAGTAACTCAAGCAATATGAAAAAATAAATAAAGCATATAAATCATTTAAAGCGGCTTATTTTCAAGAATATAGTAACATTTCCTATAACCTATAATACTTGTAGTAACTTAATTCAACTAACCCAATTCACATCTAACTTTTCTAATAAAGCTAACATAACATAAAATATGTCTATGTCTATATCTATATGTATTAAAATAACTTTACTTTCAAGTTTTCATACATAACTAATACCAATAAATCAATTATTAAAAACCTAAGGGCATCTACTATGGCGGACATTTGTAAAGGTTTATAATACTACATAGTCATCCGAAATCATAAATTCATAAACCATTTCCTTGTTATAAACCTTTCTTCACTATGGATAAACATCTTAAAGCTTTATCAAAATCCCATTAAATACAAAAGCATTAAATTTAGAAGAGGTTCAAGATATTAGACCTTTTCATTCCACATAAGCATGAAACACATTTCCACTATGTTTAATAAAATTATAGACCTCTTCATCTTTTCTTGGACCTTTTTATAAACCACCCTAGTGGATGCTCTAATAACCGAATTCAAATTAAAAATTCTCGCATACCTGAATAAACACAAACTCTAGCTTTATTATCCAACAAAGATGATCCAATATCAATCTCATCTCTAGTAAATTAGCAGTTCCCGACCCAAATGACTCATTTATCGTCCAACTAACAACCAATAATTATAGCTGATCACGGTCCGAAAAACTGGACCGGACGGACTAACACCGGACCTGACCGAAAACCAATTTGGTGCAAAAGTCCGGACTGAGGACCGGACCGAAATGTTTCGTCCATGTCTGTGTCGGTCCGGTCCGGTTCGTTGGTCGGTCCGATCCAACAAAGCATAATAGTCAGTTTAGCGTAAGAGCGAACCGGACCGGACCGAGGACCAAAAATGATGAAAAGAGTCGACCGAGGACCGGACCGAATATGTTCAGTCCAGTCCAGTCGGTTCGTTCCGGTTTCTCGGATGACGTTGTCCAAACTTAGGGGCAAACTTCTCACATTTACAAAATAAAAGGTGAATATTTAACCACAAACCTAAACTTGAGGTATGCAAATAGCAACATCCTATACAAAAAATAATAATATTAAATAAATAATAAAAAATTTCTTTGGGTTCATCTCCTTCGCTTCTTATGCGGATTTGGTTTGTTTATATACCCAAAACACCATTCCAATCATCTCTCTCTTTTATAATCAAAACTTTATATAAATTTGTTAGTTATTACATTGTTACGAATTTTAATCCTTTAAGATCTTATTAAATGGTGAGCTTAATTTTATATTTTTTCCCCAGTTTTATAGATCAAGTTTATATAATTACTGTTTATAGGTTCAATTTTTATTTACATTATGTTTTTTATTGTTTAATTTTAATTTTGTTTAATTTAAAATAATGATTATATTCAATTAGCAATCAGTTTATAATTATTTTTTAATTAGCAATCAATTATATGAATCAAATTTTGTTATTAGTTTAAGTGTTTTCTGAATAAAATTTATTTAGTTAGCAATTAGTTCATCTTTATTAAAGCTATAAAATTAACTGTTTATTTTTTAATTAAGGATTTAGTATTGTATCAGTATAATTTTGTTATTAATTTAAGTGTAAAAAACTGTTTTTAATTAATTTTTAGTATTTTATGAATTAAATATTTTTTAAATTAGCAATTAGTTTTTTTATTAAAGCTATAAAATTAACTGGTTATTTTTTATTAAGGATTTTGATTTTTGTGTATAGCTGTAGTGATTTGCTGATTTTTTTTTATATAAAATATTGAATGAATTAAATTTATTAGTTTAATTTAAAAAAAAAAAAAAAAAAAAAAAAAAAAAAACTATTTTTTATTAATTATTAATATTTTCTGAATTAAATATATTATTTTTCTGTTTAGCTGTAGTGATTTTGTTCATGGAGAATTATTATTGATTATTTATTATCTGCAATTAAGTAATAAAGTTTTTTAATACTTACAGTAATAAACTATTATAATTTGAGATTTTTTTTGTTAAATTATTAGATTTTTTCTATTAGGTTATTTGTTGGTGTAATTCAATCTATATTGATAATTTTATTTACCGCGTTTTTTGGTTTTGCAGATGGCGTAAAAGGTATGACGAAAATAGAGAATAAACTGGTTGACATAAATTAGCCTTTCCAACCGATATACCGAAAATAGTCTTAGATGAAAGCGATTAGTTGCAGCTGCGTTTAAGCATGTTAATTACTTTCAACTTGATGCTTAATCATCCTTACAGTGAAAAGTGGGGTTTCCATGATACATTACATAGTTTTTTGCATTCAATAATAGCTAATGGTAGTAGTCAACAAACAACCGAAGAACACTGTTTGAGCAGTGTAGAAACCTCTTTTTGGACCTCCGTAGTTCATTAATAAATCGATCGTTTACCGTTTTACAGTGTTAATAATGGAAAGGTATATTACATGATCTTTTGATTTTAATCAAAGCGGTTTTTTTGTTTTTGTTTATGGTGGCTGATAGATTTTTCAATTTATTTACAGATATGTAAGCATAGAAGAAATTGGAGATGGAACTGGCGGAACTGTATATAAAGCCATCAACTTAGAGACATCCGAAGTTGTTAGTTATTTTCTCTAGAGCAATTAGTCACATTTTTATTTTGTAGTTTAGTGTTTTACTTCCTTGTTGCCGCTGTTTTTGAAACCGTTACCGAACTTTTCTTGTCGCTAACGTTAACCACTCAAAATCTTGACTTATATATATATAAATATATTTAACTGAAACTGACGTGTAATACGTATCTATCTTATTTTTAGAATCCATTTTTTCGTATAATCTCTTTTTTGTTTTATGACGATAGAACTTACTGAAGTAACGGTTGACCTTACCACTTTTGATATATGTATAGCGTAACACCATCATTATCAACTGAGATGATTTTTTTTGTCATATTTATCGCAGGTTGCAATAAAGAAAATGAAGAGGAAGTATTATGTTTGGGAAGAATGTATAAATTTGAGGGAAGTTAAGGTATATGTATATCATGCGTTTCTATCCCTTATATCCTTATGTATTTTGGCGTATACGCTTACGTGATAGTCGATTGTTATTTACTGTTTTCTCAAATTATACGAACCAAGAATGTTGGAATATTTTCTTCTTGACGCAGTCCCTCCGGAAAATGAATCATCCTAACATCATAAAGCTGAAGGAGATTGTCAGAGAGAATAATGAGCTATTCTTCATATTTGAATACATGGTATTGTCACTTACCATGTTATCTTATATCATCGCATGTTTTTCTGCTTAGATGTTTTTCAGTTGGTTAACAAAATTCCCCTTTTCATCCTCGCGATTTTAATCATCACAATTACTATTAGATCTAATCATTGAATTAGTTTTATATAATTGGTAATTTTTTTTGCTCAGTTTGGTATCGTGAAGTTGAGATTATTATTTCATGGGTCTGTTCAATTTTTCATGAATTAGTTAGATATTGCTAAATTAAATAATACTTTTTATGTAATGTCATTTTAGGAACATAATTTGTATGACATAATTAGAGAACGGCAAAGACCTTTCACAGAGGAAGAGATTAGGGGTTTCATGTCCCAGCTTCTACAAGGAATTGTACATATGCATAGAAGTGAATATTTTCATCGGGACCTTAAACCTGGTATAGACTCTACTCCATGGGATCATGTATTTTGCTCGGACCATCAAGTTATTCATGTATGAAACAGAATAATAGATCTTTTTTACATTACAGAAAATTTGCTGGTGACCGACAGAACTCTTAAAATTGCTGATTTTGGCCTGGCTAGAGAAGTGTCTTCTGCACCTCCTTTTACCGATTATGTCTCCACTCGCTGGTGAGAACTCATACACTTTACTGATTTTTGTTATCTTTCTCGTTTTATTCTAGTTTTAAATTTTGGTGTCTTCTTTGGCAGGTATCGAGCACCGGAAGTCCTGTTGCAATCTTCATCATACACTCCTGCCATAGGTACTATGTTTACTTTTTATGAATTAGTTAGATATTGCTAAATTAAATAATACTTTTTATGTACTGTCATTTTAGGAACATAATGTGACTGTTTTATGATTATTGTCCTCCATTTTGTGTGTCTCCTCACTTCTCCCACATTACGTAATGGGATTCAATTTAGCATTTTTTTTTTCTCATTGCACTGATAAATAAAAACTGGTTGCAGATATGTGGGCTGTCGGTGCAATACTCGCTGAACTGTTCACTTTGTGCCCGCTGTTTCCTGGTGAAAGGTGACTTTCTTCTGCAACCTTGATTAAATACATGATCGGTGTGACTGCAAGGCCCCTTTGTTATACATTGTAATTTTTCAAATTTGGGAACCTAAATTTAAAGATGAGATGAATTTACTATAAGTTTTTACTGAATGATCTCTGGTCTTGCAGTCAATAAATTGTAACAACTCATGTCCTTTTTAAAGATACCATCTCAGTATTTACACACAATTTCTCTTTTTCAAATATAGATTATTAACAATAATTGCTTTTCGTGGTTGGACAGTGAAATTGATCAGTTGCACAAGATACGCTGTGTTCTTGGCACACCTGATTGGACGCTTTTTCCTGATGCAAAGAATGTTGCTCAATTAATGAATATCCGTTATACAGAGGTAAGTCTGATTCGAAATATCATAATTTAAGGAATCAAGTACCCTTAATTCCTTAACGCCTTTTCTATTGCCTGTGATAGATTATGCCTGCAAATTTCGCTGAGTTGATCCCAAATGCGAGCTTGGAAGCTATTAACTTGATTAAAGTGAGTAGCATTCTTTGATTTTGCGTCACTTCTAGTTGTTTTGTTTGTTCAGTCAGGATACATTATTGTTCCAGCTTCTGATTTTGTTTCTCTGGATTGTAGCAATTATGTTCCTGGGACCCATTGAGGAGGCCAACTGCAGAAGAGTGCTTACAACATCCTTTTTTCTATGTAATGTGTTTATTTACATATTCTAGTCTCATACTTATAATGGGTCACTTTGTAGTACGGTTGAAACAGGCGGGGTGGTTTGGTTGGCTCACAAAACAAATTCTTTTCGCCCAAACTCTTAGAACTTTTATAGTGTGCTGATGTGTTGATCATAATTACAAACCAACCTTAATACATTGATTATCTAAATCTACGATTAAAATGATTTATGAGGTTGTATGTAAAACAGAGTTTGGATGACTTTTGGCCCGTTCCCCTTTTAGCTAACTATTTAGTTAAATTATTTGACCCGTTTGAGATTGAAGACAACCCAAATCAACCCATTCATTAGTAGATCAAATTCGCCACCTTTGCATAAGACTATATGTTGACCCATCTCATGTGTTGTTATTCATAGGCTAACACATGGATTCCTCGTCCACTTGCTGATCCACTTCAGCTAAAGATTGACAGCATGGGTGAGTATTTTGAACCGGATTGATCAATGCCATTGTTATAGCATGATGACAATAAATAACTTGTAATCGTTTTATAGGATCACAACCAAATCTTGAGTTAAATCTCTGGGATTTTGGTGGTAAAAAAGATGATTGTTTCTTGGGATTGACCCTGGCAGTTAACCCTAGTGGTTCCAACATTGGTAAGAAATTTTACCCTATTTACTAAATGCTTCATAAATTTATAGCACATTTCATTGAAAAATATTATTTGTCTTTTTGATACAGAAATGGTCGGCAAGGCTGGAAGCAGTACACAGGTGCGTTTGAAGGGTTATGTTTGAACATCAAAGAGATCTTGAACTTACTGATATTTTTATTTTATAAAAATCCTACCTGCTTATTTCTAAATTTTACCTTTACATTTTCATGCAGGATCTTCTGTTTTGCACGAACTATGAGGATGAAGCTCAACACTCTGGTATAGTTCTGTTTCATAACCACTTACCTCCCGAAAAACATCGTTCAGTATGCTTCTAGTAAGAAATAGTCTGAAGTAATAAACTAACAATGTCTGCCCTTTTTTCCAGTATTCTGGTCACTCTTCCCCCCTGATCCTCATGGTATTCAAGCGCCCGTGGAGTCTTCCTTGTCTTTAGCATTCAGGTTTGAGGCTTTGAATGACAGAAGCTCTATTTTTTTTAGTCTGTGAATGCTAAATATTAACTGCATGAACTTCTATGAATTAGTTCCTCCAAATCCCATAAAAACTGCAACATGAAAAATGATCACATTATCTTCTTGGTAAAACTTGTGTGATATCAGTTACTTGCTCACTATCATCAGTACAAGGATTTTATGATAGAAGTTAGGGTTGTTGAAATGATCGTGTAGGGTGGGCCGGGTAATGGGTTGGTTGGAATAGGTTATGTAGGGTGGGCCGGGTAACCCATTTGACTCGATTCCTTTCTAGATTGATCATTTGACTAGACACTTCTGAGATTAAAACATAACCAAAAGCAACCTATTTGTAAGTATTACAGTATAAGTTTATAACGCCCACAAGGTTTCTGTATTCTCTCATTTAAGATGTTGCTGTTTTCATGAGACCCTGTTTATAAGAACATAGATGTAGTTTCTCGTGGTTTAATTATCTTGTTTGTTTTTTTTTACAGCAACACAATCCCTCATTCAACAATGGGAGTTCCTCAATCAACGGGTTTCGGGATGCCATCTTTGCAGCCTAATTTCTTGACCATGTCCCCTCACTTCCAGCAGCAGGGTCATTGTCGTTGACTCACTCTTAACTAATTTCAAATACCATCAAGCAAGAAGAGGCCATAAAGACATTTCTGAAACATGCTTTTTTTCTTTTGTTTATAATGAAACATATACAGACTAAAACTTCATTGTCCCAGATTATAGAATTGCTTTTTGTTATGAAATTATGTACAGATACTTTCTCTAGTTCGCATGTACCTATCAGCTCTTCGTGGTGTTGTAGGGGAATTTTTGACAGTTTATAATGTTCAGATTTCTTAATTTAACTGAAACTAGGTTGGTGTTTGTGTTACTTATCAATAAGACATGGTTTTGATGCTGGACTTCGAATGATTGTGGTGGAACTGTGGAAGCCATCACTATGTGTGTTTAGATATGCACAGAGGGACTTAAACTCGAAAAGGTCCCAGACCTAACTAGGAATGGACCCCAAGTTATGTCCTCCTAGTGTCGATTAGGTATAAGAGTGAGACAGCAACATAGTGGTTGGCACCAAGCTTAGTTAGGCCTGATGTTGATCTCGTATCCAGTCTGTAATGTCATATTTCTTTAAAGGCTTCACAAACCGTGACAAAAAAATAAAAAAAAGCTGGGTTATGTTGCAAAATGGGCGCCGGGTAACCTTTAGAAGCGGTTCTGCAAAAGATTATTTTTAGTATCAGTAAAAACAGGCAGAATTAAGATTGAAACCTAACATCTTTTAAAAAAAATATATTATTATATATGTGTGATTAGAAAATTAAAGTTTTTACAAGTTATTACCCGTTAATAAGCTGCTACAAAAATAAAGTCGTTATGTGTGAACATTGTGTCCTGGGGATGAATTAAGTTCATTGACTTTTCAAGTTCTCAATTCTCATACATGGTTTTTCACAACTGCTACTTTTTTTTTTGTTGAACATTGTCTCCACTATTTTTGCATAGTTGACGAGTGATATTAATAAACAAATTCAATAAACCATGTGTGAAAACCAATTCAACACTTTAGGAAATTTAATTGTTTTTTCAAGGTTGAATAAAAATACAATACTAGAAAGTCAACTATCTATTCATAAAAATAATAATATTGAGGGATGCTTGATTGAGTCTTTAGTCTTATGCTTGTGCATTAAGATGGTACAATACATATGCGTTGCTTTAAAGCACATCATGAAAACTAAGTTGCCATGAATGTATTTTTCTTGGACTTCAGCATTTTTGTTTTACTTATTGTTACAAGGCAAAAGAAACCATCGTTGTATCCACTTTGATGCTTGAGTTTTTCAAACTTCACACAACTAAACTTATACTACTTCAATCGAATAAGGAAATAACTGGGATTAGGGCTGCAATCAAGTCAAGTTTTTATCAAGCAACTCGAGCTCGAGCTCGAGCTTGGCTCGATCGAGTCAAGCTTTTATCAAGCTCAAGCCCAAGCTCAAGCCCTAAAATTAGCTCGAAATATTTAACAAGCCAAGCTCAAGCTTTGGATAGCTTGGCTCGAGCTCGTATCAAGCTTTTATCAAGCTTTAATATAGATATTTTCATATAAATTTCATATAAGTAATTAGGAGCAAATTTGGTTATTAAGCTAATTATAATTTATAAGGGCTTAGTTCGTAAATATTGGATAATGTATTCTAGAAACCTTTAACCCTACCAAACGTTCAAACGATTTGTATTCTAATGATCTAATCTAAGCGTCTCCTCAATCTCCTCCATTCATTCAACCACCAAGTCCAAAGGTTTTTTTTTTTTTTTTTTTTTTTTTTTTTTTTTTTTTTTTTTTTCAGAAGTATTCGTAAGTTCTGTTATCAATTTATCATTATCAAGATTTTTAATTTAATAATCTTAAGTGTTGCATCATCAATCTATATTATATACATGTATCTGTGTTTTTTATCTTGGCATTGTTAAGTGTTAGCATCATCAATCTATTTACGCAAGTACTCCATATGTAAATATTTACGCAAGTATTACTTAATATTGTGTTGCTACTGTTGCTTACTTAAAATACATATACTTATTGTTGAGTTTAGTTATTGAATAAAATATTTTTGTATTCATTCAAGTTTTTCAAGCCAAGTTCAAGCTTTGCTCAAAAACCTACTCAAGCCAAGCTCAAGCCTGGATGATGAAAGTTTGACAAGCTATCAAGCCAAGCTCAAGCCTAGTATTTTTCTTTCAAGCCAAGCTCAAGCCTTGTTGAGCTTAAGCTCGGCTCGACTCGATTGCAGCCCTGACTGGGATGCCCGAAGTGTAATAAGATGTCGATACACACGTGTTGCCAAATACATCATAACATGCCCAATGGCCAGTCGCTACTAGAAAATCTATATTCTTAAAACTTAAAAACTTAAAAAAGAAGAAAAGTTCAATTACATAGTAATATATCCTTAATTAAATTTTGTAACATTTATTATTAAATTGATAGTTTAAATATCTTTTAATTATCAAACTTTTATCTTTTTTTCATTTTTAACTCATATTTTTTTCTCTTGCAATGACTACAAATTGAACCTTCAATTATTACATCAAGAGACACACCACAACCACAAATTCGCAAATAAAATTATTTGCTGTTATACACTGTCGCTATGCATGGATATTCGTCTAGATACGATATAGTAATTCATTCTTGCATTTCAGATAAGATTTCGTCTATCACTTCTTTAAAACATGATTGTTGCCTCCGGTCACCTCTTCTTTTGAGCTCGTTTATTCGCTGTTAAAAAATTGGCCGACCAACCAGTTACCTGTTAAACCGGCCGGTCCGGTCCGGTTTTCAAACTATGAATAGAAATACGTATCAATCTTGTAAGTTTCGTCACAATGGGTGTGATCGGTCACCTTCGGCTCCATTTTCACGCTTTCCACCATTGAAAAACACATATGTCATACGTGACTCAATTGAAAAGAAGAGTGAGTGGTCACCACTTTGGCATCGTGCATTTTTTTTTTTATTATATATTTTCTAATTTGATTTGAAAGTATGTGGGAGGTATTTTGTGACATATGTTTGTATAAAGCAGATATTTTTAATAATGGTGAGAGGAGAGTGGTGATAATTATGGGTGAAAGGTGAGAGAACTTGTGATGTGCTAAATGCTAAATTAGAAGGTAAGACTACTCCTAGTAGGAGCGTGAGGAAGTGTTTTTGGCATGGGTCACGCGTAAGGCCCTAGTGGGAGGTGTTTGTGTGTTGCATAAGACCAAACAAATACATGGATGAACGGTGAGAGTCTCACCACTCGAGCTTTGTGTAAAATTAGTCCCTCTTATATGTTTTTATTATTAATTACTACTCTCGTCTCATATTAAATGTTCACTTTGAATTTTCAAAGTTTTTTTTATTAACTTTAACTTTAATTATTTTTATTTGTGTTATATAATAATTGATGTAAAATATATGAATAAATTGTGTTTTAAATATATTTTCGTTGATATAATTTTTATCAAGTATCTTTATATAATACAACAAAACCCCTATTGGGAATTTTTCATTTAAAAAAAATGTATTCATACTTTATTTAGTAATAATTTTATTTTTAAAAAAAATGTTATTTTCTTATTAGATAATATTTTATATTTATCCATAACACAAGTAGAACATAAATACAAAAAATATAGATAAGATGCAATTATAATAGGACTAAAATTTTTAAATAATTATTTTTAATAATAAAAAACTATAATTAAACATCATAAATCAAACAAAACAAAGATTAAATTATTTGTTTTTTAATAAATAAAAATATATGATTCAAAAATTTAAAAAAAAAAAAACACGCACGTGCACGGGTATTATAACTAGTTATATAATACAAATAAAAATATTTAAGGTCAAAATTAAAAGATAAAAGACTCAAAAAATTAAAAGTGGATATTTAATATGAGACGAAGTATTCTTTTATAAAAAAATGGCCCTAAAAATAGAAAGTGAAGTGATGTGCAGATTAGATAACAGGAAGGTGACCGGGTCATGGTTGAGTCAATCATGAGTCCCTTGAATTACACCCCCTAAAACCCTAACCAACGCTATGGATACTTCCAACAAACTGAAAAACCCGCCACCAGGCTCCCACCATCACCATCACCATCACCAATGCCTGGAAATATCACCAAACTGTCCACAACACAGCAGCACCTACTATTCACATCCAAACACTCATCACTTACAATTATCACCTGCTTGTCCGCTTCACGGCCACTTATTACCACACTGTCCACTTCACTCTTCTTATTTTCACCCAATTAATCATCCAACTAATACTGCTTCAATTCATTTCCCGCAAAACCCTGTACAGCTTGACCCTGTTGCATATTCTAAATCAGAACCTATGTAAGACTCATTTTCTTATTCTTTTAAACTCATCATTTATTTATATAACATTTTGAACTCCCAAGATGTTATTAATTCAGTTCTGAGGAGGATTGGTATAGTTATGTTTTGGGTAAAAAAGGTTCTTTTTTAGGTTTCTGCTAGTTTTCGAAAGATGTTACCTGTCATTTTTTGGGGATAATTATCTGAAAATGTATCTAGCGTGTCACTTTTTCGAGGGTTGTGTAGCCAACTACTAGTATTTTGTATACCTAAACTTTTAAATTTCGTGTGTATTTAACGAAGGGTAAATTGGTCATTACACATAAACTAAATACATACTAAGGTCAAAATTAATAAGTTTAGGTATAGAATAGCAAAAATATATAGTTGATTACACAGCAATTGAAAAAGTGAGATTATTAACCCTTTTTTTTTTACTATCTAAAATGGTCAAGCAATGTGGTGTATCATTCAAGTCGGGCATTAAAATTTTATTTTGGCTAAAATTATTACCAATAACCTCTTTTGAAAAGTCAAAAAACATTGTGTGATTTGCCTTTATGTTTTCGTTATGAGCTACAGTAATATGTTATGTTGAATTAGTTATAGAGCATAGATGTTAAGTTTGTATGATCTGCTTGTTGATTAAGTTTGAATTGTGTATGGGTGTTACGTTGAGCTTGCTTGTAGCACAAATGATACTTTTGAAGTGCAATATTTATGTGAAGGAAAAGACTTATGATAAATCAGTTGCACATTATGGCATCTAGAAGTGTGTGGCGATGTACTTATTTAGGTGTTCCACATTGGTCACTGTACGAGTCGTAGTGCTAAACTGCTTATGAAGTCGTTGAATTTAGTAAAAGTTATATATAAGAAAAAACCGCATACTTTCTCAATTGTTACTCATAAGTGATTTTATATAAAAATGATGAAGTTACTAAGTTTAATGACTAATGTAATGTAAGTTGTAAAACAAAGCATATAAATATGATGATAAAGTCTATGGAATTTACGGATTCTATTTGCTTCTTTCAAATGCTTGAACTTATTTACCATGGCTTTGATTGGTCCTTAGGATGATGCAAGACACGAATGAAGAAGATGACGATGTGGAGTTTACTTATGTTTTAACTGATGAATGGAAAGAGTTTTTTGCAAAATCTGAAGCTAAACGGAGATTAGGTAACAACATTTCTGATCCACGAGTATTCATTCCTTATCCTGCTATTAGTGTTTTTTTTTTTTTTTTTTTTTTTTTTTTTTTTAATCTTTCCATTCATTTCGATATTACATAAAGCAAAATCTGTTTTAACTGTTTGCAGCAAAGAAGCAAGCAAAAAAGAAGGGTACAAATTAGGGGAACCTGGAGATACAATCACCAATTTTGTAATGATCTTCTATATATCAGTACTTTGGAACTTTCCTTCCTAAAGATTGTAATATTGTTGTTTGTTGTTGTTATCTTAAACGCATAATCTGAAAAAGTGCATTTAGAAAGCTATACAGGTTACTAGTTCATTGATGTAGTTAAGCAAAGAGTCAGCTTTATGTTTAGTTTTGTCGATTTTGTGTGTGTGAAAATACATTATAATTTTTTAATCACTTCATTATAAGGTTAGCATCTCTGTCTAGGATATAATGCAATAGTTTTTCATTCACTTGTTGGAAATTTCACGCACCGTTTGCAACATTTCCCTCTATAACTTTTTCCTAGTTAACTCCTGTGGGAAGTCTTTGCTAATATATAACGTTTTGCAAGTCAAAGTGATTTAGGAGGTTTTATGCCTTAAAAATACACTTAAGGGAACTTAAACTTTTTACCCATTTGACCCGTTAGTGATAAAACATAATTCAGAATCGACTCATTAATAAGTAAATATATATCAAGAAATTGCTCTCTGTAATTCTTATTGAATGTATTACAAGTATAATTCCAGAAACAAACATCAATTTCATGCAGACGTCACACATCTGATTTTGATCATATCAAAGTGATTCGTATTTGATAAATGCAGATGGAGATATGGTCATGGTTGGATCTGTGTTATAATGCCCGGTATCTGAAATCTTTTATACATTATACTAGTACAAAGCCAATAATACATATGTTCCTGTATGACAACTCTTCTAAGTAAGAAACACACTAGATGGTTACACATAATTTAATACATTGCTACAACATATGGTACAAGTTACCCCTAATATTGATACATTATGCCTCTAACTCTCCCACTAAATTAAAGCGTCATATAAACACAGATAATATTAGAACCTAATCTGATAAGAAATGATAACATTCATATCTGCACATGATATGCCAAATGCAGATATGAAGATCACATCCTAACCGCCTATGATCCTTCACATCCTACCCTACTATTGTTACAGATAAATATGTTATTAACTTATTAGCACTTTATGTTCGCGCAGTTAACTTTTGCATCGCAGCATTTACTTTCTCATCAGTGATTGTTTTGTGGTTGTCGTAAAACTCCAGTATTTCCGTTGCAATTTTCTCCACCTGTCAGAAATTAAAAAAAAAAAACAAAAACAAAAATTCTTAACGTGTCAGCCTGAAGTCCTGAACCTCTTATGACATGCTACCTAACATGCTTGTGTGTATAATTTCTTGTTTGTTGCGACTGTTGTTTTGTGTTGGTAATAGTTGAAGAATTGAGTTTAAATACGTACCATATTCATGTCAACCCGTAGCTGTTCGAACCAAACTATGTTGTCTTTATCCTTCAGCATACTCGCAACATATATGCAGGCTAATGCAATCGTATGTGGTGGGTATATCAAAATCAAATCCATTTTATAGCTGTCGTTTATAAGTCCCCTAAACGATTTAGTAAAAAATATCAATATTAGCCTTTCTTTGTATTTTTACAAATATACTTTTTTGTATAAAAAGTTGGTCCATGAGATTAGCTAGTAAAAACTGTACTAGTTGAGATGTTTACCAGGTCATCTGAGTTGCATCACTCATCCCAGCATCTTGAAGCAACCTATTAAGAGAAACAAAATAGGTAATGAATAAAATACATTGTCAGAGCTAAATATGACAGGTAGAGACCTAACTATCATTATAACCAAAATTGGCAATTTCCGCTTTGGAATGATCAAAAGTCTTGGAAGATTGTTTTATTGATGTAACAAAAATGTTTCTTAATGATAATCAAATCATTATATGCATACCAAAAAAAAAAAAAAAAAAGTGCTTAGGAACGGACCCAGTCTGTACTAAAATGAGTCTCAATCAATGAGTCTCAATCCGATCAGTTTTGACCTTTTACCACTCGACTTGCCACTAAGTATAGCTTTCACCAATTTGACCCAGACAAATATATTTATCTCTATTCCATTGTTCACTAATCGAATAAAACAGAGCGTTTTCTAGTCAATATAGAATTATAGAAGCAATATTGGTCCACATGTTAACAAAAGTCTTTGATTCTTTTTAAATCAATACACCTACTAGAGGAAGACAAACTTACTGAGACAAAGCACGATAAGGATGGAAAACAACTAGATAGTAGTTTAGCGCCTCCAAAATTTTCATTTCCATTTCCAGGATCTCTTTGATTTCATATCGATACTTTTCATCCGTATCTGCAAACACAAACATGACCATTTGACCATTTCTTCATATACCTCTATAGAAATGTATATGATAATCTGGAAATGACTATGCTTCAATTTTTAAGAAGAAAATAAGTCTTACGCAGTTTTTTTATGTAAAATACAAGCAGCCTTGCTTGCACAGTGCTCTCTTCGGCTTTTGATGCCAAATATAAACATGTTGGTGCCACCAAACGAGGATCATACTCGGTCATACTCATCCTGAAACAAAATAAATGCAAATATTCAGTGATAGTTTAGCGTCTAGATGTTACATATTGGCCAAATGTATCAACCAATCACAAATGATTATTTAGACATACTACTCGCATAATCATGAAAAGAGCAACGAAACTGAGTTACTAGACCAGGTAATATTATTGAATTCTTAGGCCAGAATGTACATATTCGAATTAGATAAACATGTAGATATACCTCGTATAAGCACGTCTCATGTATGTTACAGCAGTGGCTACAACCCTGAAATTTAAAATTAAGGCAATAAGAGCTCATATTAATGCAATAAGACCTCAATAACCAAAGAGAACAAACATTATTAAATGAACCTAGTGAAGCATAAGCAGGTTTTATAATAATCCCCTATTTATTGTACAAAGTTCACCGATAAGTGCTCGACTATTAGTCAAACATCTCCACTATATTCACCAGTTTACCCAAGAAAAAACAATTTATATACCACTAAAAATCGACAGTAGTAGAAATATGCCATTATTTTGTAATTATAACTGATGGGTAAAGAGCCAAAGAGGTATGATATATGTCTTTCATATACAAATCATTGGCACTCACAAAAAAGTGAATGCCAAAGATGACTAAAGGTCCCATTAAAAGTATGACCAACATAGGTGTGCAAAATGCAGATCCTGATACAACTTTCTATACAAAAGATAGAAGCTAACCTTTGCCTCACTTTCACATTTTGAGCCAATCTTGCAATATCTGTAAGAAGAAAAAAAGAATATGAGGCCAAATCTTTGGATCTTATTCAGGATAATCTAGAAGGTCCTAAGAATATGAGGCTGAAGTTTGGATCTGGCAAGTATGTAATCAGTAAAACTCAAGTTTGCTATCATGTCTTATCTGGTTCCAACTGTTACAATCCAAAGCACCACAAAAGCTACCGTAATTCATAAGTTCATAACTTGGGCACTTGTACAAAAGCATTCCAGCCATTTGAGTATACGAGAGTTTGACTTGATGCTAACCAAGATTAGACCCATTTTATACATCAAATATAGATACATATTCCTCAAATTTTCAAGCAGCGGAAAACAGGACATTAGATTTCATAACAACTACTACAAATTGGAAACTGTAATTTGTCAGAAGATTCACACTGACCATGAAATTTCTAACTCGTAAGTACCAGGTTTGACCTTAAGTCAAAGTATTGACACTGAAATAACTAATCCTTGAAATCATCATCAACATAAATGACAACTAACAGGGCTCCCTCCAAACATACGCTTTTAACAACATAACCAAGACCCCTACATGAATGACTCAAGCATTGATGACTTTCACTTTCCCTAAACTTAAAGTTACCGGTTAAATTAGGTTGGGTGGAACACATTTAGTGACAGAATTCTTCATCGGCCAAAAAGTCGGAAAGCATGTTATATTCACCGGAAACGGGGCTAAGTTTACACAAGTTCAAGATATATTATCTACATAAAAATGCATTTTCATACATGTTATCCACATCAGAATTTCTTAACCAATGCGCATTAAACATGATCCAGCTACACATTTCATATAAAATAGACCCAGACAGTCATAATTATCGCGAAAAGCACAAACTAACAACACATAAACTAGAAAATTCTAAGCAAGTAGTAAAAAAAACATACAATTAGTCATATGCAACTTAATGAGCTTAAAATCCTCAAGTGTAATTCCTCTCTCCTTATCAAGACTATGAACCACATCAACTTCTTCTTGATCCATTAACTGTTTGCTACAAAACAATAAAGACATAGTAAGTTCATATTTGAAGTCAGCATATAATTAAAACTGAATATGAACAGTGGAAGTTACTAATGAGTGGATGTCCAGAAATCAGTCGCCATTGTTGTTACTTGAAAAAAAGGAATAATCAAACGAAGTGGAAGTGGAAGGTGGGATCTGACTTGATCGTTAGGGGAATATAATCTTTTTTTAGTGATATGTCTGGATGTTGACCCGATATTATTTGTCTTATAAAAAAATCTAACTTGGATATGCTTTTTACGGACTATGCAGTAGTAAAACATGGTACCCATTCCATGATAACTTAATAGTAGTCTAATTCCTCCGTCTCAAATTATTAGTCCATTTTGCTATTTTAGATTATCTTAAAATTAATATTTAATTTTAATTTTAACCAATCAAAATATTTTTAAGTGGGTGGAAATGAAAATTTATTAGTCAATATTGTAAAGGGCTCAATTTTTTTTTAATTAAACTTTGTAAAATATGAAAGTAGATATTAATTTAGGACGGAGGAAGTAATTTAGTGGCACTCAAGCTTCTTCTCAATTATTGAAATACAAAACGAATACTTATTTTGTAACATATAAAATGGCAATGTAAACACTTATTTTAAAACGGATGACTTATTTTATAACATCCGTTGTGGTTAGAGGGATAGGAGTCATAACATGAAATAATACCAAAAATCTCGTCACGTCAACATCACATCATTTCAACACCAAATAAAATAACACAAAAAAATCACCTTTTATCATAACACAAAATAACACCACTTTTTCAAACGCACATTTTAAAAATTACAATTAACAAATTATGTCCTCAACAATTTCATTAATTAAACAATCTAATACTTAAAAATACTAATTATAAATACTTAAAAAAAACAAACATAAATTTATAAAACATGTAGGAATGTTAAATAAAAAACAAATTACAATTCTTTTTTAACAAACTAAATAAAAAAAATGTTATTTACTTTTAGTTTTAAAAAAATAAAAATTAAATAGATAAAAACCTACAAAAATCACAGAGACCAAACTGCAAAAACAACAAGAACTAAATTGCAAAAACCATTTAATATATCTTCTTCCCCAGCTTATTACAATCATCGCTACACACACACACAGACACACTGAAAAACACATACTATCAAAATCAAAGGGATTAAACCGGATGATTGGTAAAACCATGACCCAAAGGACCGGGGGGTGTTTGTGTAAGTTCTTTTGTCGCGACATACGTTTCAACTTGCGTTGATTTACCAACGTAAATCTTAATGCCACAATAACGCGACCATGGTGGGTATCAAAATGCCTTGGCAACGCAAGCCATATAGGCATAAACGGCGTTGCCAAGTTACCACTCATAGTGCTCTTACTGGCGAAAAGTGTTTTTATCTTAGTGACATGTCAAGTTATTATTTTGATAATCATTATTACTATTGTCCATTAAAAGTGCAAAAATGCATTCAATCACCATGGTGACCAGACCCCGAGACGAACAACCACAAGCCTACAGTGATTGAACTGCAAAGGTCACACACAACTGCGAGCCAATTGTGATTGCTCTTAACGACCATGGGAGTAAGTACCCACGAGAATGGGTGCAAGGAGTTGTGGAAAAGGGGTGCTAGTACTCATGGTAGATATGTGGAAAGGGGTATTGGGATCTTGTGTGTTTGATAAAACCAGATTGTAGCTGAAATTGGTGTTAGAGCTAGAGTTTATGAAAGTCAGATTTAAAACTAAAGATTTTATTCTTAAATATATCTGATAAAGTAGCTACAGCTAAAACTTATAAATAACATAAAATGATATACAAATAAAATTATTAATATTATCCGCAAAGTACTAATGTTGTTATCTTTTCACCTGCATTTTACAAAAGTTGATCCAATTAGCCTCTACTAATATTCTTATACACTCTCAAAAACTCTTCCGTGAATACAAGCATACAACATACGAGTTTGGTTCAATAAATATCACAGAAAAGTTAAAGATCATATGAACCAATCTCAACATCTATTTTATATCAAAACAATAAAATTGACTTTCACACCATTTTTAAAATTTAATTGCTCGCAAACGATTGATTGTTAGACGAAACTAATCATACCACCGCGACAAGCATAACATTATCTTTCTTTCGATCACTTCATTCGATGAAAAAAAATGACTTTTTTGTTGGTGTAGGATTACGATTAGAGTTTAGGTTTCTAAGGTTTAAGGGTTAAGCTTTGTAGCTGTTAAATTTAGGGTCCTTAAGGTTTAGGGTTTTGGGGTTTTTTTGGTTTTTAGGGGTTAGAGTTTGGTTTTATTAGCGTTTATAGGTAAAGGTTCAGGGTTTAGGGTTTAGGGTTTAGGGTCAGGGTGTTTTCGGGTTTAAGAGTTAGGGTTTTTCTTGGTTTAGGGGTTATGAGGTCTTGGGGTTGGTTAACATTAAATGAAAATACAGGGTTAAGGTTTTGGGGTTGGGTTAAAATTAAAATGTATGTGAAAAGACTTCCATTTATAGGGTAAAATATCGAAACCTTCAAAAAATGATACTCCTTCCGTCCCAAAATAAATATCAGGTTTGACTTTTTAGAGTTTTTATTATTTAACTTTGACCGTAATTACTTTTATTTGTGTTATATAATAGTTGATGCAAAATATATCAATGTATTGGGTTTCAAATTCATTTTCATTGGTATAATTTTTATCAAGTATTATATAACACAAATAAAAATATTTAACGTTAAAGTTAAACAAAAAAGCCTCAAAAAAATCAAAACTGACATTTATTTTGGGACGGAAAGAGTATTATAAAAACTTCGTCGAAAGTATACATTGTTTGATACCTATAAAAAGATAATTTTATTCGTGTCATAATTGTCTAATTATTTTCAACTAACGAATAACAGTTTGTGAGATATTCAATTTTTAAAAATGAAAGTGAGAGTTGTTTTTATTGTTTTGATAAAAAAAAAAAATAAAATAAAATAAATAAATAAATAAATAAATTAAGATTAAAACAACTTTTTTTATTATTTTTATTTTTATCTTCAAATCCAACCACTGCAAACATATAAGAGCAATGGTACCTTAACTCAGTGACACATCAGCGTCATATCAGCTTTAACCTTTTCACCTTAACTAAAAAAAACACCATTTATCATAACTCACCTTAACTCAACTTTAACTCAATTATTTTCAAATTCAACCCCTAAACTAAAACAAATACTTCATTTATTAAAAAATATAACATTAATTCTTAAAACAAATTGAAATACGAAAAAAAATAAAAAAATAAAAAATAAACGTTACAACGAAATAAAAAAACACGACACATAGCAAACTACGACATAACAAAAATTACGAAATACAAATAAATCTACTTACGAGCTTGCAACTTATATTTGGCTTTGATTCGAGCCTTTTCTTCATTGATCCAAAACACCATGTCGGGATCCTTGCCGCCAGTTTCAACCAACAAAAATTTCATCTCTTGCATTCGGATAATCGTTTCATCTTTTTCTGCGGTCGCCCGATACGCCTTGGATGCATCTTCCCATTTTGAACGATACTCGTGTTACATAACCTCCGTGAATTGGCTTAACGAGCTCGTTCCTCAGGTACTCGTTCCCCCCGGTACTTGTCATTGTCTCGGATTTGGCTTTCTTCGAAGCACGCTTTTTTTCCGTGGGACGTGGTTGTTCAAAATGACCAAACAAAGCCTCGTTTGTTTGGCTTGGGACATCGCCGGTTAAATCAAGCGGCTCCAGCGCGTCCCATTTTTGATGTTTACGCAAAATATCCCAAGCCTCCTCGTTGTTAAATGGCGCGGCTTTGTGCTCGTCACGATACGTTTACTTCGCCCGTTTGAGGACATCCATGTCACTTTTCGCCACTTTTTTGTTCACATTGCGCCCGTTTGAAATAAGCGTTGAACTTTACACAATCACGGTTCAACATGTTTTCCACTTTCCTTGTAGCATATCCTTTTGAGGTTTTGAATTTTTTTTTCTATTGAACATATGTTGAACCCGTTGCCAAAACACATCGCGAGCTTGGCAAAGCCCGACGCGCGAATCTTCGGAAGCGGCTACATAACACTCGGCAAATTGTTTTTCCTCACTTGGAGACCAACGTGTATTCACGGATGCCGGAACTTGTTCATTCTCCTCGTATGGTTCGGGGTCTTTGGATTTTTTGGACTTTCGTTTACCATGACTTTTGGGCTTTGGAGGAGATGTAGGTGTTTCGGGAACTTCATTTCATCATTTGTTTCGGTTTGTGAATTTTCTGATTGTTGTGTGAATTGTATATTTTGGAAATTGGAGCTTAGTGTCTTTTGTTGGCTTTGTTCCCACTATTGCATTCGTTGATTTTGTAGGTAAAGTTCTTGACTCGACATACTGAGTGGGTTAGGGAGCGGGTTTGAAGATAAACCCGCGTATGGGTTATTCCACCCACCGAGGAGGTTCATGAAAGAATCGTCGTTGAAGTTGCCTCCCGACATTTTTTTATTATTTATTGTTATTATTTTTTGCTAATAGAAGTAGATTATAGAGTATATTGAGTAGTAGAAGTGTGAAGAAAAAAAATAGTGTGTTAAATGGGTATTTATAGTAGTTGGAAATGGTTTTGATTTTTTTTAATAGTTTTTTTAATCCAATGACTACTTTGTACTGCCGAGGGGGTGAAAGTGATTTTTTTTATTAAAGGACGAGTTAACGCTGCGTTAAACCCTTAACGCAACACGTTAACGTCGGTTTAACGCAGGAACCTTGCGTGCTAACTTTGGCCTTAATGCAACTACGTGAGTTGTTAACGCAGGTGATAAGTTACCACACCAATAGCTCTAAGCATGTTCCACATGACTTTCATTTTTGAATAAAGAAATAATATATCCTCATACTATTTGTTCCTACTTATATTTTTACTCATAGGACAAGTGTCAAAAGTGATGGTTTGGATGTAGATAGATACTCGTAATAGGTAGAAAAATATATATACTCCATCCGTCCCAGAATTAGAAAAAAAGTAAACACCAAAAAACCATCCCAGACACGGGCACATCATCCCAGACAATACCTAGACAAAACACACGTAGTAAAAAGACCAAACATTTTATTTATTTTTATTAAAATTTCATTCAAACTAAAAACATTACATTAATATTTCAAATAAAATTAAAAACATTACATAAAATAAAATTAAAAACATTACAATAAAATAAAAATAAAAACATAAACTAATAGTCTAAGTTATAATTTTCCTTGATTTTTTGCTTCAGGGTCAACACCATCGCTAGCTGTCTTCCGGTTAAATAGTCATGCGATTCATTGTAAAATCGGATATCTTTCTCGAACTTTTCTTGTTGTTGAAATTCAAACATTTGATGTTGGAGGTCTAATAATTTATCCTTCTGTGCAATCTTCAGTTTCTCCAACTCAGATTTATCCTTCTGTATAAGAGAATAATTAAACATAGACACAAATACACCGTTGGTCCCTAAACTTTCCACGAAACATAGCCATGGCCCTTAACTTTTCAAAATCGTCGCCTGGCATCCAAAACTATGGATTTTGAGGCCGAATGCGTCCCTTGACCAGAAATGGGGAGGTCAACGCTAAGTTTTGGTTATTTTTTCAAGGGAAATATAGTCCAACCACATTTACAACTACGTATGGTTTATGTCTAACCCGACATTGTATTAAATTCTATAAAATCCTCAACTATCAATAACGCAGCACACATAAATTCAATAAAAATAACTAAGAATGACACAAAATGATAAGGGGAAGGGTTTGTACACTGGGTTGAGGAAAGAGGAGTGCTCCAAGGGACATCGTTTTGGTGCTAAGAAGGAGAAGAAAGAGGCTGCCGACAATGTGTTACCAAAGTTTGATAATTTGGAAACAAGGATTACAAAATTTGAAGCTCTGTTTAAATATCTAAAGGAAAGGAAGGAATTAAAGGAAAATGGTGATAGGGAAAGTTGTGGGTCTAGCTAAGTGTATGTTTAGATGGTAGTGAAGTTAGTAATAGTTGTCAACATGAGATCAATCAATAAAAATCTGGGTTTTGAATATATTATATTGTTTGTCAATCAATATTTTTCATGTTGTTTAATACATTTAAAGGTATAATTGACAATTAATAATATTTAAGGGTTAAAATGACATTTATAATAGTTTAGAGTTAATTATGTCAATCTAGTAAAATGTCAATTATCAAAATTAAATATTAGAAATGTCAAATAAAGTTATTTTAAAGTTTATACTTATAGTTTTATTTTAGGATGAAAATTTTAGACTCCGTAATACCCACATGACCCCAAGATGCAATTTAAACATTCACACGCCTACGCACACGACTCATATTTATACATGACCCAAAAATGATCACGTAAGTGGTGTACATTTTAGTGATTGTGTGACCATTTAACGAAGCATACCACAAGTACATTAACATGATTTTAATGATTGTTTAACAACGTTTTAGTCGTGAATATACATGTGCATTAGTCGAATGAAAGAGAGCAAAAAGGAAAATAATCTGACCATAACACATGCACACCCACATGCTAAGTACCTCAAAAGAGTTTGATTCCATGCACGCACACGCTTCACCATCATACACATACACATCACATGTACTCCACCAGTTTACATAATTTACACATTGTCATACATGCATTATAAACACACGCTTCATTCATTCATTTTTCTTGTACATGTAATACATACATGCTTCCCTTTTTTTTATTGCTGGTCGAATGGACAAGGACACAAAGAAACCGATTCTTATTTTATTTTCTAATCATGCCTGTGGTGATCGAATGAACCAGGAAACAAAACCAGCCTATCGTTTAACCATTTCTAAACCGATGAGTACCGATAGATTTATAGGTCTAGATCACATACGAAACATACTTGTTACAACCCTTGTGGTTTGGAAACAGACGACCAAAATAATCCCGTACACTACTCATTTTGATCCGCAACATACGCACCCTATTACAAGTTTATTTCATGAATAAAAACACATGTTTCAGCCCCTATGATCGACACACCTGATGCTCGCACACAACACACGACGAGCACATACCGAATGTATAAACTCACACCAAAATCTATACTATTATCTACGTAAATAAATATGCATGCACCCCATGCTTGTTTCTTAGAGTTTATACCAGATTATATGTCAAATATAAGTATACAGGTTATCAGTTTATGTGACTTGAGTTTATGGTTTTATGTGCATGTATATATGACTTTATGTGGTTCAAGTTTTCTATGATTTTATGTGAAGCTAAATATGGTTTCATGCAAGGTTCATTAGCCTATATTAGACATGCAACATCCTGATCAAAAGATCATGAACACGACAAGAAAAAAAACAACAACATGAAGGAAGTATCGAACAAGGTCGGAGTGGATTACCCTTGCAGAGTGAACCAAAAAGAACAAGAAGCGAGGTCGCGTACCACAAACCGAACAGCAAAGATCACTCTCGAATAGCAAAGATAAACCCACGTGTGACCTTTATTGTCGAGCAGCAAAACAACAATGATCACACCCTCGTTCCAGCCAACCGGAACTCCTTTGCTTTGTTTTGATTCGCACAGGAGAGAGCAAGAAAAGTGGCAGCCGATTAGATGTAGGTGTTAGGGTTTAAGAAAGAAACATGTATGTGTATATAGTGAGAACAAACCGTAAGTTTTGGGAGGCAAAATAAGGGAAAACGTATTGTGTTATTTGGAAAGAAAATATTTAGTTTTAATGTTACAAATCAAGAAAATATATACTTATAATTTTGTGCTTATCCTTTTTCTTTAGCCGAATCTTGTGCATGGGGTACAAGTATTTTCGTTTTTTTTTATTTAGCCTTATAGTTTAGGGAATTTATTTTGTAAGATTTATTTAGTTTAGGCTAATAGATAACATAGGTTTTATTTAACATGTATACTTTATTTTAGGATTTTGTATATTCATTTGTATACTTTTGTATTCTTAAGATTTTTAAATTAGAGGGGCATTTTAGTCATTTCATATATATCAAATTTTAGGGTTTTACAACTCTTCCCCTCTAAAAAGAAAATTTCGTCCGTGAAATTGCAAAGAAAACGAAGCGGAGACATACCAGACTACGAAAAGAAATGAGGATAACTAGTTCGCATAGACTCCTCGGTCTCCCAGGTAGCTTCACGCTCTTGGTGATTCTTCCAAAGAATTTTAACAAATGGAATAACTTTGTTTCTCATGACACGCTCTTGCCGATCTAAGATAGCTTCGGGTTCCTCCGAAAGAGACATATCAGGCTGAATCTGATCAAACGGATAAGAAGCCACATGCAAGGGATGATAGTTGTATCCCCTCAGAAGAGATATGTGGAACACATTATGAACGAGCGATAACTGCGGAGGTAGAGCTAGACGATAAGAAACCTCTCCAATACGTTCAAGAACCTCAAACGGTCCGATATATCGAGGACTAAGCTTGCCCTTAATCCCAAAACGCTTCACACCCCGGAATGGCGATACTTTCAGAAATACACGGTCTCCAACCTGAAACTCTAAGTCGCGTCGATGCTTATCAGCATAACTCTTCTATCGAGCACGAGCCTCTTTCAGTTTTTCCTTAGCAATCGCCACTTTCTCGTTCGTAATCTCAATAAGTTCAGGACCCTCAATCAAACGCTCACCCACTTCGTTCCAACAAATGGGTGCCCTACATTTTCGTCCATACAGAAGCTCATACGGTGCCGCCTTGATGCTAGCATGCCAACTATTATTGTAGGCAAACTCCACCAAGCACAAATAGTCATCCCAACTACCAGTCCACTCCAAGGAACAAGCTCTCAACATGTCCTCCAAGGTCTGAATGGTCCTCTCTGACTGACCATCCGTTTGTGGATGAAAGGCTGTACTGAACTTAAGACGTGTACCCCAGGCATTATGTAGACCCTTCCAAAAATGAGAAGTAAATCGCGGATCCCTGTCTGAAACGATAGATGTTGGAGTACCATGAAGTCTAACAATCTCCTGCTGAAAAATCTCCGCCAACTTACTAGCACGATAATCCATACGAATTGGTAAGAAATGAGCAGACTTGGTTAGCCGATCGACAACCACCCAAATCGCATCATGTCTTTTCCGAGTAAGAGGCAAACCGGTAACGAAGTTCATGGAAATCTCATCCCACTTCCACGTAGGAAAATCTAACGGTTGCAGCAAACCACTAGCCCTCTGATGTTCAATCTTGACCTGCTGGCAAGTCATACATCTGGCAACATACAAAGCTACGTCCTGTTTCATTCCATTCCACCAAAAGTGCTGCTTAAGGTCCCTGTACATCTTGGTAGAACCAGGATGAATAGTGAATGCGGAACTATGAGCCTCAGTCAAAACGGCCTCACGCAACTTAGGATCATTAGGCACACAAAGTCGATCCTCAAACCATACCACTCCAGAGTCATCTACCCTGAACTCCGACTGCTTACCCTCCTGAACATTTTGAACCACAGCCCAAAGCTCACCATCATCCTTTTGAGCTTCCTTAATCCGTAGTATAAGATTGGACTCGACCTTCATGCTAGCCCAATATCCATCATAACTTCGCACATAAAGTTCAACATCCAAAATCTCTAAATCATTAAGAATTCGGGGTTCAATCTCAAGACTCGCTATCATACCAGATTTCCTGCTAAGCGCGTCAGCAACAACATTCGCCTTACCCGGATGGTATTGAATATTAGTGTCATAATCCTTGAGGAGTTCCAACCATCTCCTCTGCCTCATATTGAGCTCCTTCTGAGTGAAAATATATTTGAGGCTCTTATGATCGGTAAATATGTCACACGACTCACCGTACAAATAGTGTCTCCAAATCTTAAGTGCAAAAACAACCGCGACCAATTCCAAATCGTGTGTCGGGTAATTCTCCTCATAAGGTTTCAACTGCCTTGAAGCACAAGCAATCACCTTTCCATGCTGCATGAGGACACAACCTAAACCCTTCTTAGATGTGTCACTATAAATCTGAAAACCCCCAGAACCAGATGGAAAAGTTAAAATAGGAGCTGACACCAATCTTTGTTTCAACTCTTCAAAGCTCTGCTCACGTTCCTCCGTCCAAACAAACTTCTCACCCTTCCTCATCAGTTGCGTTAAAGGTAACGCCAACCGTGAGAAACACTCAACAAACCGTCGATAATAGCCAGCAAGTCCCAGAAAGCTCCTAACCTTAGTCACAGTAGTAGGTCTTGGCCACTTAGTGATAGGCTCAACCTTAGACGGATCCATGGTGATACCATCCGTCGATACGATATGACCAAGGAAGGGAACTCGGTCCAACCAAAATTCACACTTAGAGAATTTGGCATACAACTTCTGCTACATAAGAGTCTCCAAAACAATACGGAGGTGTTGCTCGTGTTCTCCCTCACTCTTGAAATAAACAAGAATATCATCAATGAAGACAATCACAAACTTATCGAGGTACTCGTGAAACACCCGATTCATCAAATCCATAAACACTACAGGAGCGTTTGTCAGACCGAAGGGCATAACCAGAAATTCATAATGACCATATCGAGTTCGAAAAGCAGTTTTTGGAACATCACGAAGTTGGTGATAACCGGATCTCAAATCAATCTTCGAAAAGAATTTAGCCCCTTGCAACTGATCAAACAAATCATTGATACGCAGAAGAGGATAACGATTACGAATAGTGATTCGGTTCAGCTCACGATAGTCAATACATAAATGCATGCTCCCATCTTTCTTTTTAACAAATAATACAGGAGCACCCCATGGAGATACACTAGGTCAGATGAAGCCATTCTCCAAGAGTTCCTGCAATTGTTCCTTCAACTCCTTTAATTCAATAGGCGCCATACGATACGGAGCTTTAGAGATAGGTTCAACACGTGGAATCAAATCTATGCTAAACTCAACTTCCCTAGCCGGAGGAAGACCAGGAAGTTCATCGGGAAACACATCAGCAAAATCGCGAACAATAGGAAGACTAGCAATACACGGACCTTCCAAAGAGGTATCTTTAATGGATGCCAAAAAGCCTTGGCAACCGTGAGAGATCAAAGTACGGGCCTTCATAGCAGAAATAATCTTAGCAGATTTTAGGGGTTGCGAGCCATGATACACAAAATCAGGATGATGAACAATGCCAAAGATCACATTCCTGGCATGACAGTCAATGGTAGCTCTATGCAAAGACAACCAATCCATACCAAGAATCACATCAAAGTCGAACATATCAATAGGAAGCAAATTTGCTGAACGAACTCGATCATCAAATCGTAGGGGACAGTTTACATATTCATGATCAATAAGCAAACGGTTTTTCATTGGAGTTGAAATGATAACACGATTATTTAGTGGTGTTGGAGTCATATTAAGCTTTTTGGCTAGTGAAACAGATATTATGGAATGTGTGGCACCCGTATCAAATAAAGCATAAACAGTAAGATTGTCGATGTAAAGAATGCCGGTAATAGTACCTGAGGACTTGGCTGCCTGGTCACGAGTGGTAGCATAAACCCGACCTGTAGTAGGAGGTCTAGTAGAGTCCACTGGTACAATTTGCTTCTTCTTCTCATGAGGACAATCCCTCACCTTATGATTAGTAGCCCCACAAGTAAAACATCCCCCAGTAGCCTCATAGCAAACACCCGGATGAGGCTTTCCACAGGTAGAACAAAGTGGTGGAGGAGGTAAAGTCTCGGTCGGCCTCCTCTGACTAGAAGTACCTGTAGATCGATCCTGCTGATAACTCCGAGTCGACTGATCCCTATAATGTCGCTGATTGTTACCTTGACCCTGATGGTCATTCCCATTCCTACTAGTAACCCTCTGATCCTGACGCCTGTAATCATAATTTCTACCAGTCTGACTCCGCTGGTCGTAACCCCTGTCTATCTGTCCCCTCGAGTCATGACCCCTACCAGAATATCCCTTGTTATCATTACCCTGAACTCTAGGATGAATCCGGTCACCGTCACGGTTACGTTTGTTGTAGCCAGAACCCTCGTGGAAAATCTCAATGTTGCGGGCTGCGTCATTCACAGCTGACACATCCGCGAACTCGGTGTTAAGGAGACGATCTAATACCCACTTCTTCAGTCCCCATTTAAAATTCTTAGCCTGACGGCTAGCATCTCCAGCAATAGGTCCAACAAAACTGGCCAATCTTACGAACCGCTGCATGTATTCCCCCGAATTTTCGTTCTCATACTGATGGATGGTATTATATTCTCGTTCAAACTGCTGCTGTTCAGAATAAGGAAAGTACCGCTTATAGAAGGTGTCGCGGAACTTGGCCCGAGTACAAGTAGTCATATAAGCATCTCCACCTTTCGCCTGCTTATGTGCTTTCCACCAGTTCAGCGCATCGCCTTCTAACTTAAAAGCAGCCAAACGAGCTTTAAACTCGTCACCGCACCCCAACACTTCAAAATTTTCTCCATATGTGTAATCCAGTCCTCTGCCTCCTTAGGAGAGGTAGCCGAACTGAACAACAAGGGCTTGAGCTTATTGAAACTCTCAAGCCAACCATGAATAGTGGTGGGTTGACCACTAGCACCAGCGCCTCCAGAAGAGCCCGCTCCGTTGCGGACGTCGTTAATGATCCGCGAAATCACCTCATTGGCGTTAAGACCCGATAACATGTTGGCTATAGTAGCAGCAACCATAGCTTCCAAATTAGGGATCTCAATATCCCCATCAGGTTGTCCATCAGGATGTCCGTCGGGATGTCCGTTACGGCGAGTGTTAACCATCTAAACGATTAACAAAGCGATTAGTAAGATCAAAATAAGAATGAAATATGAAAGGAAAGTACGCAGAAGGAAACCTAGTGTCTACCCAATCCTCACAGGTCATAGCCTAAGCTCTAAGGGTTTCGGAACCTGTCTCTGATACCATAAATTGTAACACCCCAACCTGACAAGGGTAAAAGTATCACAATAAATGGTGTCATGTCGGAAACATTCAATAACCAAAGCAACGGAAGTCTTACATACATAACCAAAAGAAATAAGTCAACATGACTTATCAATACAAAAGTTCCCAAATGAAAGTAACCCACATGAGTACATAAATAATCCAAAATCAAATGATAAGTATCAAATGTCCAAGCTAAGAAGTCTAAGGGTAAGTCCACACATCGCTCTCAATCCCCAAAGCTAAACCCCCGCTCCTAGCTTAGATACCTGCCGCAGGAAAAAGAAAGTGCGACTGAGCTTAAAAAGCCCAGTGAACAGATATATATAAACTGTGGAAAACGAGAAGGGGGGTTGAATAGTTTTCCCCTCTTTTTCATTTTATAAAAACTTTGTTTCAAAATGTTGATTCGAATTTATTCAATTGTTTGTTTGGAAAACCTTTAATTAGAGTTTAGTATGAAAACACAATATAATCAATATGATCAATTATATACGTAAGCTTTTGGAAAAACTTAGTTTTATGAATGGAGCTTTGGTCGGTCTTTGTGTGAATACGTTTTCCTTTTAAAATCTTAAAACGTTTTGTATCAAATTATCTATCAAGTTAAACTTAATATGAGAAGTGTGAATAATAATCTATTTGACCATATCATATAATTATACACACAATCACAATATTAACTTTTATGTACAACACAATCAATCATCACAACTATATAAGCAACAACTAAGACATATAGGCAAGCATAGATGTAAAGCGATAAATGCAAGAATAAATGAAAAGAGATAAGAGAAAGGAAATGCAAACCGGACACGATGATTTATAGTGGTTCGGCTACAAGGACACCTTCCTTGTCCTACTCCACTCCCTGAGTCACCTACTCGAGAGTTTTCTTCACAACTAAACAAGCTCCTTTTGGCGGAGAAAACCATACACAACTTTTGCTTACACCATTTAACGACACTAAGCTAAATGTCGAGTTCTAATAGTAGCTAGAACCAATCTCACAACACTACTTCGATCACTACACAACTTCTACACGACTTCACGACTTCTTCATGGCTTCACGACTTCACGACTTCTTCATGGCTTCACGACTTCATGACTTCTTCACTACTTCACAACTTCTTCTATACTCCACTACATATTCACACATCTACTTCTTCACAACTTCATGACTTTTCCACACTACTACTTCTTCCCACTACTTCTTACTCACTCATAAACTCACTACTAAGTAAGATCATCTTGATCTACTTATTACATATACATAACTCACAACATTACATAAACACTAACTAGATCCTAATACATCTTTGGCTTTATGATAAGGAGGATTCTTCTCTTGCACTTTGAGTGGTAAATGATTGGATCACTTGAAACAAAGACTTATAATCTTATGATCAAAGGATTTAGAAGGATGTTTTGAAGGGATTGGGACTGAAAATTTTTGTGCAAAAGGTGAGAAAAATCAGTGGAATGAACCAGTATTTATAAGGGAAAAAATACTGTTTGAGAGCGTGGGCGGTCCCCTTAATTGTGTGGCCGGTCCCCTTAATTTACTAGCCGGTCCCCTTAATTAATTAAGGGGGCCGCCTAATAAAAAAACATTTTTTTCTTCAGAATTTTTGTATTTTTTTTTTGGAAGGTTTTTCTTGAAGAATATGGCCGTTTTTTGGGTAGAAATTTGAATTCAAAATATTTACTTTGAATAAAACATTTCTTATAAATACAAAAAATATTTTGTATAAGTTTAAAAATGTTTGTCCCACTTTAAACAAAATGTAAGGTTTGTAAAGATAAAAATTCCTTTGATCATAAAATGCATTAGACATTTATTTGTACATACCTTAAGTGATTGTTGAAGCATACTCGAGATGTTGAGATGTCGAGACTTGTAGACGTATGAATGCATAGATGAATTATGATCACAAGTAACTTATGCACTTTACGTTATATGTTGTAACCTACATCTTTGTCATCATCAAAACATGAAGAGAATGTTTAGATTAAATATCGTAATATTCATGCCAACATAAACATATCGTAATAATCACAAAGCGCGCATATCATATAAATGGGGACGGTGTGAGAAATCACTCACCCACACGTGAGTCATGCCACTGGTGCATCAATGACACGGCCATGTTACCTTCATGGCTAGGAAACGAACTTGGCTCGGGTATCAAACTGAAGGGTTCAAATGTCATATCATATCAAAGTCAAAGTCTAAGTCATCAAAGAGTCATAATCAAAGTCCAAATGTCAAAGGTCCATATCAAAGGTTCAAAGCAAAGGTTTATATCAAAGTTCAAATGCTAAAGGTTCACAAATCTAAGGGTGCATAGCAAAGGTTCAAATAGAGCATAAGTCAAAGAAAGCCATACTAAGAAGGCTCAGATCAAGGTATCATAATCAAAGCTAATATCAAACAGATGAACGAATCATGAGAAACCTTAAGAGATAAGGTCAGAATATCTATACCTTATTCAGATGCAAACAAACAGAGAAAGCAAGACGAGGATGGCTACTCCGCTTCACAGAACCTATAAGGATTAATAATAAACATCACTTTTAAGTTCAAAGTATGGAATTCCCGTTTTAGTATACTTTCCATTTTTTAGTAACCTTCCAATTATAATAACTTTCCATTTTAAGGAAATTTCTTGTTTTAGTAATTTAATACTTTTAAAGGTATAATTGACAATTAATAATATTTAAGGGTTAAAATGACATTTATAATAGTTTAGAGTTAATTATGTCAATCTAGTAAAATTTAGGGTCAAAATGTCAATCATCAAAATTAAATATTAGAAATGTCAAATAAAGTTATTTTAAAGTTTATACTTATAGTTTTATTTTAGGATGAAAATTTTAGACTCCGTAATACCCACATGACCCCAAGATGCAATTTAAACATTCACATGCCTACGCACACGACTCATATTTATACATGACCCAGAAATGATCACGTAAGTGGTGTACACTTTAGTGATTGTGTGACCATTTAACGAAGCATACCACAAGTACATTAACATGATTTTAATGATTGTTTAACAACGTTTTAGTCGTGAATATACATGTGCATTAGTCGAATGAACGAGAGCAAAAAGGAAAATAATCTGACCATAACACATGCACACCCACATGCTAAGTACCTCAAAAGAGTTTGATTCCATGCACGCACACGCTTCACCATCATACACATACACATCACATGTACTCCACCAGTTTACATAATTTACACATTGTCATACATGCATTATAAACACACGCTTCATTCATTCATTTTTCTTGTACATGTAATACATACATGCTTCCTTTTTTTTTATTGCTGGTCGAATGGACAAGGACATAAACAAACCGATTCTTATTTTATTTTCTAATCATGCCTGTGGTGATCGAATGAACCAGGAAACAAAACCAGCCTATCGTTTAACCATTTCTAAACCGATTAGTACCGATACATTTATAGGTCTAGATCGCATACGAAACATACTTGTTACAACCCTTGTGGTTTGGAAACAGACGACCAAAATAATCCCATACACTACTTATTTTGATCCGCAACACACGCACCCTATTACAAGTTTAGTTCATGAATAAAAACACATGTTTCAGCCCCTATGATCGACACACCTGATGCACGCACACAACACACGACGAGCACATACCGAATGTATAAACTCACACTAAAATCCAAACTATTATCCACGTAAATAAATATGCATGCACCCATGCTTGTTTCTTAGAGTTTATACCAGATTATATGTCAAATATAAGTATACAGGTTATCAGTTTATGTGACTTGAGTTTATGGTTTTATGTGCATGTATATATGATTTTATGTGGTTCAAGTTTTCTGTGATTTTATGTGAAGCTAAATGTGGTTTCATGCAAGGTTCATTAGCCTATAGTAAACATGCAACATCCTGATCAAAAGATCATGAACACGACAAGAAAAAAAAAACAACAACATGAAGGAAGTATCGAACAAGGTCAGAGTGGATTGTAACAACCGTGGTTTTAGCAGGTCAGTTTGACTGATAGTCTTGACTCGGTTGACGTTTGTTTGGTGTGTATTAGGTGTTTGAAGTGATATATGAGTGATATGGGTGAGTTTTAGCACTAAATCACTTTGCATAAGTGGTTTTATTGTGATTTGGAAAATTTGTAATTTGGGAAAGTTCATTTTGATCACCTTAGTGGTGTAGAAATGACTTGTGTAGTTTTGGTGTTTTTTTGTTTTTGCGTAACGAGTCTTCGTTCAAGTATTTGAGCGTTAGCAAGTTACGAGGAGTTTGTTTTTATGTGTTATGCTTATAAAAGAGTGTGAAAATCAATTTTTGGAAACTTTGTTTTGAAAATGATAATTTTCCGGTTGGTCGTAAAAACTGAGGTTTATCGCGTAAGACGTCAGGATTAGTTACGGGTATTTATAAAATATGAAAAGTATGAGTTTTTGGTGTAATAAATTAATTTAATAAAAAAATAAATAAAAATATATATATGTAAGTAAAAATTCGGCTAGAGGGATATTAGGGGAAAAAGGAAACCCAATTTGAGTCCAAATATGACTCTTATGCCCAAGGAATCCTATCCCAACCCAAACAAGCCCAACCTCCAACCCATATTTACCCCACAAACAACCCATAACCCCTTTTTCCTGCAATTTAGAGTCGACACATGGAGAATCAAGAAGAAAAAATTAGGGTTTTTATTATTGAAGCTAAAATCAAGATCAAGGTAAATTTTCGATACTAGTTTTCATTCAATTAATTAGTTATTGATCTAATTCATGTAATGTAAAGTATGATGGATTAGGGTTTGTGTTAACTTCTGTAAATTAATGTTATTAAACATGTTGGGATCAATTAATGATAATAGTAAGATGATTGGTTAAGAGAATTGAGCGTAAAACATGCTAGTTATTGAGTTAGGGTTTGGACAGATTTGTAAGGCCATAAAGATGTGAGTGTAAATAACAGTTGGTTATGTGTTAAGTCACGAATTTTAGGTCTAAATTGAAGAATAATGAAAGAGCTTTCCAAAAAGTCCAGCCACGATCAATTTTGAGGTAGGGAAGTCGGTCTTTTGATTTTTCTTTGTTAAGGTGTCAAAGCTGTCAAACCGGGACAGATTTTGGGTAAAAGTTTGAGGGTGTCACGTGGTTGTAAAAGTGGTATTTTGACTTGGCCTTCTGGAATAGTTAATTTTTAGATTATATTAGACTACCACGAAGAGGATTCGCGATAAAAACTTGTGAAAGTAATTATTAAAAATCAAAACTTTTTGGTGTGCGTTCAGATCCGAATTTGAGTAGTTGACAAGTTTGAATTTCTTATGAGTACTTGTGTGTGTTATTGGTCCATGGCCTTCTGGGATTAGCTTCTATGCTTACGAGAGACCATGGTAAATTTTTGGTGTGAGTTGTTGAGCTTTATTTGTCGTGATTTCATGTGAGTGAATATACTCAAAAATTCTGCGTTTTCTGAGTTTTAGAGTGCAAGGGATTTAATGAGTATTAAGTTATGATAGTGGTTAGTGTGGTGTGTAGGAGATCCATGGTGGGTCACATTAGTCTTAGACATCCATCATATGAGTATTACATGGGTTGTAGCTTTTAGCTTGGCCTTGTGTAATATGGATTATTTTTGTGTGCTATAGATTGTGAATTGTTTTTGTGGAAGCTGCGGAGTTTAAGGTAAGTTCATAGTCCTATATTTTTACTTTGTTTTAAACTTGGGATGGGAATGATGCTTGTCTTAAATGATTTGATTTACTGTGATTTTGTGTGTGGTATTAAAGAGCTTGGACTTATAATGTTATCGTATGTATGCTATGTGTGATTATTTGCTTGTGTGGATGTTTATGGGATCCAATTAGGAGGATGTTTATCCTGTTACTCGCGTATGCGACCTAATTGATGTTTAATGTGTTAATGGGATCCAATTAGGAGGATGTTTATCCTGTTACTCGCGCATGCGATCTAATTGATGATATGTTTGATGGGATCCAATTAGGAGGATGCTTATCCTGTTGCTCGCGCATGCGACCTAATTGATGATATGTTTGATGGGATCCAATTAGGAGGATGCTTATCCTGTTGCTCGCGCATGCGACCTAATTGATGATTATGGGGTCGGAGGACACGAGCCGTCCTAATGGTTGCCTTATGAGTATTGTTGCCTTTGTGTGTGGATATTGACTTACAAATGCATGTAGCTATATGATAACTATAATTATTTGTCCAGCTATATTTTGTAATCACAGTGAATTTGGTTGCCTTGTGTGTTGAGTCTCAAACCTATGAATCTCACCAACATTATGTTGACGTTTTAAGCATCATTTTCAGGTGAGCTTTCTAAGGATAAGATAGAAGGATGTGGATAGACGAGACCTTAGTTGCATTGGAAGTGGTTTATTATCTATGTTTGGATTTATGTTTTGTTTTGGTTATTTTATTTTGGGGTATTGTTACAACACTTTGTGTTTATACATTGTTCTAATTATGTGCATGTAGTTGTTCTCTATGTAGACACCAGGTGTTGTGATGATATCCATGAAGTTACACCCGCGCGTTTTCGCCGTGGCGGGGTATGACATGGATTACCCTTGCAGCGTGAACCAAAAAGAACAAGACGCGAGGTCGCGTACCATAAACCGAACAGCAACGTTCACTCTCGAATAGCAAAGATAAACCCACGTGTGACCTTTATTGTCGAGCAGCAAAACAACAATGATCACACCCTCGTTCCAGCCAACCGGAACTCCTTTGCTTTGTTTTGAGTCGCACAGGAGAGAACAAGAAAAGTGGCAGCCGATTATTGATGTAGGTGTTAGGGTTTAAGAAAGAAACGCGTATGTGTATATAGTGAGAACAAACCGTAAGTTTTGGGAGGCAAAATAAGGGAAGACGTATTGTGTTATTTGGAAAGAAAATATTCAGTTTTAATGTTACAAATCAAGAAAATATATACTTATAATTTTGTGCTTATCCTTTTTCTTTAGCCGAATCTTGTGCATGGGGTACAAGTATTTTCGTTTTTTTATTTAGCCTTATAGTTTAGGGAATTTATTTTGTAAGATTTCTTTAGTTTAGGCTAATAGATAACATAGGTTTTATTTAACATGTATACTTTAGTTTAGGATTTTGTATATTCATTTGTATACTTTTGTATTCTTAAGATTTTTAAATTAGAGGGGCATTTTAGTCATTTCATATATATCAAATTTTAGGGTTTTACAACTCTTCCCCTCTAAAAAGAAAATTTTGTCCGCGAAATTGCAAAGAAAACGAAGCGGAGACATACCAGACTACGAAAAGAAATGAGGATAACTAGTTCGCATAGACTCCTAGGTCTCCCAGGTAGCTTCAACTCTGGGTGATTCTTCCAAAGAATTTTAACAAATGGAATAACTTTGTTTCTCATGACACGCTCTTGCCGATCTAAGATAGCTTCGGGTTCCTCCGAAAGAGACATATCAGGCTGAATCTGATCAAACGGATAAGAAGCCATATGCAAGGGATGATAGTTGTATCCCCTCAGAAGAGATATCTGGAACACATTATGAACATGCGATAACTGCGGAGGTAGAGCTAGACGATAAGAAACCTCTCCAATACGTTCAAGAATCTCAAACGGTCCGATATATCGAGGACTAAGCTTGCCCTTAATCCCAAAACACTTCACACCCCGGAATGGCGATACTTTCAGAAATACACGGTCTCCAACCTGAAACTCTAAGTCACGTCGATGCTTATCAGCATAACTCTTCTGTCGAGCACGAGCCTCTTTCAGTTTTTCCTTAGCAATCGCCACTTTCTCGTTCGTAATCTCAATAAGTTCAGGACCCTCAATCAAACGCTCACCCACTTCGTTCCAACAAATGGGTGCCCTACATTTCCGTCCATACAGAAGCTCATACGGTGCCGCCTTGATGCTAGCATGCCAACTATTATTGTAGGCAAACTCCACCAAGCACAAATAGTCGTCCCAACTACCAGTCCACTCCAAGGCACAAGCTCTCAACATGTCCTTCAAGGTCTGAATGGTCCTCTCTGACTGACCATCCGTTTGTGGAAGAAAGGCTGTACTGAACTTAAGACGTGTACCCCAGGCATTATGTAGACCCTTCCAAAAACGAGAAGTAAATCGCGGATCCCTGTCTGAAACGATAGATGTTGGAGTACCATGAAGTCTAACAATCTCCTGCTGAAAAATCTCCGCCAACTTACTAACACGATAATCCATACGAATTGGTAAGAAATGAGCAGACTTGGTTAGCCGATCGACAACCACCCAAATCGCATCATGTGTTCCCCATCAAAACCAGGACCATCACAATCACCAGGACCTCGCTTATAAGTTTAGGGTTTTACAGCACCACTAGGCACAACATCACAATCACCAGGACCATCAACAATGTTTTCCCCATCAAAACCAGGAATTTCAACCATTATAGCTATGGAACAAGAGATTCTTGAATCTCTTTTTTTACAAGAAGAAGAATATAAAAGGTTGGATGAAGATGGGGAGCAGTTAAGCCTAGCAGAAGAAGCATTCCACCGGTTTTTGGAAGAAGAGAAAATGTACAAACAACTTGAACAACAACAGGAACCTCATCTGGATAACTTTCTACTAAGCTTTGAGAAAAATGTGGCAGCTTATGAAGATGGCTAGAACTCTGACATGGAGCAGGAGCTGAGCAGATTGGAAGCTCAGTTAGATGCTGAGAGGTTTGCGAAGTTTGATCCTTACGACGACGGTTACGACTCAAACAACTCTCAGACTTGGGATCACCCGGAATACAATTGAAGTTCAAGTTTGTGATGTTGGTACTTTGCTATAGTCAACAATTTCAAAAACTTGTAGTCTTTTTGCTATATTGTATGCATTTACTCATCTTTTTAATACTACCTGATTGTTCAACAACCTATTTGAACCTTTATCCTTTTTCCATCTATTATATAATACCTTATCATCAACTCTTTATGTATTCTATTGCTTTTCACAATGGATCCACAAAATGGTTGCCAATTGGTCTGCAGTGACTGTTGGATTGAAAGGGAAAATAGGGCTGGATTGATGTTCTTTACAAGGCGTCCTCCTTACAAAGATTTCATGTGGTATACTTGTCCATCGTGCCTTGAAAAAATGGGAACCTCATCTTACACCACAACAGCTAATGTTACAGGGGAAAAGACAACTACAACCGATCATGGTGGGTATGTGATTGGCTTAGGTGTTAACTATTATAGTAGAGGTCGTGCTAACGTGGGCAGTGGTGACGAACAAATTGAAGCAACTACAACGAAAACTACAACAAAAACAGCAAGTAGAGTACGCCCAAGTGAATCAGCTAGTGAAGAATCTGCAAATGAAACACCTACTGAAGGACCTACAACTCATAAATCAACTGATGAAAGTGCTAGTCATTTACCCAAGTGAATGAGGAGCAAGAAATTCTATGTTGTCTTTCAGTTTAATAAATGCAATTGAACTGATATGTTGTAATTCATATGTTATAACAATGCAGTTTGATTACTATTTTATTTTTTGAGCATATGTTGACTTTAATAGTCAAATTAAGTTATTCCAAACACTACAATATACTACATATGCGATTGCAAAGTAAAAACCGTAAACAAGTAAAGCAAAAATGTAAAATCCAACTATTTCATTAGCCATCATCATTCCAAAAAGTTAACATCTTCATTACATAAACCACTAAAAATAACAAGTGAATTTTTTGATGGGGGACTTGATATTCATAGTGGGACAGTTGAGATCCTTAGGGGGAGGCACATACCAATATTTCCTCTTATTGCTGCTTACCTTTGCCGCAACAAGACCTAGTACAACATTTGTAACCATTTTACTTGGTTTTGGACTTTATAAACAATGGTGCTAACAGTTTGTGCATTTGATGCATCAACCTCTTTTCCTTTAGAATTGGTATCTGAAAATACAACAAAAACACAAGGACATCAGATTTTAACAATTACTACTATCCTATTTTTCAATCACTATGTCAATGACACAAATAGAGTAAACTAAACTAACCTTTGATCACTTCGGCTTCTTTGGCAAATCTGCATAAATCTTCATACATCTCATCAGACACTTTATCACTTTCTAACCAACTACCACCATATTTTGCCTTCACATACTCTACCATCTTATCCTTCACTTGTGGCTTACTAAGCTCCATGTCTGCTATTCTTTGTTTTTTTCCTTTTGTTTATGGAATAACTATGGGTACCGTTGTTGAGGGCTGTTTTCAGTATATGTTGTAAGTTACAATGTGTATGATACATCATCGAGACTTACTAAAAAATCAACGGTTAGTTATGGTTTTTTGGTTCCCGCGAAATAATTAATAAGTGTATCTGAGAAGTTGTGGTCAATTTGTTGACAAAGAGTATATAAGAACACAATTGGTCCCTTAAATTGAATGTCGGGTTAGACATAAACCATACGCTAGTTGTAAATGTGGTTGGACTATATTGCCCTTGGAAAAATAATCAAAACTTAGCGTTGACCTCCTCATTTCTGGTCAAGGGACGCATTCGGCCTCAAAATCCATAGTTTTGGACGTCAGGCGACGATTTTGAAAAGTTAAAGGCCATAGCGATGTTTCGTAAAAAGTTTAGGGACCGACGATATATTTTTGTCTTAAACATATATAATTTATGAAGATATAACAAAAGTCCTTTAGATGATTTACGAAACAACCTTACAAAAAAACAAAGGCTACTGCTTTCACAATTTATTTTTTAATCACTCTCAAACCGATGAAGCCTTGACTTAATCCATGTTTTGTCTCTCACAATTTTATAATCATCATGTGCTACGCAATTCTCTACCTAGTCTTTTATAATCATCATGTCTTACGCAATTCTTTACCTAGTCTTTTATAATCATCATGTCTTACGTAATTCTCCACCTAGTCAAAAAGCTAAACAGCACTTTTCTTACTTCGCGCGAAAGGAAACTTCTAAATACGATTAATCTTTTACTACGTAAGGTTTGACCAACTTTTATGTACTAATACTTTTTCTAACTCATATTAAGTGTAAACTTTTATAATACACAAAATTTTAAGAATTTTAACAAATATAATTCTCGCTAATCAAATATCACATTCACTCATTAAATTCTTTTTTCATTGATTGAAATATAATGTGAACGCTTATTATAAAATATCTCAAAATATTAATATGAACACTTAATACTAGTTTTTTATGGTCACCGTTACCACAACATCCACATCAGCGCACATACCATTCAACACACCATCTATTTACCTTCTATGGTCACCACCCAACTCAGTATCAAACCAAAAATATAAAAATACACACTTTATACAAACATATCTTACAATATACCAAATACTCACAAATCAAATAAATACCAATAAGTCTCACACACTAAGAAGTGGTGCAAATCATTACTATATGCAAAATCTAAAAAAGACCACGCTTAATGATGCCAGGCTTTTATGAAAACCACTCGTGAGATGTGAGATAGTGATCAACCACCTCTCATGAAAACCAACCTTTATGTCTCGAATATCATGTTTACCTCAAAATATCAGAAATCAATGACCTTGGTCCTTGGTGTATTCTGCGATACATCCCTCGTCTGCAACTTACACTCACTTAAAATACAATACACTATAATTGTACAAGCTTTTTTTAAATGAAATATATGAGAACATTTAGACTTATTAGGTGGATGTTTGGTCATATTTAGCATTTCTATTCTTTACGACTTAGATCTAAAAAGAATTTCCAATAATTGACAAGTTGAATGCTCTTTTATTAGTCAAGACTCAAGAGATACCAATATTTTTTTTACAAGAAAAGCATTTATAGTTTTATACACACGGCTTTCAAGTCACACCAACCGTCATACGATCTATCTTCAACCAATCAAAGATCTAAAACAAACACTTCTATAAACAATTCTCAAATAACCTTTTTATGTATATATTTAAACAAAGACAGCTAGTTGGCTTGTAAGAAGTGAACTAATATAATTCAAAGAAGAAAGAACTTACAGTAGTAAAATCATATAAACCATGATCTTTTCTGAAAAACTTATAAATATTTACATCCTAAACAAACCACATAGTGTTAAAAAAAAAAGATGAACAATTTACATAAACCAGCAAAAGAACCCTTTATTGCTCTTCATCAGCACATGACCCTCGTTGCTTCCGGATCCGGGCAGCCCACGACATCCCCTGAACCCGACCCGACTTATTCGGGTTCACTTTACTCCTCCTTGTTAGCTCATCAATTTGCACCTTCCACATATCTTTCCATCGGATCTTATCTTCCGAATCCGGGTCAAACCGGGTCGATCTCCTACCCGAAAAAGCCATGTGTAATCCTTTGGACATAGAACTATCATACATATATCTAGCTTCCGGGTCGGATAAAGTTTCATAAGCTTCTTGAACCCGAATAAACCTCGTGGTATATTCGTCCATCCTGTCGGGTGGTGACACGTCAGGATGGTACTTTAATGCCATTTTCTTGTATGCTTGTTTTATATCCGATAGCGTACAGCTCTCGGATATACCTAGTAACTCGTATAATGTCTCATTTTCTGTCGCTGGTTTTGCTAAACCAGCGGTAGAAAATGAGGCTCTAGCAGTTAGTTTAGGTATACGGATGGAAGTTTTTTGTGTTTTAACATGAAATATGTTCTTGGATTTGAAATGGATATTGGTTTTAAGTGGTGATATTGGCAATTTCTTTGATGAGTTTAAGAAAGATTGAGTTACAGAAGGAAATGTTTTTGAGTTCATTGTTTTTGTGTGTTTTAAGAGATAAAGTGCCTGAATGAGGGGATAGGTGGGTCGGTTTTATATTGAGGGTTTGAATTTAATGATATTTTTGGGTACATCTAGAAGTATGGTTGTCCTAGCGGTGTTGTTACCGTGGGCAAGACTCTAGTAATTCTTATCCACCTTCCTTGCTTATTCCTAAATAATTAATAGGCACTTATCTAACTTAACAAGATAATTACGAGTACATTTTTATCAATAGCCATGACAGAACTAGAGTGGGTCTCAAAAGGTCTCGGCCACACTCATGAAACTTTGCGGCATAGTGTTACATCTTAGAAAAAAAGACTATTTTTTTTTAAATGCGCATGGTCAAAAAAAAAATTATGTTTCTCGTTTTAAATAATTTTTCATAAATACTTCTGGTCAACCGATCCATGTTGACAATAATATACATGTGTGACACAACATAATAAAAAGAAAATGAGTATGAATCACACAAGAAGATGATGAAATAATAACAAACATAAAATTACGGTCTATAATGTCTGTAGCGCCGACTATTGTCCGTGTTATAGCCAAGTTACAAGGTACGTCACGTTATCAAAATCCACATAATATTACTGTAACACAAAACAAAAAGACATTCTCATATAGTCTAATACTATGTTCTCAAGTTGTGATTTGAGATGGAAAGTGAAAGTAAGTGAAGAAAACAAAAAAAATGGTGTGTTCTTAAGTTTTATTTAAGAGGGAAAGTGAATGTAAAGTGTGAAAATTGAAAGTAAAGTGGTGGGTAAACTTTCATCTATTTTTGGGATGAAAGTGAATGGGACAAATCAATATATGTATTATGACAAAATTGTCCTTTATTTAATTTAACTTAAGCATCAATTAAATACATAATTGTCAAATAACATTTATTTCATTACTTCCTTACTTTTCTTCTTACAACTCAAGAACATTATCAAATTTTTAACAATTTTTCATTTTCTTTCATCATCACTTACTATACATTGCATTTACTTTACTTTTCCTCATACTTTTCCTCTACATAAAAAGTAAAGAACAAAGTGTAAGTTTTAGTTTTCTCTCATATAATCTAAGTTTTAGTTTTCGAGACCCACACCTGTTATTTATGTCACACTTAAACTATTTTTTTAGTAAAAGACTTAAGACACCTCCCAATGAAGTGGCGAAAGTTCTATAACACGCGGATAACAAATGTGAAGGTACCTATAATTGCCATAGAGGCACCATAGAGAAAGAAAAATGCGTACAATATTGCTAGAACACTCTCGATACTATATTGTGCCTTGTATACATATAACAAATGAGACTTTACTTATTTGTTTATCGAGTTTATAAAGTCAGATTAATTCGGGTTCAACTAAGCTTATTAGGTTAACTGAATAAACCAATAACCTGATAAGATCAAGTTAGGGTCTTAATTAATTTGTTATCATGTTATCCCAATAATATATAATAACCTATTAACAAATCTTTGTTTTTCGAACTAAAAAGTCATGTCTTATTGCAAAAGTCAATTTGTTAGAGGCACACTACTTTTTCTTTTTTCTTTTCTTTAATTTAAGGCATACATACTACTTTTTCTTTTTTCTTTTCTTTAATCTAACATACAATACTTCTTTTATTCCTTTTACATAGCTCGTTTTTATACAACACTTAGTTGGTGTTTGTTTTTCATTATTAAGAGGCTTTTAACAGCCTTTTAATATGAACCGTTCAGACGCGGTTAGACATTTTGGTCGTTCAAATCGTTTGTTTTTTTCTCCGTTTAGACGTGTTCAGAGGTAGTAAGATCTTAATGATCTAGACTTGAGAGGGGTGTCTAAATGACTCTTGTTGCCTCTTGCTGATGCAAAAGGAAAAAAAATTACAAGCAAGCAAATGTGCGGTTCAAACATGAGGTTTTTTTTTCCCCGTTCAGATGCGGTCAGATTCAAACATTTACACCTCAGATTCAGATGTACAATTCAAATTCAGATTCAAACCCTATTAAAAAACAAACACCACCTTATTTTATTCCTTTTATACAACACTCCTTTTTTGAGTTTATCTAGAATGCAACCCCTCATTTTTGCTTAGTGCACTTTATTCCTTTCATATACTCCCTCCGTTCTAAAATATAATTTCAATTTGGCTTTTTAAATCGAACTTTGACTTTAAATACTTTTGTTTGTATTCTATAATACTTGATATAAAATATATAAATAGAAATTGTTTTATATGTATTTTCATCAAATGATATATAATACAAACAAAAATATTTACGATCAAAGTTCTATTCGAAAAATCAAATTGGACTTATATTTTGGGACGGATGTAGTAGCTCATAAACTGGAAGCATAAGATAGTAAAATCCTATATAACTTATTATAACCAATAAATTTGTTTCAGCCATGCCATACTGCTAGAGGTGGCAATTTGTGCCCAAATGGAAAAAGATTGGCTAATTTAGGCCATTTTGTAAAAGATTTGGGCACACATTTAGCCTTTTTTTTTTTTTTTTTTTTTTTTTTTTATGGGCATATTTAGCCCATTAAAAAGTTAAATGGGCACTATCGAGCATATATTTTTTTCTCAATTGGAGAACATTATAATCGTTTTTGAAAAAAATATATATTTAATTTTTTAAACGTAAAAGAGTTATTACGTTTAGGGAACTTATTTCGTTATTTTGTGTATTTTATAAAGCGATTTGTATAAAATGCGTCTGTTTGGCCCGTGCCCATTTAGCCCGTGCCCATTCTAGCTCGCGCCCATTTTAGCCCGTGCTCGTGCCCGCCCTACCCGCCTGTTTTACCACCTCTACATAATGCTTCCATGATAAAAGTGTCGAATTACAACATATAGCATTGTAAAGCACTACCAAGTCCAACATTTCATTTCGATAGCATTAGGATTTTTTAGTTACGCGCTTTATTTTTATTTGTTCTTAACCAGTAAACCGATTCCTTATTGTAAGAGCATTGAATGGTATGATAATGATTTTATTTATTTTGTGATCCTTTAAAGACAAATGAGAAGCTTTATATAGGAATATTACATGACCTATATTGGTAACCTCACTAATCAAGCTAATCAATATAAATGTACAACGAATTATTTTGTGGTTATCCACTAATGACAACTAATAATCTTATCACAATATACGGTTAACACTCCCTCGCTGTTCGAGCGGCGAAATCGTGAAAATTCGGACTGGAGATTAAAAGCTAATAAATAATAAAGCAAAATTAATAAATAATTGTTGAATAAGACATTTGACAGCAAGCGGAAGCACATCTTCAAGCAGCAACAAACATAAATACGCAACAAACTTGATAAACCAAAGTATCCTAACCAAACGGGATAACCTAAAGTATCATGACCAAACAGAATAACCCAAAGTATCCCTGCAACTAAAACAAATGGGATAACCCAAAGTATCCCGTACAACTAAAACAAAGGAAATTACAACTGAGACTCATGAACTAACATAAAAAGAAAATATTAGAAAACGAAAGTTGGTTCTAAAACTTCAACCCCTAAAGAACCTTCGAAACAAACGGGACATGTTTTTCTCTAGAAAAACATAAAGATCCATTTTTTTTCATGGTTGATTGAGTTGGGTTTTCGTTATTACTTGATATTTGAAGATGAAATATGACAGAGGTTATTGTTTAAAGGGAGCCCGAACCTTCGGCGTTTAACCGGCAGCCGGAGGCGCGGCAGAAGAGTTTAGGTTTAGGGTTATAAATTTAGGATCGTATGGCTGATACCAGTCAACTAAAGTTGACCGTTGGTACTAGTCTCTAAAGTCGATCTTCGGTACGGTTTTTTTACCAGTTGACTTAGCCGACCGTTGGTACCATTCGACTATAGTCGACCGTTGGTACGGCTTTGTAACGAGTCGACTAAAGTTATGCTTTTATTACGTTAATTTTTTTCCTTTTCTTTTCTGGTTTACTTCTCCAGTCCGAGCTTTCGCGATTTCGCCGCTCAACTGCGGGGGAGTATGAGATGATAAATATGGCTCAAGCCCGATGTAGAACAAAGGTCCATTAGGGTTTGTAATCTATAAGTATCGATCAATAATAAAGTTACACCTTTAAGGTTTACAGTGTCTAACACTTATAGAGTCGGGTTGCGGTTTAGTTTTTATTTTTTAAAAACCCGATAAGCCCTTAACCCGACCCGATAACCCGGACCCGATAACCCGGTTGACAATCATTCTTGTACTATTTGCTTAATTCATAAACAGGAATAAACTTGGGTAACATAACGGTTATAATACCACCTAGCGTACTCCATCTACTTGTGTTAAAATATTATATTTCGAGTATACAATCTACATTTTAGCAATGATATATAAAAATAGTGATTAGTAAAATGACTACTGTATATGAATTTACATTCTCAGATATATAATGACTTCTTTGTATGTAGTCGACGTTCATGTATAGTTCCTTCAGCTTATTTGTTAAAGAGATGTGGCTTATCGACATTAGGTGTTTAGGGTCATCGTATAAATACTTAATTATATCTTTGCATTGTATTATACAGTTAAAAAACTTAAATATACTCACAATCCCTTTTTTGCATCATATTATTATAGCTTAAGTTTTTTTTTTTTTTTTTTTTTTTTTTTCTCTCTCTCTCTCTCTCTCTCTCTCTCTCTCTCTCTCTCCTCGCATAGTTTTCACTTTTCAATAAATAAAATGATTTGCAAACTCAATTTTTTTTTATTTTGACATTTCAACCTATTAAACAGTTATACTGTTTATCTGTTCTACTTTACTTGCTTTAACTGAGTGTACATTTGATACTCCAAATCAAAAATTAATATGCACAAATCATCCCCTTTCAATAGGGTTGTACTATACGCACACCCCAAATATCATATTTACACACCCTTTTATTATGTATAACAAGGTTGTACGGTATGCATAGCGGTTTTGTATTATGCGCATAACGGTTTGTACGGTGTTCAATAAGGGGTGTTGCTAGCAACTCTCCTTTCAATATAGGCAATTCATGATGTGATGGTGGGTCTTTTTTAGTCTCCCCTTCCTTATCCACACTTTGATTGGTGTAGTACTGCTTCCAAAATACTTCAAGTTGTATATATTGAGTTTTAAATTGAAAATCATTTATGCCTAGTTACATGACCAAACGGAGCACAAGCCCATAAACCATGTATCATCCTCTCATCTTTTTACTTATGATTTTATTTCGCTTATCAGTATTATTAATTTAGACAAAAACATTCTCTCACGATTATTATAATTTTCATGGTTGACCATGAAACACTATAGTTTTCATTTATTGGCGGCATATATATAGAATTCACGTATATACAAAAATAAATGTAGTTGTTAGATCTCGATAAGCTTAAAGCAAAAAAGAAAACAAGAAACAAGCTTCTAATTTGGCTGATACGTTTGTTGGAGGTTTCTGACCTAACCAATAAAGTTTAATGTTAGTTTGGAAATATCTATCTGCAAATGAATGCAAGTGGATAGGAGTTAACACTCCCTTTCCAATGTGTAGGGATCACAATCAATTGTTGTAATTAACAAGAGTTGTATCCATATTTGCTTTATTTTGAATCATTTAATATTTATACTCGTATATGTTTTATTACTCAGTACACTGAAGGACTTGTTGCGTCTCAATAATACCTCTTGCGCAAGAAGTTTCTAATTCTAATAATCGTAGATTTAAGGTCCTGCTTAATATACGTGAGATAAATTTGTTGTAAACAATGCGAGAATTGTTACTTGCGGTGAGTATTTTTTCAGGGTTGTCTGAATTGGAAATAGTGCCGTGATACGCTTGCGAGACAAGTTAGCAAGTGATAGTATGCAGAGGTAATCAAAGCCGTACGTGTTTGATAATGCCTAGTTTTAAAAAGGAAAAAGGTCCATCTACGTTGGACGCATCATTCCTATCATTACTATTTCAAATATGGCATGGCATACTTGCTATAAATACACAATTTTGTTTACATTTCAAAAATACTTGCTAGAAATTTGCTGATATATCTATTACGAAAAGGTCCATATTTAGTATAAGGTTTTGCTAAACAATGCTCACTAAGATATATTTAACATGAATATATAAAAAAAATTGAACTTTGTTAAATAAAAATAACATATATTTAAGTTACTTTTTATGTTTATTTATTGTGCATTAAATGCATAATTACTTTAAGTATTAAAAAAATGGATTGTTTAATGTGACTTAAACATTGCACAGTGGACAGTGTTTAACAAAAATCTTTAATTTAAGGTAATGCAAAGTCGATCATCTTTTTCATGTCAAATATTTACAACCTAAACAACTACACGTATTTAAACTATACATGATACAGATTATAAACAAAGGAGCTTTTTGAGCTATATGTCTTGATGATCCGACCCATCAACACATGACTCCACCCGTTGCTTCCGGACCCGGGCTGCCCATGACATCCCCTGAGCCCGACCCGATTTATTTTGGTTCACTTTACTCCTTCTCGTTAGCTCATTAATTTGCACTTTCCACATATCTTTCCATCGGATCTTATCTTCGGAATCCGGGTCAAACCGGGTCGGTCTCCTACCCGAAAAAGCCATGTGTAATCCTTTAGACATAGAGCTATCATACATATATCTAGCTTCCGGGTCGGATAAAGTCTCGTAAGCTTCTTGTAACCGAATAAACCTCGTGGTATATTCGTCCATCCTGTCGGGTGGTGACACGTCAGGATGGTACTTTAATGCCATTTTCTTGTATGCTTGTTTTATATCCGAAAGCGTACAGCTCTCGGATATACCTAGTAACTCGTACAATGTCTCATTTTCTGTCGGTGTTTTTGATAAACCAGCGTCAGAAAATGAGGCTCTAGCACTTATTTTAGGTGTCCGGATGGAAGTTTTTTGTGTTTTAACATTATTTTTTCTGTTGAAGTTGAATTGAGAATTTGATAATTTGTTTGATGAATTTAAGAAAGAATGTGTTACGCAAGGAAGTGTTTTGGAGTTCATTGTTTTGATCGATGTGTTCGAGAATGTAAGGTGTACGTGTGTTTTTGTGTTTGTAATACTGTAGTTGAGGATAAATGAGGGATAGGTGGGTGGTTTATATAGGGGTTTGAATTAATGATAATTTTTAATCTTTTGAGTAAAAATAAAAAAGAAAAAGGTATCGTTGTTGACGGCTTATCGGTCACCATGTGCTGTTTTCTAGAAATACTTATCCATTGTCTTTCATGATCATAATCATTTACCGACGTGAATATGCTGAGTTATCTGGAAGCTATTGTAGAAAATTGTGGCTGGTTTTCATTTTTCACTAATTGTAGTGAAAATGACTTGGTTATAAATATTATTAGCGTCTATGCTTTTTTACTGTTTCATCAACTAATCATGTAGAGACAACACAGACAAACAAAGATGGAGCTTTAACTAATTTATTAAAAGGGGAAACATATAAAGACATAAAGTTATGATAATGCTAGTTAATTTATTTTAAGAAGGGAGATACTTAGATTTACTAGTATATTATTTTTTTTTTCATTCATTTTATTTAAAAACTAAATTCTTAAATTTACATTTAAAAGGTTTTTAATTTTTTTTTTTTTTTTTTTTTTTTTATCTTTTTCGGAGAAGGTAAAACATCTCCTAAACTTAAATTCTTTATCATGCAAAGATATCAGATAAACTGATAATGTCTTTATATTCTTTGAAAAAGCTTACTTGACAATACAAGGGCTGTTTACACAAAACGAGTGTTGAACTAGAGATGTCTCAAGTTTTTGTAATAGTCTTTTTAACATTAGACCATCGAGATCATCTCAAAATAATTGTCTCGTCCAACTTAGCTAGAAGTTTACGCGAAACGACGTATTAGTGACTTATTTTAGTAGATATCTTGGACCTTCAGCTTTATACATACAAGTCGATTGGCTTTTGCAAATCTAAATACTCCTATAAACTATGATACGGTTATCTGATATGTTGCTTCTATCGAATACCTTTATTTGTAATTGTATTTGGATTTCTACCTAAATATGCCAACTTGTTAAGGGGATAACATCCCTGCTGCAAATAGCAGGGAGTTACATGCTACAACCAGCAAACATGGTCCCTCATTGTTCACTTTGCAATAAAAATGATCCCTAATTTAGCCTAGCAGCAGCGAAAATCCCTGCTACTTGCAACATGAATTATTTTCCCATTTGTTAATTATAATCCTTAGCAAAGTTTAAAGTTTGAACTACTCTCTGTTAAACTTAGAGGCTTATTTCAAAGGGATACCGAGTATTATGTCGACTTGTATTTACCCGTTAGTTTCAGCTTTGTCTTAGTGAGAAAAGAGATTTGTCGTTTAAAACCCAGACATATAAAATTACTTATTGTGTTCAAGACATTTTATTATTTATTTATTTTATTTTATTTCATTTATTTATTTATTTATTTTTATGCTTACTTACTTCATTGTTTATCAGATACACTTTTGACAACTTTTAGCAAACCAATTTTAATAACAACCTAAAGTGACGAAACTAACTATATAAAAGATCACGTTCACAAGTTTTTGTTACAAATAATATAACAATGAATAATTGAACAAGACAAGTAAGACAAAATAGTATGTTAAAATGTCTTTCTTTATGATTATCTCTAAACCAATATAAGGGTGTGTTTGGTAGAGAGAAATGAGACAAGAGAAATAGAAATTAATTGAATTGCGTTGGTTGGTAGATGAGAGAAATAAAAAGATAAAAAATTAGAGAGAATTGATAAAGAATTGGTAGTGTAATTTTTAAAGTTTCATTTCTATCAATTTTTGTTGGGAAATTAGAGAAATAGAAATGGTTATTTTTTGTAATATTTTTTTACGATATGTACATTTCCTTTTTCAACTTACATGTGTATTTTAGTGGCAAATAGATTATCTAAAAAAATATATTTGTTTAAATTTTTATTTGAAAAAAATACATTTTAAAAAAAATAATTTTTACAAGAAATAAATTTAAAAAAAAAATAATAATTTTTTTAAAATAAAAGTTTTTTTTTTTTTTTTAATTTTTTAAAGTATATTTCTTATAGAATTGTTATTTATAAAAAATAAATAATTTAAAAATAAAAATAATAAATAATTTTTAAAAAAAAGTTTTTTTTAAATAAAATTTAATAATAATTAAAAAAAATAAAATTTTAAATATATATTTTTTAGAATTGTTATATAGAAAAAAAAATTAAAAAAAAAAATCAACAAACAAATACATGTGAGTTTTAGATAACACAATGTTATTATTATTATTATTATAAAACCATCGCGTTTATTATTATTATTATTATTATTATTATTATTATTATTATTATTATTATTATTTAGTCAAGTCTCTGTTAATACCAAATATTAGAATTAATTCTTTACTGATTTTTATTATCTGAATTTCTATTCTTTACTTCATTTTATTTCTTTAAAATTCTTTCTACCAAATATGCCCTAAAGTCTTTTTGAGCCTAAAACAATCACGCATAAGTCCTTATTTCTAAGTTTGAACTAAAATCATTCACAATTATATTATCATAGAAGCTAGGGGGTTTCAGCTTTAAATTCTGGATTATCTCGACATTTCTGCCATCATAAATACATACAAGGGCTTAGTTATCACTAGGTCTATAATCTATACTTAAACGTACACATGTCTTTTTGTCATATTAACCGCAAAATGTTGAAACATGTCAAGTTGGTTTTCACAAAAGTGAATTGGATAAGATTGCAAAAAGAATGCAACATCAGCAAGCAAGCAAAAATAAAAAAGGTCAAAACGGTGGTGTTGACGTTCATCGGTTCATCTCTACTTCCTTCCCATTTATCAATTAAGAGTATATATCTAAGTGGTTATTTACCTTTTTGATGTTAACAATCAAAGGTTTTGTATATATTAATATATTTACTACCTTATAATGTATTTAGGACATCTAAATTTAGAAGTCTTAAAAAAATAAGACCAAAAACATTTCCACAAAAAGAAATTTAGATATAAAGAGGTTTCATCATAAATTTAAATGTATTAATTTTGCTATTAAAAAATCAGAATTGTAATATCTTGAAAATTAAATGTATTTAAGTGTCGACTTATAACTGCTTTCGAATATTTATATTGTCCATTTCAACCAATAGCCAAACCTCAGTCATATATAAGCAAACCTAAAAACACTAATACTAAGCACACAGGGTAAATGTTTTTAAGTTATATTTCAAGTTTTATTTGTAATGTTTTTAAATGTATTTGAATTATTATGTAATGGTTAGGAAAAAAAATTGTATTTAGCCATAAAAATGGTCACAGAGTACCCGCCGCCGCATTGCGCGGGTACCCTTGTAGTTAGTATAAATAGTAAAATGCATACTTATATGAAACATAGTATAACTTGTTCTATTTACGTAATCGAAAGATGTCTACAAATAGATATTAGACATCTATCCAATGAACCATTTAAGTGAAAGAGAACTTTTTGAAGTTGTACAAATGGGGTGCCGTATCTAAACATAAAACAAATTAATTATCTTGGTTGTTGATTTCGATGGCGATCAAATGTTACCAAGATATAAAAATATGAATCTATGTTACGTTGATAAAAGAATGGCTAATCTTTACTACTTACAATAGAAAAATTGTCAAAAATAAAATATTGTGTTTTCAATAATGGTCAAATGAGGGAGAAAGTGAAATATAATTAATACTCTTATTAAAACACCCCAATACTTAAAAGTACAATTATTTATTCATATTGTACAACCAAATTAAAGCATATCTATCAAATTAAATAAAATCAATTCAAACACAAATCGGGTTGACCCGGGACGCTTCAAACCCGGCGGGTTGAACCAGTTTAATTTGACCCGTTTTTGATCTAATCTAGCAAGTTGACCCGATTTAAATACAACCAATTCAAAAACAAATCGGGTAGACCCGGGACGCTTCAAACCCGACGGGTTGACCCAGTTTAATTTGACCCGTTCTCGACCCAACCTAGCAAGATGACCCGGTTTAAATTGACCCATTTTTCAACCGGAACGGTTCAACCGGTTGAACCACCCGGGTCGAACCGGGTTTCAAAACATTATCCATTACTTAAAAGTACGATGATTTATTCCCAATGTACAACCAATTAAAAACATATATACCAAATTAAATATAATCAATTAAAACACAAACCGAGTTGACCCGGGATGCTTCAAACCCGTTTTTCGACAATAACGGTTCAACCAGTTGAACCACCCGGGTCGAACCGGGTTTCAAAACATTATGTTTAATTCTCAAATCTTCAAAACATTATTTTTAACCTATAAATTTTTTTTATCAATAAACTATCTGTCGCTATAAAATCTCGTTGCTATGCACGGGTACTCGTCTAATTACTTAAAAGGGCTAATTACTTAAAAGGGTTAATAGACAAAAAAGTAACTATACTTTACAGAAAAGTTCGCCTAAGTTACTCAATTTTCAAATTGTTCATCTAAGTTACTAATGTTTGCGTATTTATTCAGTAGGATACTGTTCTTTAAAAAAAAATTATTCGGGTCACTCCATGAAAGGGTTACTTGCTAAATGGGTTTAATAAATGGACGAATTACATGAATAGTCCCTGGATTGACAAATATTGCATCAACCATCCCAAAAAATATTTTTGGTCTTTTTTTTACGTTTTCGTCTGTTTTTAAATGTTTTTCATCCATTTTTTTATGTTTTCGTCCATTTGTATACATGTTCACCCGTTTTTATATGTTTTCATCCATTTTTCTTATACTTTCATACGTTTTTATCCACTTTTAACCGTTTCTATACGTTTTCATCTGTTTTTTACGTTTCCCCCGTCTTTTATACGTTTTCGTCTTGATTGTACAATAAATTGCACGACCCCCGCTTTTATACTTTTAACCGTTTCTAACTCATCCGTCCGTTTTTATACATTTTTGTTCGTTTTACTTACGTTTTTTCACCTTGCCACATCACCACAAAAAATCGAGAAAAAAAAATCAAAATTTATTTTTTGAAAAAAATAAAATCAAAAATTTTTTCGAAAAAGAAATTAGAATTTTTTTTTCGAGCAAAAAAATTCTACTTTTTTTTAAAGAAAATAAAATCTAAAAATTATATTGTTGAAAAAAAATCGAGCAAAAAAAATCAAAATTTTTATTGAAAAAAATAAATTCAAAAATTTTTTTTCGGAAAAAAAATCGAGCAAAAAAATTCAAATTTTAAAAAAAATTAAAATGAAATTCTTTTCGAAAAAAATCGAGCAAAAACGGACGAAAACGTAAGAAAAACATTTAAAAACGGATTAAACGTATTAAAACGGATAAAAAACGTATGAAAACATAAGAAAAACGGACAAAAACGTAAAAAAAACGGATTAAAACTTATTAAAACGAAAAAACGTAAGAAAAATGGACAAAAAAGTATAAAAACGGATTAGAACGTATTAAAACGGACAAAAACGTATGAAAACGACTAAAAAGTGACGAAAACGGGCAAAACCATATGAAAACGTAAGAAAAACGAAAAAAAATGTATAAAGGACTAACGTTGCAAATAATCGTTGGCTAAATAGACTAACGTTGCCACATGATAACTAACAGAACTGGCGGGCGCCGTTAGCTCAGGAACGAATGGTGCAAATTATGTGTGTAAATTCTAGGGTATTTTAGTCATATCACATTTTTTAACCAGTTATCATTAGTTAATATAAGCTCAGTAACGTACATAAACGGTTAGTAAAAAATTAGTAACTTAGATGAACAATTTGAAAGTTGAGTAACTTAGGCGAACTTTTTTATAATGTATAGTTACTTTTTGTCTATTAACCCTTACTTAAAAAGATATTTAATTTGACATTTTTATCTTTGTGCGTATTGAACATTTTCTTTTCTCATTGTGTATACCGAACTTTCAAATTTCGATCATTTTGTGTATTTTATAACTGTTCAGCCAGGTAAAATGACAATTTCACCATTTGAAATTTAAAAAAGATAAGGGTAAAATGGTCACAAAATATACATAATAATCGATATTTGAAAGTTCAGTACACACAATGAGAAAAAAAAGTTTGAATAACAAAAAGTGACAAGTTAGATGACTTTTTAAACCCACTAGTAGATACTCTGTAATTCGCATTGCCAAATATACTATTTCTAACTCAATGATAGCTAGGGATAACAATAGGTCGGGAAAATTCGAGGATCGTATTTGTCATCTCCATCCCCGTTTCCCACTCTCATCCCCATCCCGGCCCCCATCTCCATCGAGGAATAGTTTTACATCCCCGTCCCCAATGGGGATCATGGATCCCGTAGGGATTCGTGGATTTTCCATCGTTATCAAGTAAACATAAAAATACAAAAACTCATCGAAAATATAAAGAATTTTATCCCATAAAGTATTGTAAAAAACGTACACTTTGACATAGTTATGTTAATAACTAGTTATTGTGCCAAATAGAGCTTTTAGCACGAGGTTAAATTTAGAATAAAATGGCAGCTTAGGGCTAAGTTTATACGAGAAAGTGATTCCTAACCATGTTAAAATGATCATGTTTTGTTTAGGTGATCGTGAGGAGCTCGGGAATCCTCGAGCTTAAATAATGTGTAGTATGGAATTAGTAGGAAATTTAGTAGCATTGTTATGTATAGTTTGGATAAGAATATGTTTAGCAGCAAGAATTAGTGCTACTTTTTAATGAATGATAGATGTTAATTGATTCCATGGGTGCCTAAGAAATGCACAACTAGTCAAGTTACGGGTGCCTAAACGACGCGCTATAAGTTTTTTATTGTTTATTATTATTTTTTTTTTATTATTTTTTTATGCAAAGAGTGAAATTATATTAATATCAATACAACTTTTAAATCAAAATAACATATGACTGAAATTGGACATGCCCAAATCAGATGCAAAACTAAACAACTACCATCCGATATCAGACAAGACATATACTATATATGACAATATACTCTAATTGCCAAACTAATCAAACTGAACAGACAGCTTCATACTTCAATCTAAACACATAGCTCAGTTTGGAATCACCCTCTTATGCACCAAGAACATAATCTCGTAACTATATTTCCATTTCTCCTTCCCACCAAGACCATTCAACCATCATCCATAATGACTAAGGTGGAAAAGGTAAAAGGCATCATTTTGAAGATTATAGCCACCCATACCCCTCCAGTCAAGGGCTATACCATGAATCCTACATTTCCATCTTAAAAAATGGCTTTAGAAACCTGGGAACCACACCCTGAGGGATGACTAACCATATCTCCAATTGTAGCATGTAGTTTGGACTAAGTAGGATCATCTTGCATTCTTTACTATTCCAACAACATATATTACCCACCCATCCTACTTTCCCTTCTCAGGTGGATGCACCATTAGTTATGTAGTGTGCCTAAGAGATGCACGAAGAGGAACTCCCATTCATGACATCCTATACTCATGCTTGTATTGCACTTATCATCCTTCATTGGATACAGGGTTTATGCACTCATGTCAAGTATGAAAGCAAGACCCGGATTACATCAATGCAAGAGGGTAGAGACCGCATATGAGTACTCACCGCCCTAGGAATTCCTCACTAGTAGCATGACGATTAGATATCGTATAATTAGTAATAATGTGATTAGATATCATGACAACATAACGATTAGATATCGTAATATTAATAGAAGTGTGAAGATTCGATATCATGTTTTAGTAGCAAGTAATGAGATAGCATAATGTAGTAGAATTCAAGTATACTTGGATTCTACTACATTATGCTATCTCATTATACTTGGATTCTACTACATTATGCTATTTCATTAGTACTTGATTCGATACACCAAAGTACGTCAACCGATACACAAAATAGACAAAAATTAAAAAGTTAATCCTTAAATAATTTGATTCTAAGAGCACCTTGTGCCCTAAAACTCAGACCTATAAGCCCAACACTACACCACACCCCAAACCATAGGGCCTCGCAACGTCATGACCAGCCAAAATTACACGTCATTTTTTTGTGTATTTTATTTTTGTTTTATTAGATTAAGTGTGGGCCTAAGTATGCCTTGTAACTTGAGTGATGAATGAGGAGTGTTTTGGGGTTAACTTATAAGTCTTTGCAATACTTTTTGCTATAACATAAGCCCTCTTAGATATCTTGTGCTGTACGGATGGTAAATACAATTCAAAAAGTGACAAATAAAATACATTTCAGACAATTAGCTCTATATTATAACAAATTGTTTAAGTGTAAATTTATTTCCATCCAAATCCGTTGGGCGCAAACTTTTCAAGGGAAAAAAACTATTAATTTTCCGATCATCATGTTTTTGTTTTGTTTTGTTTTGTTTTTTTTTTTTTTTTTTTTTTTTTTTTTTTATTTTTTTTTTTTTGTGAAAACTTAAAAGCACAATTAACTTTTTCTAGTATCTTTTTTTTTTTTTTTTTTTTTTTTTTTTTTTTTTTTCAAAAAGAACTCCAGCTCGATGTAAATCCGAGAAGCTTGTTTAGTCTATAAATCAACTTTTTTTTGGGTAAAGGATTTATACCCGGTGAATATGACATTAATAATTGTGCTTAGAATGATGTAAACTTGGAAAGATATCTTTGCAAGTGGGTTGGACTCACTATAAACCAAGGGCAAATCATCCCTGCTGTGAACTGCACACAGCTTCTCTGCTGTGGGGTATAAATCAGGGACCATTCTTGTACAATCCTAAATCAGAGACGGCTGAGAAGTGAAGTCAGGGACCATGTTTTGCATACCACAGTAGGTAACTCCCTGCTGTAAACTGCAGGGATGTTATCCCCATAAACCAAAGTTAGATAAACAAGTCAAACTTCCAGTCAAGTATAAAATAAAGCACGGTAAACAGAAAATTACGAAACTTGATCTTATTCGATGCAATAATTTTGTATTTTATTTTGAAAAACCCCAAATTTATTAAACTTTAAAATCTACGACCAATGAACGAGTCTTTAGAGTTTATACATGTAGTATTTTGGGTGCAATGGGTGTGATCTATCATCCTTTCACCTTTCATCCTCACCTTTCATACCATTGCACCCATCATCACTCACGAGTGAGGCAAGCAAAAACAAGGGACGAAAGGTGATGGCAATCACCCACTCGGCATTATTATTTGATTTGTGAGTGTGTGCAAAGTGGGAGTTTATATTATTATTTATTTGATTTGTGAGTGTGTGTGAGTATTTTGTTGGGTATGTTTGAAATGTGAGGTAAGTGGTGGCCATTGCACTTGAAATGTGAGAGAGTGATAATGTGACGCTGAGATAAAAAGTGAAAAAATGAAAGTGAATAGTAACCATTGCAACTAGTCTTATTGATGAGAAACCAAACAATCATCAAAGCAAAAAGTGTAACACAACTAATTTCATGAACCAAAAGATTCACCACTTTAAATCTATAACTGAAGCTAGCAAACCTCTTCGAGATGGAATAACTTTGATGAGTTTCTACTTCTCGAACATTGTAAGTTTTAGACTTAACCACAATTCAAACTCTTCTCAAATGTATACTTCAAGGATGCACAATATTTTCTTTATCATGTAATTTCACTTCCATCTGACATTTTAGTCTAAAACGAGGGAACGATGTGTACCGATACCTTGTCCGTGGCGTGTGAACTTTCAAGACAACCTTTGTCGAGAACTTTTCTTTTTGAATGTGTTTGTCTTATAGAAAAATGTTTTACTAACTCTTACCTCTAACCCAGTCAGACGTGGTCAAATTGTGTTGTATTATTTTTTAGAGTCAGACGTATTACCTCTTACCTAATAAAAAGTGAGAGGATTTGTGTTATTGACTCTTAGGATATGTGATAATTTTTCACTATCATATGTTTAAAATATTGCTCTAAGATAAATTATTTAATGGTTTAGTGACTATGTTAAATGCTTGATAAAGAAGTTTTGTTTTGTGTTTATGAAAGCTACTTATTCATCGCAATAGGATGATTTTATATATGATTTTGCCAATTAAATGACAATTTAACAAAAACAAATAACATTATTTAATTCATGTTCACACTTTTTAGCCATTTTTTAATGGTAAGATAAAGCATGTTGATAAAACAAACGACATCTAATTTCTTTTAGATGATTTTCCATGTTTCTTCTTCTTGTTGAAAATGCTTTTAAATTTTCGTATATAGTTTTGTGTCCATGAACTCCGAAGCTATTTGATTTTTCTTGTTCGTTTCCTTCTCTCTTCCTAACTATTTTTCTCTTCCATCTGCTAAAATAATTTTGTATTTTAATCGTCAAGAAACTTTATCGGTTCCCTACTTAGTTTAAATAATTCTTGTTAAAAATGTAAAATACCCTCAATTCATTGTTCTGTAATTGAACCTTTCTTTAGCTGCAAAATGATATAGTTTTGGTCCGTTGTTCGTTTGATGGACTGAATTGTGTATAAGTTATTCATTAGAGTAAACTACAAAGATGGTCCTTAGTTTGCATTAACTTACACTCTTGCTCCTTTGACTTTTTTTTTGCACTCCCAGTCACCAACTCTGAAACCCTTTTCACTGATAATCCCTTGACTGAACGAGGTTAAGTTTGACTGTTAAACACCTTTCATGTGACTTGCACGTGAGGGTATTATGGTCATTTTATTCATATACCCATTTCTTCTCTTCCTAGTCCCACCACTCTCTTTCTCTCTAACTCTCTCTCTCATCATCATACAAGAACAAGTTTCTCTCTCTACCCACATTTAATCTCTTTCACCATTCCATTATCACCATCTCTACCAAAAACACAAAACACTTTCTAAACCCATAACCACCCATCCCCAAAACAAAGTGTCTCACCGGACAGACACCGCCGGATAGCCGCAACACCAACACCACCACCAGATGATGAACCACGACCCAGATGATGAATCCGACACAGGAATAAAACCCATAAAGGGTTTTAAACGAAGGTGTGTTTTTAGTGGAGATGGAGTTCTTGAAAGTGGAAACGTTTGTAAAACCCGAATGTGAACCCGACCCGGGTCACGGTTTATTTTATTTTTATTTTTTATTTTTTTTTTTATTTTTGGTTAAGATTTTTTCCTTGTTTTTTCGGTTAAGATTTTTTAATGGGTGTTGACTAGTTGAAAAAAAATCTAAGATTTTGATATTCATATGACAATCGCATTAATCAGCTTTTATTATTTCATCTCACAATTTCCAGGTTTTTACTAAACATTTAGAGGATGTTTTGGTTCATAGTTTATGGTATTATCCAAACCAAAATAGCCAACAAGTATTAGTAAAAGAAAACCATTTTTGGGACTGTTTTAGACTGCATAAGCTTATTTGAATATCGAATGAGAGAAATGAGATGAAATATGTGGTAGTTATTGTTTTTTTTTTTCGAATTAGGAAATAGAATCAGGGTAGTTGTGTTATAGATTTGATTACATGTTACAATAATCTAAACACTCTGGAGGAATTTCATAGAAGATAAGATTGTAAGAAGCAAGTAGAACTTGACTCTTCTCGAATCCTTTTTATTTTCAGTTTCAGTCATTTGAGATGTCATGATATGTAAAGATTTTTTTATTGCTTATTTTCATGTTTCAATAATTTGGGATAAAAATAGTATCGTTGAGCTTCTTGTTCAATTTTCATTCAGTTTGTTGTTTGGAAGCTGTTGTGGTAGTGTTTCTTAGAGAGAGAAAATTAAATAGCCGGAAATATATAAGGAATATGGTATTCGATTGAGGTGGTCTGAATTTTATAGAGGTGGCTGTAAAAATTGATGCTTGAAAATAATGGTGGTAGGAGTTGGATTTTTGTGGGTGGAGATGAAAAAGGGCAGTGGTTGGATTCACTATCAAAGATGAAGAATATGACAAAGAAGAAAGAGAGTGACTACAAAGACATTTTATCCTCATGTGCAAGTCACATGAGTGGCTTTAAAGGTCAAACTTGACGTCTATTTGGTCAAAGGACTATGAGTGAAAAGGGTTTCAGAGTTGGTGGTTGGAAGTGCAAAAAAAAAGTCAAAGAACCAAGAGTGTAAGTCAACGCAAACCACATGGACCAAGTTTACTCTATTCATTATTTCATTACTTTCTCCGTCTCAAATTTATTGTCCACATTTTCTGTTTTGAATGTCTCAAAATAATTGTTCACTTTTCCTTTTTAGTAAAAACTAAAGAAAATATTAAAAGAATATTCTCATTGTGTGGTTGAGATTTATAGGGGTCTCATTTTTATTAAACTTTGTAATTTTTTACTCATAACAATTAATTTGAGATGGAGGGAGTATTTAGCAACTTTCTCTTCGTTATTTTTACCCTAATGTTACCTAGAGATTTACGTAGTATATTCAAATGTATCCTCAAAAAGTTACGTATAGGCTACTCGACTACTTGTACGTCATACCACATTTACCACCATGTTGAAAATCACACGATTAATAAGTCAACCTTCCAGATTCTTCGTTTTAATTCTAGAAATTCAGCTTTGCTTTATCTTTTTTTGTTGAACAAAATTCTAGAAATTCAGCTGGAAAATTTATTCTTCAAAGAAGGCGATGCGAAAATACATGCGTCCTTTTCACTTTATTGATGACGCTTTTGACAATGAATTTTATGTTAATTCATAAGAACCTTCTTAAACTAAATATGATTAAAAGTTACATTCCCATGAGAAAATGTTAAGCAACTTTTATATCTAGTCATCCAGATCATTATATTCCTGCTGCCCTTAAATACTTCCCAAAAAAAGACAATAAAATAGCGCCGATAATACGAAAGGAGTTGATATACACACCAAAATAAGTGTTGTACATACCATAAATATGCACATATATATAATGATGTAAGTCAGGGGCGGAGCCACCCTTTGAGTAGTGGGGGGAACTAACCCCAACAAACTTGTACGAGACACATAAAATATATAGGAAAAAAGGTCAAAATGGTACAGAAGAGGCTCCTTGCCCTCACCAAAATAATGACAGTGCCCTCATCATTCACTGATTCCCAAAAATCAAAGTATTATTTCATGGCCGGAAAATAGTTTCGATTGCTTATTTACCGGAAATAATGGAGATATTGGTGTTGCTTTACTTTTGGGAAGTGGGAAAGTGGACACTCTGAAGGGGGAGTCACGTGTGTTGGTCAACAAATTTTCAATTAATCTATTAATTTATCTTGGCAAAAAAATTTTTTCGGAGAAATCCTTGACCAATTCGAAACCCGATGGGGGGAAAACCTTCAACTTAAGCCGCCCGAAAGCACGACACTTAATTTGAAGTAAACCCTGCCTTCTCCAGATTCGAACCCTGGTGGGTTGAAACCTTCATTAAAGGACTTTGAAAGCCTAGTATCAACAGACCCTGTGATCAAAGAGGACTTCCCGGATGGTCACCCATCCGGTAATACTCTCTTAGTGGCACACTTAACAAGTTAAGTGTTTACCACTAGACCACATGGTTGTTGATATCTTGGCAAAATTTAGTGGGTATATTGACTTTAGGAGTATATCAATACATAATGTAATATTTAAATTTAAAGGACACTTCTTATTATTTTTGTTATAATCAATTTTGAGAATTCATTTTTTTTTATTAATTTAAATATGTTAAATGATTTGTTGTTAACCATGTAGGTTTTATGTACTAATTGTAACTTGTTTCTTCATTTTTATTTACGTAAGTTTTTGCAATAATACTTACATAGCTTTTAAAATTGAAGCACTTTCAAATAACAAACGTGACATTCGATTTGTTTTATATTTCGCTCAAGATTTTAACTTATACATAATATATACACATCCTAAGTTGGTTTATTGTAAGTTGACGGGGGAAACTATAATTTGGTTTGATTTTATATATGGGCCCGACACCTCGAAACAATCCTAATTCGTGAAAATAATTTTTTGTTTGCCTTTAATCAAACCCGACCCGACCCGACCCGTTTTATTTAAGGTGTTTCGTTGCTCAATGCCCCTGTAACTACATTTCCTGGCTCCGCCACTTCATGTAACATGTCCATTATTAATATGATTTTGTAACGTGTACATCATTTATTGTGTTATGCACTTATGCATATGGGCTACCTAATGTATATAAAAGATACTGTATATATAACCAAAAATATTTAGATTCAACGAATAGCAAATTTCTGGACGGGTCATTTAATTGCTCATTTCAACGTTTGAGACAATTTGGAAATACGACACAAACTTTGTATACAAGAAAAAAAGTTAGCTAGAAAGTAGAAACATTATTAACAAAGGGGACCTATATAAATGTCTTCTACACGTTATAGGTTACCACTTTTAACAATCAATGTGTTAGGATGCCGTCCTAAGACAATTTTGCAGTCGATTTACTATGACTATTTGCGTGATCGTGGTTTACCCAATTTAATGACGATGCTTCTGGATGCTACCCCACCCTTAAAAACTTTTGCGTAGGGACGGAAGCTGATCGAGTCAAGCTCATGTCGACGTCTTCGTAGTCATTTGCATACTATTAGCTTGTAGCTACTCCATAAATTGTAATGTATGAACAAGCTCAAATTAAACTGCAACGACGTATTAGTAAAAGTTTCAAGTGTAAAACCCGTTATTTATTATGTTTGTTATTCTACCGGTAAAAAAGAATTACTTATAAATGTTTATGCTCGAATACGTACTGTTTTCCCGAGTAAAAAATTTTAATCCGATATACTTACTTGATACACTTAAGGCCGGACACAGTAAGGAGGAGGATTGACCCTCATTTTATCCGCCACGTCAGCTTTCTGTCTCTGACAACCTACAGGCGATTGGTTGCCACAATAAAACGACATACACTACAAAAAATATACCACACAAAAATATCTTTTATATTTAATTTACTTCACACAAATACACACAACAACTTGGGCGATCCCGATCGCTTGGACAACCCACATCTCCCAAAAGTGGAGATAGATCGAGTGATGGATTGATTGCCACAGTAAGAAGATGTAGATCGTTTGGCGGATTGATCGATTGAAAAACCCTTACTGTGTTTAGCCTAATATATTGTTGTTTTAACATTTGTTACCAGAAATGTAAGCTTTTGTTTAAAATTTTGCTAACCATAGCCAAAGCTACCATAATTACAATTTTTTTTTTTTTTTTTTTTTTTTTTTTTTTTTTTTTTTTGGTTAAAAAGTGTTAATACACCCGGTAAATTTTGTTACACCCAAAACATTGAAGTACATAAGATGTGAGTAAATCTCACATCTAAGCCAGTTACATAGACGGGAAGCAAACGCACTATTTGTGCTTCAAACTGAACAAATCATAAGAATGACAAACCAAACTTATGTAAAACTACTCTATAAAACTACTACTAGATTACATTTGACACAAACCAAATATAATCTACTTCTTCATACGACGACGAAGCTTGATATCCCGAGCGTCACAGAAATCCATTTGGCCTTCGGATAAGTCATTAGCATTGTACACATCATCATCATCGTCATATGGATCATAATCATCATCCAATGTTTCCTTTCAACTTTCATACAAGCTCTTGGTCCCGTAACCTCCACCATTTTCTAATTATTTGGAAGCCATAAACTTACGAGTTTCATCAAGCACATCCTCCAATTCACTCTCATTGTCGTCATCAACATTCATACAGGAACTCGTATACACTTTATTCATGGCCTTACTATGAGTCAAATTACTATCATTTGGCTTAGTAGACATAGTAGAAGTTTGCTTGTCATTAGTTCGAGGTTCAACATCAATAAAAATATTAGTATTAATCATATTAGTTACACTTTCACCTCTCCCCACATTATCCTTTTGCCAGTCGTCCAAATCAGCAAGGATATCAAAGGCGATAGCGGTTTTCACCCATAATTGGTTTTTTAGACGTTGGCGCTTCCTTCGAGTAATCCAAAGGGCAAGTTCCCATGTTTGTCACTACTTGTTTAGGCCGATAAGCAAATTTCTTGTTAACATTAACACCTTCAAAGTACGTGCAAAACTATTTCTTTCCCATGATTCCTTGCACATCATACTAGTAAATGAATCAAACATTAACGGTTTGCCAATTTTTGTTGCTATAGCACTAAGATCATTAGCCGTGAGTGCCACCATTGGAATATAATTAAGTTTTATCCAAATTGGAACACCATTTAACTCCTTTTTTTTCAAACTTGTAATAGTGGTCAATTTTTTCAGAATTATCGGTATGGTACGAATCATCTATGGACCATTCTCAAGAACATCATCAACCCTTCTTTCGGAACCAAATTAAAAAAAGAAAACACCGTTGGAATTCATCATAATCTTTATATGTCGTATTTTCCTAAAGCGGTAAACACAGAATGCTTCATAATTGGGAACGCCACACATTTACCAATAAAGTGACAGTATAATGAGTTAGTCAATCTTTCACATACCTCCTCCACAGAAGATCTATGTATCACAACTTCACATTTGCTAGACGCAGGCTTAGTAAGAACACGGAAATTCATTTGAGTTTTGTTCACATCATCATTAAGTACAACAACAAATGATATCAGGCGAATTGGGAATAGGAGTGGGGTTATCCCCTAAGGAGAGGCTCGCGGTTGGTATCTCTGCCCGAAGATGCGACACTAACTCGAGCCAACAACTAACATCTAACAACTAACCCGCCATTCAAAAAAAAAAAAAGTACAACAACAAAAGAACTTAAGGACTTACCATTTATTTACTGCCCATCATCCACATGCTTCCACACAACAAGACATAATGGGATAAGCTTCGTTAGAGGGTTTTAATGGTCGCCCATCGTTACTTACAAACACGAGCATTCCTTCAAGCATTAGACTCTCAATATCCCTTATCTTATCAGCTAACAAAGTAGGAGATTTATTACTAATAGCCTCTGACAAGCTAGGGAACGATCCCATCCCATCCTATCATCTTCTACACCCTTAGTAGTCTCAAAAGTATCATTCGAACTCGATGCCTTATTATCCTTAGACTTATCAATCTTACTACCACCCCTTTTCCTTCCCAAACCAAGAAACCTTTACTTCATAATTATACCATGCACACAACCATAAATACCCGGAAACAAAACACCAATTGACGATTAAGGAAAAGAAAAACCCTAAAACAAATTAGGTTTAAAAAACGCTACACACCAAGCTCTAATCGTCCTCCATCATAACAGACAACACTTAAAAGAAATTTAACAATGTTAGAAGATTAAATAAGACGAAGCAATCATGTGTGAAACGGTAGACAATCAGCAGATGTTACAAACGTTCCTACTTACAAAAACCCTAAAACTAAAAACTTACACCCTAAACCAAACTGAAAATCAAACAACAGTAATTAACCCCAGAGATTACTTACAAAGAGACGATCAAAGGGTGAATTAGAAACAATAAACAATTATGGAATTGAAGAAAAGAAATAGGTCATTCTTTTAGGGTATGAGATCACCGAAATCGCCACCCAGGGGAGAGGGGACATTTTGTCATAATCCCATAATTACAAAAATCACATTTAATATATCATGATTATCATTTTTACACATGTGTGGACATGAAATACTGAGAGAATGGCATTCAAATACAAAGTCAAAACTAATAAAAAGGCTAAAAAAATATCCATCATTTGACACATGTCAATATTTTTGGTCAAAATGACAGTTTGATCATTTGACACTTTTTTTAATTTCACCCACAACTTAAAATTGTCATAACTTTCAAACGAAATTTTTTTACAAAAAGTCGATTTCATCATAATTTTAAGACTTTAATTCTTTTTAATTTGATATAAATTTAGAAATATATAAATCGAAACTTATTTTTTAGATTTTAATTCGGTATTGATTTTCTTGAAATTTTCGGCATCTTCAACCCTAATTTATCTAACTTAAAGGTTGAATTACATAAAACTTAAAACATGAAAGTTGTTGATTTTTTGTTATTCTTTACCCAGAAATTTGACACACTCAATTCCAACATGTTATGAGTGACATATCCTATTTTTAAAATAATGTTTTAGACATACTTAGTACACGAAAGGTGTTTGATAAAATGCTTAAAAGAGGATATATATATATATATATGTCTCTCTCTCTCTCTCTCTCTCTCTATATATATATATATATATATATATATATATATATATATATATATATATATATATATATAGTGGAACATTCAAATGAGAAACCTAAATTTTGTGAGAACGCGAGAAGCAATCATAGCCACTAAGGGGATGTTTGGTTGAGAGAAATAGGGTTGGAGAAATGGAAATTAAATAATTTCTCATGTTTGGTACAATGGAGAAATAACAAAGTGGAGAGTTGGAGAGAATTGAATAGAATTTATGGAGAATTGATAGTGCATTTTGTTAAGATTGATTTCCATCACTTTTATTTGGAAATGGGAGAATTTTTTTTTTAATTTTTTTTTATTTTATTTTTTTTATATATATATATTTTTTTCAATCTTTCTATAATATTTATATGTAACATTTATCTATATTTTTTCACGTCATTTTTTTTTTGAATGCGTCATTTATTTTTCAAGCTTTTTCTTAAAAAAAAAAAAAAAAAAAAAAAAAAAAAAAAAAAAAAAAAAAAAAAAAATTTACGAGATATATGCTTCATTATTTTAAGACCTGTTTCATATTTTATGATTTGCGGTTTCCGAGTTGCGATTATGTAATACCAAAGTAAGTGATATTATTATGATAATTCTTTTTCTTTTTCTTTTCTTCTTCTTCTTCTTTTTTTTTTTTTTTTTTTTTTTTTTCTTTTTTTTACTTTTTAAATAAATAAAATAATTTTATTTTTTTATTTCTCATATCAATTCTCTGACATTACCAAACAGTGGAATTTAATAAATTTCTCACTCAATTTCATTTATCTGAATTTTTATTCTCTACTTCATTTCTATTCTCTGAAATTCTCTCTACCAAACGTGCCCTAATTTTATCATCTTTTAACTTTAATCTAATGGCTAAATATTAGTTAATCTACTTTTTGAAAATTTCTTAAAAAATTTTGAAAAATTTTTAAAAAAAATTCGAAAATTTTCAAGGAAAATTCGAAAAAAAAAATCGAAAATTTTTTTTCAAAAAAATTTCGAAAAAAATTTTCGAAACAATTTTTTTTCGAATTTTTTTTAGAAATTTTTTTTTCGAAAAATTTTTTTTCGAAAAAAAAAAATTCGAAAAAAAAGAATTTCAAACTTTTTTTTCGAAACTTTTTTTTCCGAAAAAGAATTTTTTGAAAATTTTTTTTTCAAAAAATAAATTTCCTAATTTTTTAACCGAAAATTTTTTTTTCAAATTTTTTTTTTAAATTTTCTTTGTCACATGTGAAAAAAAATTGAAAATTTTCACGAATTTTTTTTGTCACGTGTGAAAAAAAAATCGTCACATGTGAAAAAAAATTCCGTCACACGTGAAAAAAATTTTCGTCACATGTGAAAAAAATTTTGAAAATTTTCACGAAAATTTTTTTTGTCACGTGTGAAGAAAAAAAAATTCGTCACATGTGAAAAAAAAATTGAAAATTTTCACGAATTTTTTTTTGTCACGTGTGAAAAAAAAATCGTCACAAGTAAAAAAAAAAATTCGTTGCATGTAATTTTTTTTCGTCACGTGTGAAAAAAAATTTCGAAAATTTTTCAAAAAAAATTTCGAAAAATTTTTGAAAATTTTTCAAAAATTTTTTGAAAATTTTTCAAAAAAATCTTTCAAAAAAATTTTCGAAAATTTTTTGAATTTTTTCGAAATTTTTTGAATTTTTTCAAAAAAAAATAGTTAGCTAATAATAGTCATTAGATCAAAGTTTAAGGAGGATAAAATGAGTGGTTATGATTAATTCTCGCGTTCTCACAAAAATTAGATTTCTCACATGAATGGTCCCCTATATATATATATATATATTTGTAAAAATATATATAAATGCACTAATTAGTATACCACAATTATGTTTTTAGTTATTTTTTTATTATTTTAACTGATAAACAAGACTTTTTGATGAACTGATTAACATTATGATTTTTATCTTAGATACTGATAAGTGATAACTAATGAACATTATGAATTTTTTAAAAGACTGACGAACTGATAAACTGAGTATTTTTTTTAAAAGACTGATGAACAATATTAATGCACAAGACTAATTGATGAACAAAATTAATTGATTTTTTATAAAACTGATAAACAACGTGATCTAACTGATAAAAATTGTGATGTTGGTCATATAAAAAATTGATGAACTGATGAACAAGACTAACTCATGAATATGATTGTTCATCAGTTAGTTTTATTCATTAGTTAGTATTCTTCATTAGTTCAGTAGTCATGTTCATAAGTTAGTCTTGTTAATTAGTTAGTTTTGTTCATCTGTTAGTATTTTTCTTCAGTTAGTATTCATCATCAGTTCATCAGTTAGTTTTATTCATCAGTTTATCAGTTTTTTTTATGAACGACATCACAATATTTATCAGTTAAATCACGTTATTCATGAATTTTCTTAAAAAATCACATTGTTCATCAATTTTATAAAAAACACAATGTCTATTAGTTAGGTTGTTCATCATCGACATTGTTCGTCAATAAAAAAGATTTGTTCATAAAAAAAAGAGTTGTTAATCAACAGAAAGAGTTGTTCATCATATCCGATGTTCAACAAAAAAGAGTTGTTAATCAACACAAAAAGTACTATGGGACCAACGAAAAATGACATACAAAAGTACACTTGTCTGTACTTTTGCGTGGGTCCATGAGTACTTTTATATACTTTTTGTTGTGCTTAACATGTGCCCTATGGCACATGTTAGAAAAACCCTTATTAATAAAATGAGTTTTTTCATCATAAACGTTGCTCATCAATATAAAGAGTTGTTCTTTAATAAAAAGAGTTGTTCATAATAAAAATAATTCTTTATCAATAAAAAAGTTATTCATCCATAAAAATAGTTTTTCATAATAGACGTTGCTCATTAATTAAAATATTTTCTTCGTAAATAAAAAACGTTGTTTACAAATAAAATAAGTTGTTCATGATATATGCTGTTCAACAGTAAAAAGAATTGCTGATCAATAAACATTGTTATTCATTAATAAAAGAGTTATTTATCGATAATGAAAGTTGTTTATAAATAAAAATATTAGTTCATGAATAAAAAGAGTTGTTCATTAAAAAAAAGTCGATCATCGTTATTTGATCATCATAGGCGTTGGTTACCAATAAAAATAGTTATTTATCAATAAAAATAGGCATTCATCAATAAAAAAAATTCTTAGCATTATTCATCAATAAAAATATCTTTTAGGCATTTCATCAAACATATTGTTTGTACTAAACAATCGGGGGCACCCGCGCGTTGCTGCGGGAATGTTGTGTTTAATTTAAACTCGAAATACAACGATCGGATATTTTTTTTATATATTAAGGACTAAATTTGCACAAGATCACTAACGGGGAACTAACGGTGCGATTTACAGCTAACCTGAGGGGCTGAAATAATAATTTCTTAGCTACAGTACACGACACTATTCCCCACTGTACTGCATTGTAGCAGCTACTGTGCTGCACTGTTTCACACTGTAGCAACGATATTTTCATTTTTAGTCCCTGAAAGTGGCGTTCTGTTGCATAGTTAGTCCTTAGGGGCTAACGGTGAAAATAGAAGTTAACATTAGGGGCTGTTTATGTTTATTATTTGCACAGGAAAAGCCCCTTAAGTTACTGTTGCGTACAAATTTACGTCACGGTTGTTAGATAACGGCTATTAAGGACTAACCTTGCAATGGATCAATAACCTTAGGGGCTAAAATGGGGCTAACATGAAATTTGCGCGGGTACTGTTGCTACAGCGTCCCAAATAATTTTTAGAATATATTATAATATGTGTAAAACGTCATTTTCAAAATGCGATATCTCAGTGGTATCATATTGGAATTGAGTGTGTCAAATTTTTGGGTAAATAATGGCAAAAAATCTACAACTTTTATGTTTTAAGTTTTGCGTTATTCAACCTCTTAGTTAGATAAAAGTATGGCCGAAAATGCTGAAAATTTTAAGAAAAACATAACTCACTTAAAATCTAAAAAAACAAAAATTATAATAAAATAAAAATAGTGATTTGTATATTAAATTATATCAAATTAAAGAGAATTAAATTATGAAATTATGGTAAAATTAGTTTTTTTTTTTCTTTTTTCTTTTTCTTTTTTTTTTTAAGTTTGTCATTTGAAAGTTATGACAATTTTAAGTTTGAGAGTGAAATTAAAAAACAAATCAAATGACCAAATTGCCATTTAAACGAAAATTTTATTATTCTTTTTCCCGGCCATTAGATGAAGATGAGATTGATCGGCTTAAAACACCTTTTACACTTTTTATTTTTTACACATTCTGTATAGGTTTGCTTCTCAATACTGAAATATGATTATAAGTATAAAAGTTGTGTGTTCCTTAATAGTTATTTTTGTGATTATTGTAGAATTAACAATAACTCATAACATTATTGTTAGCAAAATTCATTGGTTAGGTTTATAGAATAATGATCAAAGAATAAATAAAAATAAAATGAGAAGAATGAGAAATAACCACAGCTGTACATTTTAGATGCACCTACAAAAAGATATGCATCTCTCATGAAATGTTCGTTCTTCATTTGAAATGTGTAGCTGTAACCACAGCTGCATATTTTAGATGCACCTACAAATAGATATGCATCTCTCATGAAATTCTCATTATTCATTTGAAATGTGTAGCTGTAAACATTTTCATTCTTCTTATTTTTATTATTTTTCTTTTTAGTTGATCTACTCCCTAGATTTATATACTTTTAATAGAAAACTTATCCAAAAATGTGTCTGCCGAGTTGCCGACCCTAACAAGTAAGATAAACAATAAATAGAAGCATAATAAACCGTGTGAAATTAGTTAGGGTGTAAGGTGCACTCTTAGGAAACTCAAAAGAAATGCGTTTGCTTAGCGAGAAACCCTATTCAATGATATATAACTTTGCAACAAAGATTAAAAAAAAAAAAAAAAAAAAAAAAAAAAAAAATCTCCTCAACGGGAATAGAGTCCCGCACAAAAAGATTGTACCACCAATGAAAGTGAAAGTATAGCTTACTTCTTTTGTCTTTATAGTGCCAAACCAATAATAGAGAAAATTATATTTTATTTCTTTTGTGTATAATGTGAATTGGTGTGTAGATTAAAGGTATTTTTAAATTAAAAAAAATGAGAAAAGTATGAAAGTGTTTAATGACGATGTGACAAATAAAAACCTTTAATCTACACTTATCATGAAATCGAGGCGCGCAAAGTAAACATAACCTTTACAAATTCATTGTAGTATTGCATAAAGTCTACAATAATTAAATTTGCAGGATAATACTTAAACATGACTTTTACAAAACTATCACTAATGTAGATGGGTAACACGTTATATACAATAAACTAGCTACCAATTCTACTACACCTTAACCTAACCCCAACATGATACCTAACATGTATTATTACATCAAGATACATTTTCTGAAATATTACTCGTACAAGTCTTGATCATCGAGGGATTGACATTGAATCGCTCATGTGTCCGTGTTGCAACAATAATGTGAAACATAGTAATCATGTGTTTTTTACTTGTAATGTTGCTTTGGAGTTACGGTGGAGGTTCTAAGCAACAGAGGATCTTAAACACAACTTGTATTACTCTTATTCGGATCCTTTGGATGTATCAAAACTCGGTGGTGTTTGACGGCACAAGAATTAAAAAGCATCAGCTTTTCGATTTGGTAGTTCTTTTTTTCTTATAATTGGTTTTTTAATAGGAATAGTAACGACAAAATTAATTGAAACGTGTGAATGGAAAACCCGTGTATGTAGTTTTTTTTGTTTTTCTTTTGTTAGTTTGATCTAGCTTATATATAATTCAGCCGTTAATAATAATAATAATAATAATAATAATAATAATAATAATAATAAGATTGTAATTGAATGTATATCGCGATTAGAGAGCTGGCCCTAGCTAGAAATTGTATACGTGTAACCTAAAACATGTCCTCTAGAAGCGGGAAAGTGACTAGTAATTTGATATGGAACACGAAAAAACTCTTACTTATAATAGAGCCAATTGGCAAGTCTTAACGATAAAGCCATCAAAACAATCGCTTTAGGCATAAAATATTTATGAGATCAAATAGGTTAGCACACTGTCACGGACTTGTCTTTACAAGGTCTTCCGTGCGGCACTTAGTCTCGACTAAGCTCAGCCTTACTCGAATACTCAACGATGTATGCAACGAAGAAAGCTTCAAAGAAAGGAACAAGTGGAATATGAAAACGCTTTGTATTACTTAGAGAACTTTACAAGATTGTTAACAAGAGAACTTCTTGGATGATCCCTACAAATGAGGCTACCACCTATTTATACTAGTATGTACAAGGTTCTACACACTTCTATGGAAGCTTCTAGGATTTCTATAAGCTTCCATGATTTCCATAAGCTTCTAGTAAGCTTCTAGAGCTTCCAACTTATTCCTACATCTTCTAATATGTTCTAAGGGCTTCCAAGCTTATCCATGACCCTCCAAGAGAAGTGTAGAAAAATCCGGAATCCCGAACATAATCCATATCAAGTAGGCGGGTCGTGACATCCTCCCCCACCTAAGCTCGCGACGTCTTCGTCGTGCCTTCCTCGTGATATTTCTTGATCTTGTCCGCGAATTGCCACAACAAGTATTCAGCCTCCCAACTTGCTTCACTATCGGGCAAACCACGCCACTTGATCAAGTACTCTTTGTAGCTCGGCACTCCTCGTCTTCGTATCGTACGATCCGACAAGATCTCCTCAACCTCTCGATCATACGAAGTTACAACCGCTGTTGGTGCCCGCTTGGACACCCCTCGTCCCGGGTCTTCCTCGTCTCCATGATAAGGCTTGAGAAAGCTAACGTGAAAGACCGGGTGAATCTTCAACTTGGGCGGTAGTTGAAGTCGATAAGATACTTTTCCAACACGTCCAATCACCGGGAAAGGGCCTTCATACCTCCGTATTAATCCCTTATGCACCTTCCTCAATGACTTGAATTGTTAAGGCAAGAGCTTCACCATCACTTGGTCTCCGACCTCGAACTCGACGTGTCTCCTTTTCTCATCCGCCCACTTCTTCATCTTCTTAGCCGCTTTGTCTAATGATGCCCAGGCCAAGTCCGCTTGCTCATGCCATTCCTTCATCGTCTTGTAAGCGGCCGGGCTACTCGCCTCATATGATGCGGCTAAGGCATTGGGAGTTAATGGTTGGCGCCCCGTGACCAACTCAAAAGGGCTCTTCCCCGTGGCTTCACTCCGTTGCATGTTGTAAGAGAATTGAGCAACATCAAGGAGTTTAGCCCAATCATGTTGGTTGGCACTCACATAGTGCCGAAGATAGAGCTCCAATAGTGTGTTTATCCTTTCCGTTTGCCCGTCCGTTTGGGGATGAAAACTCGTAGAGAAGTTCAACTCCGTTCCCATGATCTTGAACAACTCCGACCAAAAGCGCCCTGTGAATCTAGGATCTCGATCGCTAACGATCACATGTGGCACTCCCCAATACTTAACCACATTCTTGAAAAAGAGCTTAGCCGTATCGTCCGCTGTAACATCGGGTGGTGCGGCAATGAAAGTTCCATACTTCGAGAATCGATCGACCACCACTATAATACTCCCACTTCCTTCCGACTTCGGCAAGCATGTGATAAAGTCCATGGAAACGCTCTCCCATGGTCCCTTGGGCGTAGGTAAAGGTTCCAACAAGCCTCCGGACTTCTTTTGCTCTATCTTATCTTGTTGGCAAATAAGGCACGTCCGCACGAATGTCTCTACATCATCCTCCATCCTTGGCCAATAATAAGTGCCTTCAACCAATGCCAACGTCCTCTTGATCCCTGGATGACCGGCCCACTTTGAATCATGACACTCTTTCAAGATTACCCGTCTAAGATCACCCCACTTAGGCATGTAAAGCCGATCTCCTTTTGTGAACAACATGTCTCCTTTAAGCCAAAATCTTCGAGTCTTCCCTTCTTTCGCTAAGGCCACGAGCTTCTTGGCAAAAGGATCATGTTCCAATCCTTCCTTGATTCGGTCTTGGAGGAAGAATTGCGCTTGGGTGATTGCCGCAAACTCCGCCTTGCGACTCAATGCATCGGCTACCACATTAGCCTTCCCCGGCTTGTACTCTAATTGGTAGTCGAACTCGGCTAGGAAGTCTTGCCAACGAGCTTGCTTGGGACTTAACTTCTTTTGGGTTTGAAAGTAACTCGTGGCAATGTTATCCGTCTTGATCACGAATCTCAAACCCAACAAATAATGCCTCCAAATCCGCAAGCAATGGATGATTGCCGTCATCTCTTTCTCTTGCACCGTGTACTTCCTCTCAGTCTCATTTAATTTTCGACTCTCGAATGCGATCGGGTGTCCGTCTTGCATTAGAACTCCTCCAATTGCAAAGTCCGATGCATCCGTATGTAACTCGAAGGGCATGGTAACATCCGGTAGTCTCAACACCGGTTCCTCCATGACCGCCTTCTTCAAACTCTCGAACGCCGCTTGGCACTTCTCATCCCACATCCAAGCTTTGTTCTTTTTCAATAGGTCCGTCAATGGAGATGCTATTGCGGAGTATCCCATGATGAACCTTCGATAATAATTCACCAAGCCAAGAAAAGATCTCAACTCCGTCACCTTGGTTGGTGGTTCCCACTCTTGGATAGCTTTTACTTTTGCCCCATCCATCATTAATCCACCGTCTTTGATCTTGTGTCCCAAGAACTCGACTTCGTCTTGGGCGAAGGAGCATTTTTCCAACTTCACATAAAGCTCATTGTCTCGTAACACTTGGAACACCTGTTTCAAATGCAAAACATGCTCCTCCAAGGTATGACTATAAACAACAATATCGTCCAAGTATACCACCACAAATTTATCAAGGAACGGGTGAAATAACTTATTCATGAGGGTGCAAAATGTAGCGGGAGCATTTGTTAAACGAAAAGGCATGACTAAGAACTCGTAAGAACCATACCTCGTGACACACGTCGTCTTAGCCTCGTCTCCCTCCGCTATCCGTACTTGGTAGTACCCCGATCTCAAGTCTAACTTGAAGAAGTATCTCGCCTTTCCAAGTTGATCAAACAAATCCGCAATGAGAGGAATAGGGTACTTGTTCTTGATCGTTACCTTGTTAAGTGCCCGGTAGTCTATGCACATCCGCAAGGATCCGTCCTTCTTTCTTTGAAATAGCACCGGCGCACCATATGGGGCCTTCGAGGGTCGAATATAGCCCGCATCCAATAGATCTTTGAGTTGTTTACGCAACTCCTCCAACTCCGGCGGTGGCATTCGGTAAGTGGCTTTAGCGGGTGGTTTGGAACCCGGTTCCAACTCGATGGTATGATCCACCTCCCTCCTAGGTGGTAGCTTCTTGGGCAACTCCTTGGGCATCACGTCCTTGAACTCATCAAGTACTCGCTCGATCTCCTTAGGTACCTCCACCTTGCCCGACTCGTCATCCGTCTCTAGCCGTGTTACCGCCAAGTAGCAAGGTTCACTCTTGTTGTACCCTTTCTTGAATTGCATGGCCGAAAGGGTCTTCACTCCACACTTAGAATCCCGCTCCGTGCTAACCATGCAAGTCTTTCCACCATCTAGGATACATAAAGTGTTAGCAAATGGCATAGGGAAAGCTCGTACCTTATCGAGGAACTCCAACCCAAGAACCAAATCGAAGTCATCCATCGGGACCACCGACAAGTCAACTGTCCCCTCCCATTCTCCAATCTTCACCCGAACATCTCTAGCCACTCCTTCCATCGGTTTGGCTTTTGAGTTTACCGGCTTAAACCTCCCACTCCCTTTCGTAGCGCTAATCCTTAACCGCTTGGCTTCATCAACCGACACAAAATTATGAGTGGCACCGGAATCAACTAGAGCACGTACCTTAGTCCCGTTGACGGTTACTTCCACAAATTGTAGTCCTTTTCCTACAACTTTTGGCACCTCCGTCTTGGCCTTGATTGCATTCAAGATCCTCATCGTACTCATGCATCCACCTTCGCTAGTACTTTCATCTTCATGAGCTATTATTCCATTGAGGCTTGCTTTCTTGGGGCAATCTCGAGCTCTATGAGGTCCATCACATATGAAGCATCCTCCCGTCTTATAATTCGTCTTCAAGTCCTTGCCCTTTCCGGTTGGTGGCTTACGTGTATTGTCGTTCTTTACTTGAGCGGTTTTCTCTCCCCCACCTTTCTCCTGGTTCAACTTTCGATCCTTCGGCTTAGACGGTTCCCTCCTAGTACCAAAATCGATCAAGGCCTCGGCATGGGCGACAGCTGTAGCAAGGTCTTGAACTCCACGTCTTTCTAGCTCCGTCTTAGCCCATCCTTGTAAGCCATCAAGGAAGTAGAAGAGAGAGTCTTGGTCGGAAAGTTCCGGAATCTCCAAGACAAGTGTAGTGAATTCCTTAACATAATCCCGGATTGTTCCGGATTGCTTGAGTTTACGAAGCCGACTCTTTGCCTCGTTCTTAGCATTCTCCGGGTAGAATTGCTTCTTAAGTTCTACTACAAAATCAGCCCAAGTATTGATAGTACACGTACCTCGCTCGATATCTCCATATCGACGCCTCCACCATAACGCCGCGGTATCCTTCAAGTATCGGGTCGCCATCTTGATCTTGGAGTCGTCATCCGTGATTTTGACACCTTCCAAGTATTGCTCCATCTCCCATAAGAAATCATCGACCGCCCTAGCTTCCCATTTTCCCACGAACGGTGATGGTTTAGGAACATCAATCTTCGGAGCATGATGGCTAGTTTCGCCACCTCCATTGGCCATGGATCGCTTGCATAGCACCACATCGGCTTGCAAGTCTTCGACGGTCTTACGAATGTTGGAGATCTCTTCTCCAAACTCTTCTCGCACTTTCTTGATCTCACCCATGAGCATTTCCTTTAAGTCATGGATTTCGCGCTTCATGTCCGCTAAGAGCATTAAGAACGACTCTAAAGTCCTCCTTCATGCTCGTAAACTCGGAGTTAAGACCTTCCAAGCCCTCAACTTGGTCCTTCAACTCCGTCACGAATGTCTCAACACCCGTCAATCTCGTATCCAAACTCGTCACTACGTCCTTAGACGTTCCTCTCTTCTTGGGGTCTTGACGCTTATCGTCTCGACCTTGCCTCTCATCAAGAATCACACTTCCACTAGCACCAATCTTCTCGATTACGTTCGCCATCGCATCGAATCAACCTGGCTCTGATACCACTTGTCACGGACTTGTCTCTACAAGGTCTTCCGTGCGGCACTTAGTCTCGACTAAGCTCAGCCTTACTCGAATACTCAACGATGTATGCAACGAAGAAAGCTTCAAAGAAAGGAACAAGTGGAATATGAAAACGCTTTGTATTACTTAGAGAACTTTACAAGATTGTTAACAAGAGAACTTCTTGGATGATCCCTACAAATGAGGCTACCACCTATTTATACTAGTATGTACAAGGTTCTACACACTTCTATGGAAGCTTCTAGGATTTCTATAAGCTTCCATGATTTCCATAAGCTTCTAGTAAGCTTCTAGAGCTTCCAACTTATTCCTACATCTTCTAATATGTTCTAAGGGCTTCCAAGCTTATCCATGATCCTCCAAGAGAAGTGTAGAAAAATCCGGAATCCCGAACATAATCCATATCAAGTAGGCGGGTCGTGACAAATAGTTATATTTATACAATAACATCAACATCAACCTCAGTATGTCTATCAGTTAAAAATGTTATACAAAGCTAATTATTAAAAAAAATAAATAAAAAAGAAATAAGGTTAGATAGTTATTGTTTAATTTAGAAGGTGTTTTACTTAAATAAAAAAAAATACACGCATCATAATCCTTATTTGATAACAATTACCTCCTAAATCAAAAAATGAAAAACTATGTAGGTGATAAACTAACTTTATTTATTGACGTGATGTTTTATTAAAAAAAAAAAAAAAAAAAAAAAAAAAAAAAAAAAAAACTAATAGTTTGCCGTTGTAAAGGAATTAAAGTATGTACATGAGAATTATTAAACAAGAATATATAGTTTTTAATCAGGTTATTACGTTAATATACTGCGATAATGTTATTGAGTTGGTAATCACGGATGTGAGATACAACCATTCTTTTATACTTATGATTTATATGTTAAACCTCTTTTTGCTTCTGGATAGAATCCGAAAAAGACCTCAACAGAACTTTGGCTTATGCCTTATCTACCTGATAGTTTTTAGTAACATTTTTTATGGTTTAACTTTTTTGTCATATACACCAACTTTTTTTTTATGTTTTATTGAAAACTTCTACACTTAATGTTTGTGTTTTTACTATAAACACACTAATCTATAATAGAATTAGTTGTGAGTTCAAGGGTTTTTTTACTAAGCATCTCGAAAAAAAAAAAAAAAAAAAAAAAAAAAAAAAAAAAAAAAAAAAAAAAAACTTATAGCATTATTATAAACTTATTTTGTTATGGTAATTGAATAAGCCAATAAGCACTTTTAATAAGCATAACCAAACACCCCTTCAGTACTAATCTGAAGTTTTCTTATTTGATGTTATAAATAACTTTGTTGTTATCCTCACTATAATGCATCATGTAAGTGGTTTTTGTAGTCTTATGATCTTATCACACACACTAAAGTGTAATGCAATTTGTTGTGTGCGTTTTTTAGAGGAGGATTAAGTATCAACACATGATTAGCATGGAAAGATTTTCTATATCTGCTCAAGGTATGAATGTATAATTAAGTTGAGTTGCTGATTTAGATAATACATGAATGTATTTTAATATACCAAAGATGTATTTTAGTGTCTATATGAGGAATTTTATGGCAGGAATTCTTTGCAAGTGTCTTTGAATGGGTTAATGAAACTTAGCAAGTGTTTGATGTCATTGATAACACTATAGGTATCAACCAACGGTCTAAAATATGGGTGTTTTTTACCTTGATGATTTAGGCCAGTTGTAAAGAAAGTTGCACTATAGTGAAAGATCGATAAGGATTCAAACAATATTAAAAGACTTGCGAATGTACTCTTTGTCATTTTTTCATACATTTATAATTTACTTATACAAGTAATTATAATTTCCTTATATAGTTCGGTCTCAGAAAAAAATTATTTTTATACATTATACATAAACGTAAGATTAAATTTGAGTTCTACACATTACATCTTTTTTTGTTTCTCTTTATGTAATAAGGAAGCTATATTATAAGCATCTATGCTAATTTAGTAATTTTATAATCAAACATGAGAAGTAAATAACATAATCTTATGAAAATATAATTTTCCAAATAAAAAGGTACATTAGTAAACATTGTATGATGGTTATTAATAATCAAGGAAATGAATCATTCAAAACTATCTAAATATGCTACATCTTTTAACAAAAACATAAGTAAAAGAAATACCACAACACATCGTAAATTGATCGCATGAGTTTGCAAAACTCAAAACATATATCACTAATATCTCATGCAAGTCAAATATCATCACGTGATTTTGCTTGAATAATAAAATATATTTAATCCAAAAGCATTCTTCTAAAATAATAGATAGATAATAACATATGTACACATGGTTTTTTATTTTTATTCCACCAAGTAAAACCAATTTAAACATGTTAAGTGATTCATTTCTTAATCGATAATAATACATAATCAAAACGAAAATTTAAAAACCCTGTGCATGCACAGGTATTATAACTAGTATATAATTATGTAGTTATAGGATGACCCAAAACAACAAATGTAGATAAGCCACTTATCAATCATCTCTTTAACAAATAAGCTGAAGGAACTATACATGAACGTCGACATTACATATTTGACTTACATCTCTATTATTAATCTAGCGAAAAATAAATAAATAAAAGAAACATGTGAAGGTGTTATAGTGTGGATTTCAAAAAGAAATAGGTCATTAGTTCATGGGAGGTGATTTGCAAATTCTCTAAATTGATCATCACACTTTAAATTAGAGTGTGTTAACATTTATACTATCACATTATTTTACTCATTTTTACTTTATTAGAGTATAAATGTCAATACACTATAATTTTGAATATGTCAATCAATTAAAAGAGTGTTTAAATCATCTACTTTAGTTCATTGAATCCAATTTATGTACATATGCATACGCTTATTTATGATCCAAAAGTGAAAAAAAGGTCTCTCCGAATAAAAGAGTGTTGTCACGACCCGCCTACTTGATATGGATTATGTTCGGGATTCCGGATTTTTCTACACTTCTCTTGGAGGATCATGGATAAGCTTGGAAGCCCTTAGAACATATTAGAAGATGTAGGAATAAGTTGGAAGCTCTAGAAGCTTATGGAAATCATGGAAGTTTATAGAAATCCTAGAAGCTTCCATAGAAGTGTGTAGAACCTTGTACATACTAGTATAAATAGGTGGTAGCCTCATTTGTAGGGATCATCCAAGAAGTTCTCTTGTTAACAATCTTGTAAAGTTCTCTAAGTAATACAAAGCGTTTTCATATTCCACTTGTTCCTTTCTTTGAAGCTTTCTTCGTTGCATACATCGTTGAGTATTCGAGTAAGGCTGAGCTTAGTCGAGACTAAGTGCCGCACGAAAGACCTTGTAGAGACAAGTCCGTGACAAGTCGAAAATTAAATGAGACTGAGAGGAAGTACACGGTGCAAGAGAAAGAGATGACGGCAATCATCCATTGCTTGCGGATTTGGAGGCATTATTTGTTGGGTTCGAGATTCGTGATCAAGACGGATAACATTGCCACGAGTTACTTTCAAACCCAAAAGAAGTTAAGTCCCAAGCAAGCTCGTTGGCAAGACTTCCTCGCCGAGTTCGACTACCAATTAGAGTACAAGCCGGGGAAGGCTAATGTGGTAGCCGATGCATTGAGTCGCAAGGCGGAGTTTGCGGCAATCACCCAAGCGCAATTCTTCCTCCAAGACCGAATCAAGGAAGGATTGGAACATGATCCTTTTGCCAAGAAGCTCGTGGCCTTAGTGAAAGAAGGGAAGACTCGAAGATTTTGGCTTAAAGGAGACATGTTGTTCACAAAAGGAGATCGGCTTTACGTGCCTAAGTGGGGTGATCTTAGACGGGTAATCTTGAAAGAGTGTCATGATTCAAAGTGGGCCGGTCATCCAGGGATCAAGAGGACGTTGGCATTGGTTGAAGGCACTTATTATTGGCCAAGGATGGAGGATGATGTAGAGACATTCGTGCGGACGTGCCTTATTTGCCAACAAGATAAGATAGAGCAAAAGAAGTCCGGAGGCTTGTTGGAACCTTTACCTACGTCCAAGGGACCATGGGAGAGCGTTTCCATGGACTTTATCACATGCTTGCCGAAGTCGGAAGGAAGTGGGAATATTATAGTGGTGGTCGATCGATTCTCGAAGTATGGAACTTTCATTGCCGCACCACCCGATGTTACGGCGGACGATACGGCTAAGCTCTTTTTCAAGAATGTGGTTAAGTATTGGGGAGTGCCACATGTGATCGTTAGCGATCGAGATCCTAGATTCACAGGGCGCTTTTGGTCGGAGTTGTTCAAGATCATGGGAACGGAGTTGAACTTCTCTACGAGTTTTCATCCCCAAACGGACGGGCAAACGGAAAGGATAAACGCACTATTGGAGCTCTATCTTCGGCACTATGTGAGTGCCAACCAACATGATTGGGCTAAACTCCTTAATGTTGCTCAATTCTCTTACAACATGCAACGGAGTGAAGCCACGGGGAAGAGCCCTTTTGAGTTGGTCACGGGGCGCCAACCATTAACTCCCAATGCCTTAGCCGCATCATATGAGGCGAGTAGCCCGGCCGCTTACAAGACGATGAAGGAATGGCATGAGCAAGCGGACTTGGCCCGGGCATCATTAGACAAAGCGGCTAAGAAGATGAAGAAGTGGGCGGATGAGAAAAGGAGACACGTCGAGTTCGAGGTCGGAGACCAAGTGATGGTGAAGCTCTTGCCTCAACAATTCAAGTCATTGAGGAAGGTGCATAAGGGATTAATACGGAGGTATGAAGGCCCTTTCCCGGTGATTGGACGTGTTGGAAAAGTATCTTATCGACTTCAACTACCGCCCAAGTTGAAGATTCACCCGGTCTTTCACGTTAGCTTTCTCAAGCCTTATCATGGAGACGAGGAAGACCCGGGACGAGGGGTGTCCAAGCGGGCACCAACAGCGGTTGTAACTTCGTATGATCGAGAGGTTGAGGAGATCTTGTCGGATCGTACGATACGAAGACGAGGAGTGCCGAGCTACAAAGAGTACTTGATCAAGTGGCGTGGTTTGCCCGATAGTGAAGCAAGTTGGGAGGCTGAATACTTGTTGTGGCAATTCGCGGACAAGATCAAGAAATATCACGAGGAAGGCACGACGAGGATGTCGCGAGCTTAGGTGGGGGAGGATGTCACGACCCGCCTACTTGATATGGATTATGTTCGGGATTCCGGATTTTTCTACACTTCTCTTGGAGGATCATGGATAAGCTTGGAAGCCCTTAGAACATATTAGAAGATGTAGGAATAAGTTGGAAGCTCTAGAAGCTTACTAGAAGCTTATGGAAATCATGGAAGCTTATAGAAATCCTAGAAGCTTCCATAGAAGTGTGTAGAACCTTGTACATACTAGTATAAATAGGTGGTAGCCTCATTTGTAGGGATCATCCAAGAAGTTCTCTTGTTAACAATCTTGTAAAGTTCTCTAAGTAATACAAAGCGTTTTCATATTCCACTTGTTCCTTTCTTTGAAGCTTTCTTCGTTGCATACATCGTTGAGTATTCGAGTAAGGCTGAGCTTAGTCGAGACTAAGTGCCGCACGGAAGACCTTGTAGAGACAAGTCCGTGACATATTGCTATTATGTTGTACAAAATGTGGGAGTTTAAATAACAATTTCATGAGTCGTTGTTATAAATAGAATCACCTATATTTATTTTCATATCACAGCAACTTGTGCTTACCATTTGATTATATTCCTGTTACTAATAATTTAGCTGTATTTAATATTCCTGTTACCCGTATACGCATAAATTAAACTTTTAAATAGAATAACATGAGTCCTTATTATATATATATATATATATATATATATATATATATATATATAGAGAGAGAGAGAGAGAGAGATGGAAGTCTAAAACTAACAATATTAAAACTAATTCGCATATTTACCAAATTTTGTAATTTTAATAGATGAAAGTCTAAAAACTAATACTAATACTCATGTAATTTTAAACAAAGTTAATATTATAAAGTATACGTGGTATAAAGTGCAAGGTGTTATTTGTGTTTTTTCTAAAGTTATTAAAAAACATGAAAACTTGTAATTTTACAATTAGTTCTACATAATTTATTTAAAATTCAACCACTAAAGTTATATTAATTAGTTCCCCTTTTTTTAAAATTTTTGTTTTTATAAATTTGACACCTATATTTTTATGCATTTTTTTTCTTAACCAAATTTCTCCACCAAATTTATTAAGTTTGACCAAAATCAATTTAATTTTGACTTTCTATTGATCAATCATATTGCTTGATTTCGTCTATGTGACAAAATCGAGCTCTCCTATTGGTCTAATTTTTTTTTTTCAATAAGAATGGTTTTTCAAAAACACTTCAAAATGATGTAATTCTTTTATTATATAAAAGATTTACAATGTATTATACAATTAAAGAACTTACATATACTTATAAACCTTTTTTGCATCGTATTATTATAGGGGTTGATACATAGACCACTTCTTTTGACACATACATCATAATTTGTGCATTACAGTATTGTTCTGTGTATTATATAGCTTGTACAAAAATAATGTATTTATCAAATAAAATAGTGTATATTTCAATTCCCTATTATTATAGCTTAAGTTAAAAAAGATACAGTAGCTCTTCTTTTTTATTATTATTATTATTGATAGAAACATAGTTTCAAATAGAGGCAATTCATGATGTGCTGGTGGGTCTTTTCTCTACTATTTAGTCTAGCATCTTATTTTATTTTATTTTATTTATTTTTTTCTAACAAAAGCAACAATATATTAGACCCACAACGAGAAAGAAATAATACAAAATATCCCATCTCAATTAACAAGCTAATGAAAAAACAAAGGACCCAAAAGTGAAACTCAAAATTCAATATATCGAGTTTTAAACTAGTGTAGTACTTTTTTCAATCATTCGTTCAAGTTCTATGTATCGAGTTTTAAATTGAAAATCATTTCGAGACTAGTAGCATTTTTTTTATTTTATTTTTTTTGAAACGACTGCTATTAAATAAAAATATACAAAAATTAGCAAGAAGCTAGAAAATTACATCCTATCAGTAAAGTTTTTTAGCCAATCTATCCAGCTATACACACTTTTTTTTCGACGATTACAAATCCAAAGAAAAGCAAACTCTTTAATTGAGTTTACTATATACTCTTTGCGCAACTCTTGATTTTTGAAAATAAAAGCATTCCTGAATTTCCATAGGATCTAAATTGTCATAACTCATAAGGCACACCGCTTCAAATACTTTTTTCTTCTTCTCCGGCATTCTACACGAATCAACTCATTGCATAGTGTCGTTAATAGTCCCCATGGTGACTGGTGACAAATGTAACCAACGAAACATCATTTGCCACATAGAAACTCCAACTTCACAACTACTAAAAACATGGTTTATATCTTCTATCTCATTACCACAAATCGCACACATGACGTCCAAAACATTTATCCCTCGCGATAATAAGTTACTTCTCGTTGGGATGCCATCCAATGCCACCCTCCAAAACAAAATATTTACTTTTCTGGGAACTAAGGCATTCCATCTCGTGGCTTGTGAATAACTCGGGAGAATTAAATTATCTAACCAAATTCTTGTAGTTTTTACCAAGAACTCACCTTGCGTGTCTAGATCCCAGCACAATCGATCCAACACATCTGAACACGAAAACTCACTTCAACTCGCCATGAGATCCGTAAATTGGCATTGTTCAATACCACCTCGAATCGTTCGACGCCACTTCCAATCCCAAACACCATTGTTTCACCGATCGGCTACAGTACAACCTGAGTTTACTTCCAAAGCGTATAGACGAGGATACAATGATGACAAAGCGTTACCAGCAATCCATTTTTCTTCCCAGAATCTTGTGTCACTCCTATTCCCTACCCTTTTTGTAAGCCTTCCACCTATATCAATGCCTTTATCCACCAAATGGGAGGGAAGCTTTATAATTCTAGCCCATGGATGGGTTCCTGAACCCCGATTCACTTGATGATCAAATCCCCCATCATCACCATATATTTCCTTTATAACCCTTACCCATAACGTACATATGACTATTAGTTACAAATCTCCACCTCCATAACCAATTCCCATTTGACCCATGGAACATTTTTAACCTCATCACCGCCTCCCCAAAAAAACTAAGCTCTAATTCTTTCCAGAACCTTTGGTATCGTAACCGGCAACACAAACAAAGAACAATAATATATGCCTAACGAACGTAACACCATTTTGATAAGCATAGCTCTCCCACCGATTGATAACGTACTTCCCTTCCGTTTAGATAGACGTTTATGAAACCGGTTAATCAACCCCTCCCAAGCTTTAGTTCGAGATATTTCACCACCAACAGGAAACCCCAAGTAATCGAATGGGAGCTTATCCTGACAAACCCGAACATGATGCGCCATAATTTGAACCTCATTACATGTTACTCCAATGCCATATAGTTTAGACTTATTCAAATTAATTTTTAATCCCGAAGACATATAAAAGTAACGTAAAATTATGAGAAGATTATGAATATTCGTAGACGACCATTCCCCCATAAATAAAACATCATCCGCATAGAACAAATGAGAAATCATTAGCTCGTCACTTCTAATCTTTAGGCCTTGAAAGAAATTAGATGCAATTGCATCCTCCATAGCCACATGCATAGTTATCAAAATCGCGCCTAAGGCGCAAGGCTCTAGCCTTCGGGCTTTTTTAAAATCGAGGCTCACGACATGCATGAATCCCACAAAAAGCGCACGCCTCGAGGGCTTTTTGCGCCTTGGGGATGTAACGTTTTTTTTTTTTTTTTTTTTTTTTTTTTTTTTTTTTTTTTTTTTTTTTTAATATTAAGATAAGATACATGGACATTTTAAATCATAGGGTGAGTATTTATATGATTTGTAAACTTGAATTAATTTAATGTTATTATTGATTGAAATTTTTCTTAAGTTACTTTGTTTCATTAAGTATTTTCTTTACGACATATTATCATATGAAAATATGGCATTGTGCCTTAAATATTAATATGTTGCTTGCTTGATATTTTGGGTTAAATTGTGAGCTTTGTTAGATGTAAGCTACAAGTGTACGACACAAGCATATTTAGTCTGATATTGATTTTAATCTCTATGTTAATACAAATATCGCCTAAAAACGTTATTTATATTTTACGATCTTCGCTAAGTTTTGTTAACGACAAAATGTAAACTTTAGTTTCTAAGCAAAACATAATCTTAGTTTTTAAGACTTGCATAAACTAGACTTTTGCTACATTTTACATTTCATAAAACACAACACAAGTTTATTTCTTAAATTAGAAATTGTCACATCACATTTATGGCAAGTTTTGTCAGTATGCATTTATGGAAAGAAATGTGTTTGACTAACTTTGTTGTTGCTTGCAAGCTTTGTATTTGACTTGTTATTATGAGATGTGACATTGTTTGGTTGCTAGGAGTTATGAGACAAGACCTTGTTTGGTTTGAAAAGTTATTGCAAAAACCAACTGCAAGCCTGGCGGTACCCTGGAGGTACACGGGCGGAACCCTTCTCAGGGGTCCGCCTGATCCGCCAGACCTGCAGAAGGTTTTGGCTATAAATATTGAGCCACAAGTTAAAATTTGGCTCATCACTTGACATTACATTTTACACACACATTCATTCTTTCATCTAACCTCTTAACATTTCATATGTGAAGTTTCTTTTTGTAGCAAAGAGATTCACGAGCTTACTAAAAGTAACAAGTATTCAACACAACGTTGCAAGACTTGTTAGCTTAGCATTGTGTAGACTTGTATAGTTTACACTTCATTTGATTGTGTATTTTCAGTAGTGATCGGTTAGTATTTTTGTCCTCAAAATACAAAGAGTGTTGGGAGTTGTTGTACCCTAGTAAAAGAACTAACGGGAGTGGTTGTGCCCTTGTAAAAGAACTCGACATTTAGCTTTGTGTCGATAAAAGTATAAGCGACGTGTAAGGTTTTCTCCGCCGGTGAAAGGAGCTTGTTGACTAGTGAAAGAAACTCTCGAGTTGGATACTCGGGGCGTGGACGTAGGGCAAGGAAAAAGAGTCCTTGTAGCCGAACCACGATAAATACTCGTGTTGTGGTTTGATCGTTTCTTTCATTTACTTGCATGTTATATATTGTGTTTGTGAATATATCTTTGATCAAAGGGAAAGTTTCAAAGCTAACTTAACAAGTTAAAAAGATTTTAATCGGCAAACTATTCAACCCCCCTTCTAGTTTTCCACAATTGGCATCAAGAGCTACGTTACTCAAGCTTTTAAAATATAATGTGTTTTAAAACTTGAAACGATCCATGGATTTTGAAAATTACAAAGAAGGGCAATCTATGCAAAGACCACCACTCTTTGAAGCAAATGGTTTTATATATTGGAAAAACCGTTTTGAAACTTACGTGAAATCTAAAGATATAGATTTGTGGTATATAATTATTGATGGTGATAACGTAGTTACTAACATCAAAGATGATGATCAAAAGAAATTAATATGTAAAAATAATGAAGCTAAAATGATGCTTTACAATGCTTTGCCTAAGAAAGAATATGAAAGAGTCTTTTTGTGTAAAACCGCCAAAGATATTTGGCAATCTTTAATTGTCACTCATCAAGGAAACTCACAAGTTAAAGATAACAAAATTGATCTTCTTTTTCAACAATATGAACAATTTGTTATTTCCGAAGATGAGATTATTGTTAATGCTTTTGCTAGATTTAATACTATTATTACTTCACTTAAAGCACTTGACGAATCTTTTTGTAGTAAAAACTTTGTCAGGAAATTTATTAGAGCACTCCATCCGAAGTAGAGAGCAAAAGTGACGGCAATTGAAGAATCCAAAGATCTTTCAAGCATGTCACTTGATGAGCTAATTGGAAACCTCAAAGTTCACGAAATGGTAATGGAAAAAGATTCGGAACTAGTTAGAGGCAAGAAAGAAAAAGTTAAGTCCATTGCCTTGAAAGCTAGAGTCCAATCAAGTGATGATGAAGAATCTACTTCGGATAGTGATGATGAGGAATATGCTATGGCCGTGAGAGACTTCAAGAAGTTCTTTCGTAGGCGAGGGAAGTTTGTAAGGCAACCTAAAGATGACAAGAAAACCTTCCGGAAAGATCGTGATGATCGAAAAGGAAAAGTTGAAAGAAAATGTTATAGGCGTGGAGACACAAGTCATCTTGTAGGAGAATGTCCAAAACCACCCAAGAGCAAACCTCAACAAGCTTTTGTGGGTGGTGCTTGGAGTGACTATGAAGGAGATGATGATGAGCCAAAGAATGATGATATTGCTCTCATGGCTCACAACTCAAATGAGGTGTGCCTCAAAGTTTGTTTGGAACCGGATGAATGGATTAAAGATAGCGGTTGTTCAAGGCACATGACGGGTAATAAAAGACTCTTCTCAACATATCACAAATGTGATGGAGGTAATGGTACGTTTGGTAGTAATGCTAAGAGCAAAATCATCGGAAAAGGTACAATCTCTCATGACTCCCTTTCTATAGATGATGTTGCTCATGTTGATAACTTAGGATTTAATCTTCTTAGTATTAGTCAACTTTGTCGTAATAAGTATAATGTCCTTTTTAGTGAAAACGGTAGTAAAATTCTTAAAGATGGTATAACCGTAGCCAAAGGTGTCCTTAAGAACAACGTATACGTCATGAAGTTGGATTCAACATCTAGAGACAAACTTTGTCTTACCTCATTAGATGAATCTTCAACTTTATGGCATAGACGTTTAGGACACGCTAACATGAGACTAATCCAAAACCTCTCCTCCAAAGACTTAGTTCGAAACCTACCTAAGTTGAAATATGACCAACACTTTTGTGATGCTTGCAAAGTCGGTAAACATGTCCATGGTAGCCATAAGGCTAAAAACTTGGTTTCTACATCTAGGTGTCTAGAACTTTTGCATATGGATTTATTTGGTCCGTCGGCTATACAAAGTTATGGAGGTAACTTCTACACTTTGGTCATAGTTGATGATTACTCAAGATATACTTGGACAAAATTTTTGAAAAGTAAAAATGAAGCTTTTGATAAATTTGAAATTCTAAGTAAGAAAATTCAAAATCAAGTAGAATCTAATATTGTGTCTATTAGAACGGATCACGGTCGTGAATTTGATAATGAATTTCAATTTGGAAACTTTTGTGATAAAAATGGTATAACTCATAACTTTTCGGCTCAACGTACTCCTCAATCTAATGGTGTAGTAGAACGTAAAAAACCGGACATTGCAAGAGATGAGTAGAACAATGCTTAATGAACAAAACGTTCCACAAAAGTTTTGGTGTAATGCCGTTGACACTTCAACATACATTTTAAATCGAGTCTTAATTAGACCATTTTTGAATAAAACTCCTTATGAACTATATAAAGGTAAAAAGCCTACATTAGGATACTTTAGAGTGTTTGGGAGTAAATGTTTCATTCTTAACACCAAGGATTATCTCACCAAATTTGACCCAAAGTCTTATGAAGGTGTATTTCTTGGATATTCACAAAATAGTAAAGCGTACATTGTTTTGAACAAAGAAACCTTAAGAGTCGAGGAATCGTTGAACGTAACATTTGACGAGAGTCCACCTCCCTCTAAGACATCACCTTTGGTAGATGATGACTTAGTTGAAAGCCAAGCAATAGAAAATCAAGAAATTTTAAGTGATGACAAAGAAGATGAACTTTTTAACAAAGAACTTGTCAATATCAAAGAATCTAAAAGTCATCCATTAGATGGTGTTATTGGCAACATTAATGAAAGAACACTAAGGTCAAAAGTTCAAAATGAAAGCAATTATTTTTGTTTCGTGTCAACTATTGAACCCAAAAATATTAATGAAATCTTGGGTTCTTGCAATGCAAGAAGAGTTAAACCAATTTGTTAGGAATGATGTATGGACATTAGTTCCTCAACAAAAGAGTCAAACTATAATTGGAACAAAATGGGTATTTCGAAATAAAATGGATGAAAATGGAATTGTGTCTAGAAACAAAGCTAGGTTAGTTGCACAAGGATATAACCAACAAGAAGGCATTGACTACGATGAAACTTTTGCTCCGGTTGCTAGGCTCAAGGCAATTAGAATCTTACTTACATATGCATGTGCACACAATTTTAAACTTTTTCAAATGGACGTCAAAAGTGCATTTCTAAACGGAGTCATTAATGAAGAAGTGTATGTTGCTCAACCACCGGGCTTCATCGATTTTGAAAAACCAAATCATGTTTACAAACTTAAAAAGGTTCTTTACGGACTTAAGCAAGCTCCAAAAGCATGGTATGATTGACTTAAAACATTCCTAGTTGACCATAAGTATACCATGGGCTTAGTTGATAATACTCTCTTCACTAAGAAGAAAGATTCACATATTATCATAGTCCAAATCTATGTTGATGACATTATATTCGGATCAACTTGTCAAGAATTATGTGTGGATTTCTCAAAAATCATGCATGACGAGTTTGAAATGAGTATGATGGGAGAACTCAACTTTTTCTTAGGACTCCAAATCAAACAACTAGAAGATGGTATCTTCTTTAACCAATCTGAATATATTAAGGACATGCTTAAAAAATTTGGACTAGAAGATTCGAAACCTATCAAAACTCCCATGTCCACGGAAACTAAACTCACCAAGGATGAGGAAAGTGAATCCGTAGATAGCACTAAATATAGAGGTATGATTGGTAGTCTACTTTACCTAACGGCTAGTAGACCCGACATTGTGTTTAGTGTTTGTCTATGTGCTCGTTTTCAAGAAGATCCTAAAACTACCCATCTCGAAGCCGTTAAAAGGATTTTTAGGTATATTAAGGGCACTACACATTTAGGTTTATGGTATCCCAAAGGAATGGGAATAGACACCATAGTGTATGCCGACTCGGATCATGCCGGTGACTATGTCGATAGAAAAAGCACAAGTGGTATTTGTACTTTTGTTGGACATTGTCTCACCTAATGGTTCTCTAAGAAGCAAACGGCTCTTGCTATCTCAACAACGGAAGCCGAGTACGTTTCGGCCGGAAAGGCATGTCAACAAGCTCTTTGGATGAAGCAAGCTCTTGTCGACTATGGAATTCAACTCAACGACATCACAATTCTTTGTGACAACAAAGGTGCCATTGATCTTAGCAAAAACCCAGTTCAACATGCTCGTACCAAACATATTGAAATCCGTCATCATTTCCTTCGTGACAACGTCCAAAAAGGAAATATCTCAATTGAGAAAGTTTCTTCCGAAGATAACATAGCCGACATTCTCACAAAACCTCTTAAACGTGAACCTTTTAATCTTCTTTGGCTAGGCTTAGGACTCATGGAACCTACATTGTAGTTCTGGACATTAGACAAAAATCACAAAAATCAAAACAAATCCAAAACCATTTTTCTCAGCAGGGTCGGCGGAACCCTCAGCCATAACGGACGGAACCCAACCCAGGGTTCCGCCGTGTCCGTCGACCTGCAGAATCATTTTCTTTGTTTATATTAAACCAAACACCCATTATCTCATACCACCACTTCAAGGCTGCTACTATTCACTTCACCACTCATCCACACCTACGAATTCTTGGTCCTCCATTCATTTACATTGCAAATCAATCATCATTGTAAGTATTATAAACATGATTACAATCCTGATCTGAGTCTAGGAATTCTATTTCTTGCACAAAAACAAAAACTTGGGGTTATGCACTAACTTGAAAAACTCATGCATTAGATTAGGTGTTTAATAAAACTAATCATGTTTCCCATAGTTAGGAATTGCATCTTTAATTAGTATAAACATGTTTGCTAAAACACCCCATGTCAAATCTTTCCAAAAATTTCTCACAAGTAGGACAAATATTTTTTCGTCTCATATTGAGAATACAAAATCAAAACGTTATGTTTAAAACATCACTTGCATAATGTCTCTTGAATGCTAAAGGGAATACATAACCAATATGTATTTTCGGGTACATTCAAACGAAGCTACATTGAACTAGGAGCGTTTGGGTTATCTTTTGTTTTATAACAAAACTTGCATAAAACGATTTTGTAGCATCAAAATGAGTCAAGATAACCGCACCTCCACATTGTTTTCATATAGGCACACACTAGAACTTCCACATTATAATAGTGGTTTACGTAAACTAAAATGTGAAATTTTGTTGTTCTAGGAATCATCATGCCTCCTCTAACCCACTACGACCACAAGGACACCATTAAGTACCTACCAAAACACCACAAAACCAAAGGCCTTACCGCAAATCAAGTAAACGTTTTCAAAGCCCTAGAAAAACACTATATCCATGAGGGTAGAACCATAGACCCATCTTTCCTAGAAGGCACAAACCTTTACGCCGATTTTGCCACAATCAACTTTGAGTGTCTTTTGAATATCGACGAGCCTATTCGTCCTAGGTTCATTATAGAGTTCTATGCATCATGCGTCCTCTCAACGGATGATTATGGTCATATTTCTATCAACTTTAGGGTTAGTGGTCATCAATACTCCTTCACTCTTGAGGAGTTTGCTCAAATCCTAGGTGTTCCAAACCGTGGTACTTGCCTCTATTCCGACTTGCACTCCCTCTCAACTCTTGACAACCTTCAAGACCGTATCCACCCTTATGACACACCTCTTGTCTCAAAAGACGTTCTCCGTGACCACCTCTTTGTTAGGACCACCACCACTAGGAGAACCCGTTCGGGGAATTAGGTCGATAAGGACCCATATGGAATGGAAATGAACGACCTCAAACCCCAATTCAAGAAATGGGAGGAAGTCCTTAGAGCCAATGTCATTAGCACAATAGGGAACCGTGACCATATCAACATTTGCCTTTGCTACATGCTCTACTCCTTGTCCGTTAGGCAACCCTTCAACCTTGCCTACTACATGGCCAAGAGAATGGCCGACATTCCCGTGCATGGCACAACGGCTATGCCATATGGAATGCTCTTGACCCGTCTCTTTAGGTTCATCTCACCCATTCCACCAACTTCAAATGGTCTTCGTCTTGACTACACTCTCATTCCACACACCTTTGTTCCACTTAGTGATAAAAGAGTTTACAAAGCCCAAGGAAAACGCCCACATCCTCCTACCTCATCATCTTCTTCCTCAATGAGTGAAGATGACAATTTGCCAAACTCTAGGCTCCCACCTCTATAATACCTTTCTCAACTTCCGGATATTCCAAATGAGTCGGAGGAGTTCAAGCAAACAAAGGGGATGTTCAAAAACATCGGGAGATTCCTTGGAAAAATGAAGAAGAAGATTGACTGTCAATGAGTGCGGGTGTGTTAGGAGTGTTTGGCACAAGGTGCTATTTAAACAATTTGGTTATGTAAACAATGGTTCTCTTGAATTTATGTGTTGGTAGGATGTTTGATACTATTTGAAACATGTTTCAACTAACAATGATGCAGGGAGACAACTTTTGGTAAGTTGTCAAATTTTCAAGTTTATAATATTTTCACTAAGTATAGTGAAATTCTCGACCTCAAGGTCAAAGTCCTATGAAATGCATGTTTACGTGTCTATTTTTTGCATTGCCCAACCAGAAATACCTTATCTCTTTGATTTTAGGAGTTTTCGAAAATTTTGAAAATTGTCTCGCGGGTCAAAAACGTGGACTGCCACTTTTTTCACCCCTGGCGGATCTGGCGGTACCCAAATTTGGGTTCCGCCAGTACAATTTCTGGGAATCCCAGAATTTGCCCAACGGACCAGGCGGCACCCTCAGATGGGTTCCGCCAGTGTATTCTGAGGGTGCCGTCAGCAACCTGCAGATTTTTTGTTTTTTTTTTCGCCAATTCAACATTGAAACACCAAAATCCAATCCTTTTAGGTAGAAACCCATTACTTGCAATGTGTTTAGCATAATAGGATACTCCTTCTTCCATGAACTTAACCAAAACCAATTCCCACCAAAATTCAAATTTAACCATAACAACCTCAAGGACCCCTCAAACATAAAGGAAGGAACCCTTTTAAGGGATCCTAGAAATCCCTGAAATTTATACTACCACAAATCCACCAAAACCACTAAGCATTTAGTGCAAAACTTGTCTTCTCACTTCACCATTTTCATTGAATTGACTTCCATGATATGACAACCCAGAATTAGTTTTCCAAATCATTAGAAACCTCAATTTTTGTATGGACAAACATCAAATCCAAACACTCCTTTCCATAATTCATCAACACTATAAATTAAGCCATCCTAAACATCATCAAATCACACCTTCCTCAACACAATTTCTGAAACTTATAAACCATTTTTCACCATGACTAAGTCAACAAACACCTCTCAACTATCAAGACCCATCCGGAAAACCGCCCGGATTAGTGTTAAACCACTATGGTCCAATCAACCCATCAACCTAAGCTCCTCATCCTCGGATGAATTCACATCACCCATAAAAAATGAACACTTTTTGAACCTTGCAACTCCATCACAATCACCCAATGAACCAAATGAGCTCACTCCACCACCAACTAAATCACCTATTGACCCAACTCCACCAAGTGCTCCAACTCAACCATCCAAAACTTCATCACCATCACTATTACCTAAAATTGAGCCAATGGAACTATTTGGGTCTCCTCCCACATCACCACACCCATTTGTCCAAGATCTTAATGATCTTCCACCAAGACCTACACAACCACCACCTTTTGCAAATGAATCACCAAGGTCAATCCTTGACCAAGATAACCTTTTCAACCACATTCAACCATCACAACAAGTGTACCATCCACCTAAACCATTATTGTTTCACCCCATCTACCATGACATCCATGGTCCTCTATATGGAGAACCAAACTTTGAAAACAATGATCACCCAAATCCCCCACATTCTCAAACCCAAACCTTTGAGACCTTTTTTCCCTCATATGAGGAAATCCAAAGCATGGTTGAGAATCACCTTCATCAAGCAATGGAATTTCAAACCACCTTGCTTGACTCAATACTAAATCCATCCTCCACCCAAGAACCAAAAACCAACCACCCTTCAAACCAAGAAACCAAAACCATCCCATTTCAACCAACTCATCCCAATGCTTGCTCAAATTGTGAGCAAATGGGTGAAACCATCAAAACATTGCTTAACCAATTCCAAAATGAAACCCGTTTTGCCTTCCAACACGTTATAGAACGTTTGGATGCACTTTCCCACCCCAACAAATCCTAGGCAACCTATGAAGGCCATTTGCCCCACTCTAGGAATGTAGGATTTTATTTTATTTTCTTGGTTATTTTTTAGTTTTTGTGTACAAGTAGAAGAATAAGTCCACATTTCTTGTCTTTTGACTTTTATAAGTCAAAATTTTACTTGGAATGACATTTCTTTCTACTTACCTTTGTGCATTGTTGGTTGATCCATCTTTGGTTTGTCAATGTGGTTGCAATGTGTGTGGTAACTACAAGCATGACTATATATATCACCAACTAACCAATTTTTTTGTAGGTCTCAAAATTCATGTTTCCCATCTTGGAACTCCATTTAGGGGGAGTATCGACCAAGGGGGAGCATTGGTATTATTCCGCTTCGCTACTCTTCTTTTTTGTTTCGAGAAAAAGGGGGAGAAATATATTAACCCTTCAAAGACTTGATATGCTTTTCGTCTCTTAAGTAAAACAAGGTTAATATAATTTTTTTTTAAGTCTTGAGAACCAAGATTTTGCGTGTTACTTAAAAACAAAGTTTATTTTTTGTCATCAACAAAAAGGGGGAGATTGTTAATACAAATATCGCCTAAAAATGCTATTTATATTTTACGATCTTCGCTAAGTTTTGTTAACATCAATACTTAATTTTTCAAAAGTATATCAACTAGGAATACCCGACTTGAAGGAAAAGGTAAAACAAAAGTTTTACGTTAAAATGAAACACAAATTTTTGATCACCATATAGTATTTTGACTTTCTTATTTATTTAAGTTTGTAATGGTTACTTGTAAGTATTTTTAAATGAAAGTAGACTCAATTACCTTTAAAACGCCGGGTGGCACGACTTCTACGGAGTTACGGTTAATTTTATATAATTTTTCAAAGTTTTCGAAAAACTGTCGAACAGACAGGCGGACCCCTTAAATAATTAAGGGGACCGCCCAGTATTTAAGGGGGCCGCCCAGACAATTAAGGGGGCCACCCATCTGGTACTCAAAATTTCATTTTTTGTAAAAAAATTGTTTTCTGACTTTTCGGAAAGGTGTGTAACTTTCTGATTTTGATACCGAACATATAACACTTATTTTAAGCATAATATTATTTCGAGCTAGTATAATTAGTGTATATATCATCAAAACTAATACAAGTCAATCAACAAAACACTTTTCATATTTAATCCTCCTTAATGGGTAATTTGATACATGGATCGTACTCAATTTTTAAAACCATTTGTTTTGAAAATTTGAGCGACGTGGCTCTGGTACCAATTGTGGAAAACTATAAGGGGGTTGAATAGTTTTCCCTTCTTTTTCATTTTATAAAAACTTTGTTTCAAAATATTGATTCAAATTTATTCAATTGTTTGTTTGGAAAACTTCAATTAGAGTTTAGTATGAAAACAACCTATAATCAATATGATCAATTATATATGTAAGCTTTTGAAAAGCTTAGTTTTATGAATGAAGCTTTGGTCGATCTTTATGTGAATACGTTTTCCTTTTAAAATCTTAAAACATTTTGTATCAAATTATCTATCAAGTTAAACTTAATATGAGAAGTGTGAATAATAATCTATTTGACCATATCATGCAATTATACACACAATCACAATATTAACTACTATGTTCAACACAATCAATCATCACAACTATATAAGCATCAATTAAGACATGTAGGCAAGCATAGAAGTAAAGCGATAAATGCGAGAACAAAAGATAAGAGATAAGAGAAAGTAAATGCAAACCGGGCACGATGATTTATAGTGGTTCGGCTACAAGGACACCTTCCTTGTTCCTACTCCACTCCCCGAGTCACCTACTCGAGAGTTTTCTTCACTACTCAACAAGCTCCCTTTTGGCGGAGAAAACCGTACACAACTTTTGCATACACCATTTAACGACACTAAGCTAAATGTCGAGTTCTAATAGTAGCTAGAACCAATCTCACAACACAACTTCGATCACTACACAACTTCTACACAACTTCACGACTTCGCGACTTCATCACAACTTCTTCTAAACTTCTTCACGGCTTCACAACTTCTTCACGTCTTCATGACTTCACAACTTCTTCTAAACTCCACTACTTAATCACACACCTACATCTTCACAACTACATGTCTTCTCCACACTACTACTTCCTCCCACTACATCTTACTCACTCATTAAATCACTACTAAGTAAGATCATCTTGATCTACTTATTACATATATATAACTCACAACTTCATATAAGCACTAACTAGATCCTAATACATCTTTGGCTTTATGATAGGGAGGATTTTTCTCTTGCACTTTGAGTGATGAGAAATTGGATCACTTGAAATAAAGATTAATAATCTTATGATCAAAGGATTTTAGAAGGATGTTTAGAGAGAATTGGATCTGAAAATTTTTGTGCAAAAGGTGAGAAAAATTCCAGGTTTGAGGTGGTATTTATAGGGAAAAATTTATGACCAAATCTGACAGGGGAGCGTGGCTGGTCTCCTTAATTGTGTGCCGGTCCCCTTAAAATTAAGGGGGCCGCCCCTTATAATTAAGGGGCCGCCCTACTGAAACGGCCAGATTTTCTGTCTTTTAGTGGGGAAAGTTTATTTGGTGAAAAACTAACTAATTTTGGTTAAAAGTTTGAAATCATATATTTAGTATGATTAAAACATTTTTCTTTATTACCAAAAGTGTTTTTCAAAAATATATAATATGTTTATATAATTAAATAAACTTTGTATTAGTTAATTAAATACCCCTTTGATCATGAGATGTATTAAACACTTGTTTATCCATACCTTAAGTGATTGTTGAAGCATACTAGAAACGTTGAGATGTCGAGGCTTGTTGACGTAAGAATGCATAGGAGAATTGTGATCACAAGTAACTTAGGCACTTTACGTTATATGTTGTAACTTACATCTTTGTCATCATCAAAACATGAAGAGGATGTTTAGATTAAATATCGTAATATTCATGCCAACAATCTCCCCCTTTTTGATGATGACAAACTATGTAAACTATAACTTATAGTAAAATGTATAAGTTACTTGTTTACACTTCTTCTCCCCCTTTTGTCGAAGCAAAAAGGTGGACTTTAAGACGAGACTTCTACTACGCTTGAACTCTTGAGATAAAATATAAAAGGCGAGCTTGCATCATCGTAAGTGAAGCCTTGATCCAATCAACCTTAATGCTCCCCCTTGGTGTATGCTCCCCCTTGGTGTATACTCCCCCTTGGTGTATGCTCAAAACAAGTTTTGGCTACCAAAGAATCGATCGATGAAGTAATCCTTCAAAACAAAGTTAGTAGACAAGTGCAAATATATATAATGATGATGATAGGTATATGCATGATACTAATGGGGGAACAATATATGGACGTAATAGGTATATGCGCTACAAATATGACACATGTAATTATTGTTTTAAAAACAACAACCTAACTTCCAAAAAAAAAATTACCATGACCAAAGCTTAAGACATGATAATGATTGGAACCTAGTGCAAAGATTCTACCGACATATTTTGGCAAAAGATACCAAAATATATATTCTAAAAGAGAAAAAAAATGACAATGATGCCTTCTTTTAAAGAAGTAGAAAAATAAAGAAGGATGAGTGTGAATGAAAAGGGAAGGTAATGACAAAAGGTTGACAAATATGGTTTAGATTAATATAACATTTGACAAGGGTGGATGATTTGGAATCAAGGGATTTTTAGGTGTTTTGTTGGTTGACGACCGAAAATGGATATGTGAATGAGGTGGTGATGGCTTGACAACACTTGAAGCATGGATATCTTCTTTGTGTTCTTCACTTGCTAGGAAGTAGAAAAGATGCATTTCATAAAGAAATTCATTTGACTTTTAGGGGTGTAGATTTAGGAGCGGAAGAGGTTGATTGAGAGTTTGGATGTTGTTCAAGTGATGATGTTTGTTGAGATCTTGTAAGAAGATACTCAATCCAAGTGAGGTGCTTATTCAAGGCAATGGTTTGTTGTTGAAGGAAGATGCAACAAGGGCAATTGTTGACATGCTTCTCAACTTGGTTGATGTTGTGTGGTGATGATGGTGAGCTTGATTGGGTTGGATCCAAATTGCGTTGCGCAAGATGTAATGCTAAAAGAGCACTAAGCTCATGAGCCTCTTTTAGCTCCTCAACGAACTTCAAGTGTTCGGAGGAAGGTGATGATGGTGGAACATGATGGTTGTCTTGGGTGAAGGTTTGAACATGCAACATAGGAATGGCATGTGAGGTTGTAGGATGTGGTACTCTTGGTGGTGGAGACATGGTTAAGCTTGGGTAGTCATGAAAACATGAAATGGGTGGAAGAGGTTCTCCAAGAGTGAGTGGTGTTTTTGTTGAATGAGCAACATGTGAAGTATTGATTGAGAGATTGGGATTGTTGTTTTGGGATTGAGCATGCTCATCATAAGAAGAAGCATAAATGAGGGAATGAGTGGGTGATAGGTTGTGAGATGAGTCATTATTGTGGGTTTGAGGTTTAGTAGTTGGTTGACTTGGAACAACATCACTTGAGTTATGACAAGAATCAAGTTTCCTCCTCCAAACGGGTTTGACAGAGATCCTTGCGGTTCTTAAAATCTTAGGTTTTTGGTTGTTGGGAGATGACATGTTTGGGTGTGATGGCATTAATGATGGGAAGAGGGTATTTATAGTGTAGGAAAGATGTGGTTTAGGAAGGTAAATTTTGAGGGCATGGAAATGGTGGATGACTCAAGATTGGTAGTATAAAGGATGATTCGGTTTTTCATTTCACATGGGTGGTTTGAGGATGTACTAAATAAGGGTTATGAGGTTTGAGTGTAAGGTAGAGGAATATATGTGAGTGAGTGTGTTTTCCCTTCCCATTAAATTCGTGCTCATCCGGACATAGAGTTAAGCATGTAAAGGCATACAATCAAATCACATAGGAGCAAATAAACATCTAGAAACAACATATATGCGATATGCCATAAATCTAGGAATGAAAGAATCTAATGAGAAGCAAAGTTCATAAAAGTAAACTAGCGTTAGGTATATATAGGACGAGCAATTTAATCAAGTTGGAGAATGAGTATGAGACTATTACTAGTGGTGCTCAATTCAGGCTAAACACGACCATTTTTACGGGTTACACACACCCAACTTCTCACATAGAAGCAATTCAACCGTTAGGTTAAATTGAATTTCTAGTCAATAGATTCTCCAGTAGTCATTCTCTTTTTAGAAGAAATTGAATTTCTAAATTTACCTATCGAAGGTTACCAAACATGAAGTTTGCTTGATTCACTAATACTTGGCTTAATGTGATTCAAACATCATATTTTAATGAAGGTAAATCTAGATGATATATTTTATTCACGATCCTAATAGAGACGTGTTGAATGTTTAGATAAGAGTAAACAAAAAGTTTTAATCTTTTCTTTATGATTTACCGGTTGTTTGGTTTTGATGACATACTACTTGATTTAATAACTGTGCTAAACTTAAGAGTGCACCTTAGCATCTCTTGTGAAATGAATCTCATTAAGATTATTTATCTTAAATGAGTTTGTGATTCTCAAATGATATCAAAACTAGACATTAATATATTTTTAAACAAATATTATTTTCTATGATTTTTGCCAATGTTATATATCATACTTTAACAAGTATTTGATTTTTTTTTTTTTTTTTTTTTTTTTTTTTTTTTTTTTTTTTATGGATTGTGACAAGTTATTTTTCACTTCTAATAACTTATATTATTTCAAAAAGGAAAGTGTAGTGCATTATCTTGTAACACAACCACTCATGCTACAAAGAAAATGAAATACATAGAATATATAGTGTGTATTATTCTTAAATATGTATTTTATCTTGAAGTGACGATTTTAAGTAGTGTGAGCAAAGTTTACATATGTTATTAGTTTGCTCATGTTTGGTTTTTCGGATATGACACATTTATCCATTGCATTGCAATGTAAATTGCTTGAATATTTCGGACAAAACATCCAAGTCGTCAATCCTACTTCATTGTATATTTTATAAATGTGTTTAAAATGTTATTATAATATTTGGAACACAATTATTGGACAAGTAGATTCAATATGACATTATCAACACAAGTGTGAGTTATGATCCAATGCACACTCTTTTCATCTACAAAGGATGTAACTATTTTCATATCAATCTAATGTGATTGAGTATGTAGATTCAAGACTATATCTTTTGATGTAATTTGATATAATATTAAAGCTAAACAAATAGCAATCCAATTTCTTGTCCACACTCAAAAACACGTCAATTAGATTTGATGAGTATATCAACCATAATTTGAATAATGAATTGATATAATATCAAGATCTTTCTTGACCCTCACGGACACTCATTTGAAATAAATAAACAATTTGATAGTGTGTTCCATTAATCCTAAGATTATTTATTACTGAGTGATTGAAGGTTGACTTATTATTTCATGATTGTTATATGCTTTGTTTTTGTGAAAGAATCTTATTATGAACACACTTAGATTTTGAAAATATTTTTTCTTTTATATAACTATTAATGTTTTACAATGATTCAATTTCTTTTATTAAACATCTTAAGGTAAAACAAGCTAATTTGTAGAAAATATTTAAGTGTGTTGTGAAGAGTAGATTAAATTGTTTGAAATGTTTAGGTGACTAGATTGAACTCATTTACAAGATGTTTGAGTAACATTAAGCCATCTATACCTATATGCAATGCAAGCATATTATAACAATCTTAACGCAAGAAATCTAGCATAAGATTTAGTTAAGTATAAATCGACAAACTAGCTATACATTAATAGGGCATATATGCATAGATATATACATAGCTAAACTTCAAATAGCAACAATCATTTAATATATTCAATTAAGAAAATAAAATCACAAAGAAGTTCACATAACACATAAAACACTTGTCGTCGTTTTGTGTATTATATACACCAACGTTTACTTAGCTTGAATTTATTTGAAAATAAAATAGTTTCCTCCCATTCTATAATTTAATTAGGATCAATATTTTGAAAACATAAATACTTAATTTTTCAAAAGTATATCAACTAGGAATACCCGACTTGAAGGAAAAGGTAAAACAAAAGTTTTACGTTAAAATGAAACACAAATTTTTGACCACCGTATAGTATTTTGACTTTCTTACTTATTTAAGTTTGTAATGGTTACTTGTAAGTATTTTTAAATGAAAGTAGACTCAATTACCTATAAAACGCCGGGTGGCACGACTTCTACGGAGTTACGGTTAATTTTATATGATTTTTCAAAGTTTTCGAAAAACTGTCGAACAGACAGGCGGACCCCTTAAATAATTAAGGGGACCGCCCAGTATTTAAGGGGGCCGCCCAGACAATTAAGGGGGCCGCCCATCTGATACTCAAAATTTCATTTTTTGTAAAAAAATTGTTTTCTGACTTTTCGGAAAGGTGTGTAACTTTCTGATTTTGATACCGAACATATAACACTTATTTTAAGCATAATATTATTTCGAGCTAGTATAATTAGTGTATATATCATCAAAACTAATACAAGTCAATCAACAAAAAACTTTTCATATTTAATCCTTCTTAATGGGTAATTTGATACATAGATCGTACTCAATTTTTAAAACCATTTGTTTTGAAAATTTGAGCGACGTGGCTCTGGTACCAATTGTGGAAAACTAGAATGGGGGTTGAATAGTTTTCCCTTCTTTTTCATTTTATAAAAACTTTTTTCAAAATGTTAATTCAAATTTATTCAATTGTTTGTTTGGAAAACTTCAATTAGAGTTTAGTATGAAAACAACATATAATCAATATGATCAATTATATATGTAAGCTTTTGAAAAGCTTAGTTTTATGAATGAAGCTTTGGTCGATCTTTATGTGAATACGTTTTCCTTTTAAAAATCTTAAAACGTTTTGTATCAAATTATCTATCAAGTTAAACTTAATATGAGAAGTGTGAATAATAATCTATTTGACCATATCATGCAATTATACACACAATCACAATATTAACTACTATGTTCAACACAATCAATCATCACAACTGTATAAGCAACAATTAAGACATGTAGGCAAGCATAGAAGTAAAGCGATAAATGCAAGAACAAATGATAAAGGATAAGAGAAAGTAAATGCAAACCGGGCACGATGATTTATAGTGGTTCGGCTACAAGGACACCTTCCTTGTTCCTACTCCACTCCCCGAGTCACCTACTCGAGAGTTTTCTTCACTACTCAACAAGCTCCCTTTTGGCGGAGAAAACCGTACACAACTTTTGCTTACACCATTTAACGACACTAAGCTAAATGTCGAGTTCTAATAGTAGCTAGAACCAATCTCACAACACAACTTCGATCACTACACAACTTCTACACAACTTCACGACTTCACGACTTCATCACAACTTCTTCTAAACCTCTTCACGGCTTCACAACTTCTTCACGTCTTCATGACTTCACAACTTCATCACAACTTCTTCTAAACTCCACTACTTAATCACACACCTACATCTTCACAACTACATGTCTTCTCCACACTACTACTTCCTCCCACTACATCTTACTCACTCATTAAATCACTACTAAGTAAGATCGTCTTGATCTACTTATTACATATATATAACTCACAACTTCACATAAGCACTAACTAGATCCTAATACATCTTTGGCTTTATGATAGGGAGGATTTTTCTCTTGCACTTTGAGTGATGAGAAATTGGATCACTTGAAACAAAGATTAATAATCTTATGATCAAAGGATTTTAGAATGATGCTTAGAGAGAATTGGATCTGAAAATTTTTGTGCAAAAGGTGAGAAAAATTCCAGGTTTGAGGTGGTATTTATAGGGAAAAATTTCTGACCAAATCTGACAGGGGAGCGTGGCTGGTCTCCTTAATTGTGTGCCGGTCCCCTTAAAATTAAGGGGGCCGCCCCTTATAATTAAGGGGCCGCCCTACTGAAACGGCCAGATTTTCTGTCTTTTAGTGGAGAAAGTTTATTTGGTGAAAAACTAACTAATTTTGGTTAAAAGTTTGAAATCATATATTTAGTATGATTAAAACATTTTTCTTTATTACCAAAAGTGTTTTTCAAAAATATATAATATGTTTATATAATTAAATAAACTTTGTATTAGTTAATTAAATACCCCTTTGATCATGAGATGTATTAAACACTTGTTTATCCATACCTTAAGTGATTGTTGAAGCATACTAGAGACGTTGAGATGTCGAGGCTTGTTGACGTAAGAATGCATAGGAGAATTGTGATCACAAGTAACTTAAGCACTTTACGTTATATGTTGTAACTTACATCTTTGTCATCATCAAAACATGAAGAGGATGTTTAGATTAAATATCGTAATATTCATGCCAACATTTGTGAATATATCTTTGATCAAACGGAAAGTTTCAAAGCTAACTTAACAAGTTAAAAAGATTTTAATCGGCAAACTATTCAACCCCCCTTCTAGTTTTCCACACTCTATATAGTTCATCAAGCCAAATAGTTGATCCGTTTTAAAAGTGACAACTGGTCCATTTAATATTTATAATGGCAATACGTGTCATGCATTAAGCATTTTCATGTTATTTTGTGTTATTTAAGCTACATAAATAGGTCATATATGTTATAAAAAAAACTTAATGTTTTTAGTGCGCCTCGCATTCATGAATCTCGCGCCTTGAAATGCGTCTCGACTCGAGGCTCTTTGCCCCCTTTTGCGTTTTAGTGTGCCTTGAGCCTTTCAGAAATTGGCCACATGAAACCCCTCCATAGCTGTAATAAAGAGGAAAGGAGATAGAGGATCCCTTTGTCGTAATCCCCGTTGTAGCCTGAACTCGGCAGTAGGACTCCCATTTGTTAGGATGGTTGCAACAAATCAAAGGGAGCACAATCGCATGAACGATGTATCATCCTCTCATTTTTTTACTTAAGATTTTATTTCCTTTATCGGTATTAATTTAAAAAAAGCATTCTCTCATGCTTATTATTTACACGGTTGACCTAAAAACACTATAGTATTCATTTATTGACGGCATGTATAGAACTCACATATTTACATGACTAAATCGAAAAATAGTTGTTAAATCTACGGCTAGTGACAGTGGTGACTCATATTGCATTATCTTTCCGGCTGTCACCTCAGCTTTCTCTCTTCTCAACTTATATTCACCCCTCTTATTACAGTGGTAACCAATATTGCATCATCATTTATTTATTTATTTATTATTATTTGTTTTTAACATTTTTTAACACAAACAAAAATTTTATTAATAAAACGTAAACATTACATAAACAAAACGATACGGAATTAAAACATTACAATACTAAATTAAACGTAAATATTACTAAACATCACAAAAATTCTTCATCGTCTTCGTCCTCATCTTCGTCTTCATTGTCATGAGGGAGATGATGATGTCTACGATTTCTTCAAATGTGCTCGACCAAATCAGAATTAAAGTTTATATGAGTTGCTGCGTTCTCGAGCTCATTAGAAATTGCTAAAGATTCTTCAAATGTATTTAAGGGATCGTGTAGTTGGTGGATGATTCGTGTGAAAACCAATTATATAATATATATATAGTATAGTATCGAAGTGATCCGCGTAAAATACGGATCACCCGAGTCGTTTCCCAACGAAGGCGAATGAAATCGAGAATATCGATTCGTGAAACCGTGAATTGAAAAGTGAAATAGTGAAAATAGCAATCAAGATAATCTAGTAATCATAAAAAATTATGAAATATGCGAAGAGTACAAGCTAATTATGCACCAAAGTTAAAAACGTAAAAACAAAAATGCAATCGCAAAATTTAAAACGTAACGTTTATTGAAAAATAATCCTACAAACTTGAAAATATTTTCTAAAAATCTTAAACTAATAAAATGAATTTTCAGAAAAAGAAAAATATTTTTTTTTTGACTTTTCTTTTATTTTCTATGAATTAATTTTAATTTTTAGAATTTAAAATGAATTAAAATTAGGGAAAAATAGAAAATTAAAATGGAAAATTGAAAATTTAATTCTAAAAATTCTAAAATATTATAAAAGAATTTCTAAAAATATTTTTGTACTTTTCACATCTTTTTCTGATTTTTTATTGATTTTTGGTAATTAAAACTATTTAAAAATTGAATAAAATCAAAAGAAAATAAGAAAAATAGTATAAAGGCTTAGAAAAATCTGAAAAAATTCCAGAAAATCTAAAATATTAAAATAAACTCAGAATAAAAATTTGAAATAAGAATGAAAAGTTTAAGTGCTTATTTAGTAGAGAACTGCTTATCACAAGTGCTTATTTATAAGCACTTGTGATAAGATAGTATGAAACTGAAAACACTAACTGAAAATGATGTATAATGCTCAGATAATGTAGTAAATGACCAAGCCTTTGCACAAATAAACCACAGTTGCTCAAAGTAATAGCAATAAGCTCAATATAAGCTCACAGATTAGAACAGAATAAGCACAAGCAGAAATAGAAGCAAAGATGTGATATACAACACTTATACAACACTGATACAATCTCAGAACAGCAATCAAATCACAAATTAAGTCACTAAAACATATTAGCAGGCTTAAATTCAAAAGCAGTCCTCTATCTCAAACAGTCAACTTATCAGGAACAATAAGCAGCTAAGATAAGATCTGAGTTCCAAAATTAAATGAGCAAAACCAAGTCTGGCAATCAGAGATATAGTATCAATTAAATTTATGACCAAAAACTTATGTGTAAAGCTTAAAAACTAGCTCAGTTCAGCAGGCTATGGACTGAAAATTATGCAACAGTTGACTTTTTAAGTTTTTATTATTTTGACCAAACCTAACTTCTCTTGATTAAATCTACTCCTAACTGTTGTATTTAACTACAATTAAACTAGATTAAGATGTATTAAACTATTATGTAAATACCTCTACAGTGTCACTACCTAAAACTGTTTAACCTAACAGTTAACTACTTATGAATCTAACTTGGACTATTTTATAGAATAACCTACTATTATTACTCCATTTTAATCTATTATTACACTAAATTGAATTGACTACAAAGCTAAAACAGTCAAATAGATACTTCTTATCACTACAATTAGTAGAACCAAACACCTCTGCACAAAATTGAATTGAGCCAAAACAATAACTCTTCAATCTAATCTTACAATATCATTCACCAAACAGTAACTGAATCACATTTTAGCATAATAAAACATTAGATCAGAAAGAAACTCAGTATCATAGATCTGAGATATATCAATACCACATATAACTAAACTCAAGTATAATGACAGATTTTCAACAACACTTAACTGAAACAAACAAACTACACAATCAATGAAACAGTAACTCAACATAAACCACAACTAAACTCAGATCTACAAACTAACAGATCTAGCAAATATGATAAAAAGAAATCAATCAAACTCAAATTTCACTTCTACTCTAATATTATCATAAATCTAAACTAAAACTAAGGATTAAAACAGAATTTACCAAAGAAATCCCCCTCAGCTAGAACAGAGGGGGCTCACTATGCAAGCCTATCTTTATGATAGGCCAAGACCTTCCTTGTCTGTCTTAGCTTATCCAAACCACCTCAGCAGCAATAGAAACTCTTCTTACTTTTGATTATGAGAAATTATAGACTCAAAAGTACTCCACTATAAGCTAATCAGCTAGAATGGAGTATTGAAAAATGAAAATAAGCTCTATGATAAGCTATACTAATATTTATGATAATATTTTTATTTTTTATATTTTTCTGATTTTATTTATTTATTTTTTATTTTTATGTAAATGAATTAAAAACTGTATAAGAGTAATAGATTGAACTAACTTTCAACTAAAATAAGCAGAATATAAAGATGATGAAACAAAATAAGCTGAAATAAGATGAAAAAATAAGCTGAGAATTTATTGAAAGAAAAACTTTTATTAAAAGAAAACTCAATTCAACATTACATAAGCTAAACTAAATACAATAAAATTTCGACAGCATTTCTCTAAACTAAAAATTACACACTATAAGCTCTAAAATAAGACCTATTTATAATGGTGGTGAATAGGGTTGGGGTCTGATGCCAGGTTGGCAATCCTTACAACTCTGTACTTTCTCCCTTCTGATCATAGCCTTTGGATCCATTTTGTGTTTCTTCAATCTATTATCAGCCCTTAGATGAGAATTTGAGACGTGGCTCGTCCAATGAAATACCTCCATCTGTCCCGTTCGTGCAATCTCTCTGACACGTGCTGACAAGCTTCTAGAAATAGAATCCAATGATTGGAATGACGTGGTGTAACCAATCATTGGCCGCCATGTGTTAATCATATCTAATGCATCTCTTCTGACACATGCTCTGTCACGTGATGTCTTCTAGAAGCCCCAAATGACTACCAATTGATGGTTAATTGAAGTGGTCTGGCCAATTTAACTTTGAGGTGAGTTAGGGTTTATGTGGGTGTGAGGAGTTCTGGGAATTTTGGGGGAAAACGGAAAAGGGTTCGTTTGTTTTACTAATAAAAGTTTGACCAAATTTGACTATTGACAGTGAGTATAGGGTATGGGCCGGGTCACAGAATTAGTAATATTGGGCTTTAGGTTTTGTGGTTTTGGACTTGGGCTTGATATTAGAATTTAAGTTTAGTAAATTGCAAGGATTACTTATGTCATTTCTGAATTTCCAAGGACCATTCTTGCCATTTTCCATAAAATAAATCCAAGGGCTTTTGTTGACTTAAAATGATTCTTCAAGGATTAGTTTGAAAATTGAGCATAAATCTTATCCGTAATCGAGAAATCCTTCCCCAGCTTTGGCTCTTGTCCTCTTTTCCACTCCCGTGCTCGTGTTGTTGATTTTTTATGATTTTTGTCCATTTCTTTCATATCCGTACCTGCATTCATATAAACACAAAAACACAACGTATTTGGCATTTTAAAGTCGGCTTTTGGTCGTTTTGGTCCGGTATTTAGTAAAGAAAAGGTGTGTAAATTAATACACACCAGTGGACCTCCTATTCGAACCATGTAGGACATATCGCCCGCTAGTCGTCTTTTATGATCATATTACGTAATATGATACATGTATATATAATATCTTTGAGATCATTTTTAAAAAACCCTCGAACCAGAACTTTAAGCATTTTCCACTTCCTCTTCAACACACCAAAAGCCCATTTCACATATTTCCTTGCTGCTTCGTGCTTCCTCTTGTACAATAGTCTTTTATGATCATCCGTGGGAGGATTTGAAACGGACTTAATAAGAACGGACCATTGTGGATATATCCCGTTAGTAAGATAATATCCCCTTTTGTATTGTACATCGTTTTCTTCGAATTCAAGGTCTGCTGCTCTCCCAGATCTGATATCATTGAAGACAGTTGAACGACGTAAAATGTTTATGTCGTTATTTGCACCGAAGACACCAAAGAACGCATGCCAAATCCATAAATCTTGGGAAGCGATCTCCTCCAATAAAATGAATGGATGTGGCCCATGATCACCTCTAGCATATTGACCTCTCAAACCGTTGGAGCAATTCTCCCACTCCCAACTTGTACAATCAATGCTTTCCATCATCCCAGGAAATCCATGCTTATGCTCGTGATGAGCATATAATCTTTCAAGGTCAGAATACGTGGGCTTTCGCAAATACTCAGCACCATATAACTCCATGATAACTTTGCAAAACTTGCGGAGACATTCACGGGATGTTGTTACGGCTATTGCCAGATTCTCGTCAAGAGAATCTGGAACGGCCGCGTATCCCAATTGATGAATGGCCGCAGTACACTTGACTAATGGGCTAATACCATGTACGCCCCTACAATCATTTGTTTGTTGAAAATAAGTAGAATAATAGGTTACCTCTCGAACAATTCGTGTGAACAGTTCTCGGCTCATTCGGAAACGTCGACAGAATGTTCTTTTATCGTGCAGCGGGGTTTCACCGAAGTATGCATTCACTAACCGATTGTGTGCAGCAACATGATCCCTAGGTATGTACTTTCTTGTAGGTTACGCGTTCCAGGCAAACTCCGCAAACTCCGTAAACTCACTCAAAACTTCTTCGTCGTCGTCGGATGATGAAGAACTAAACAAATACTCGTAAGACGACATGGACATGGTGAATAAATATTGATGATAATTTGTTTGAATTGTGTTTGAAATTGTGGGTTTGAATGTGGGTTTAATGTTGGTATTTATAGGATGAAAAGTGGTAACTTTTTGATTTTTTTATTTTTTATTATTATTATTATTTTTAATATCCAAACGGTCTAAAATGAAGATACAAGCAACAAATAAAATCGGTCATATACTCGAACGATTTGGGAAAAAATCATGCCGGCGATCGATTTGGGATTTGCTCTCGCAATGACTCGACCGATTTCCCAAATCGGTCGACCGATTTCCCAAATCGGTCGACCGATGCCCACGATCGATTTTTTCCATCCCTCTCTGTCACAAGCTTAATAAAGAAAAATTGAAAGAAGCTTCTAATTTGGCTGGTACGTTTGTCAAATTAAATTTAACGAGCAGGTTTGCCCGCGCGTTGCTGCAGGCAGCCTTGTTTATGCTTATTACAATCATGCTAACACGTTTTGCAATAGCAGAAAAAGTTGTAACATAACTTTAACAGGAGGTATTTGCTTATAAAAAATGCAGGTCCATTTATAATGGCATAAATAGATTCCTAATCATAACTTCACATCCATAGCCGAAGTCATCGATCAGTACACAAAGATAGCTATAATCAGACATAGCGAGATTCAAATTACTCAAGATAATAAGCTTTATATTAGGAAATCTTCAATCAAATCCAAAGACTCAAATAATTAAGAAAACCACCCCTGTTTCAAAATGCATAGTTACATACATAAGGTATGACCTCATAATGTATAGTGCATAGTTGCATACATTATTGATAGGGTTGTTTGATAAACACAAAATTATTCAATTTTTTAATGACTTATTGTGTACGTAGTTCAGCAAAAATGATTTGTTGCTGCACAAAAGTCAGCATTATGTTTCAAACAAATCCATTTGCAAAAGAGGTATACAAATTCTGCACCGAACACCCTTAAACATAACAGCATAATAGATTTGTTGCTTAAAGAAAATCTACATAATAAACAGCATAAGCGAACAACTTATTAGACAAATTGGTAACATAATAATCGCTAAACTTTCCAAATACAGGTTCTTTGCGGGTAACAATAAGTTTAACTAAAAGTGCGGCCAACGTGACCAAGGAATAAAAAAAGAAGGAACTGAAACAGATGGTGATTAACATATCATTCTTCTTAGTCAGAAACAACTCCCCCATCAGCTTGGCTTCAAAAACCCCCTTTAGTATATATTATAATGGATGGCTTCAGCTTATAATTCAAGTAATGGAGTGGTTTATTGTGCTTGTTGCTGTTTTTTTTATCTAACCAATAAAAGTCACATAATTAGAAATAAGGGATGATGAAACGAACCTGAAGTTACATAATTACTGTGCTGATCTACTCACACCCTGAGCACACCCCTGAACACGCATCCTGAACTCACCGACAGAACAAATGCATTATGACATAAAAACAAACTGAGGCAAATTATCTATAAGCTCTGCATAGGGTGAATCAATCTATTAGGCAAATTATTTATAAGCTCTGCATAGTGTGAATCAATCTATTAAGATATTTAAAAGGGAAGCCAAGCATAACCATAAGCAAACCGCACTGAACAAATTCATTTGTTGTTTTTTTTCACACGCTTTATTGACAAACAATTACCAAAGTTGTTGGTCTGGCAGTTGTTTAGTGCGCCAACACTTTATGCAATTAAAAAGACAGGCTACTAAATCCCATTTTACAAAGTACTACTTATCTCCAAATTGAAAAACCTCATAAGTACAAAGCGAACCACCTACATGTCAATCGACTGCTACCCCTCCTAAATGATGGCCAAAGAAAAAGAAAGCGATTAGATCTTTTTTTCAAACTACATTAATATATAAAGCATATAATGTAAACTTTTTGTCACTTATACATCTATACATCTTTTATCTTAAGAAACGCACCTGCAACTAAAAATATTGAGTCGACTTCTGGGTAATCTCTTGAAGTTCATGACCCAACTTGTTCAAAGCAATGGCATATGTATCTTGGATGTCGAGGTTCTCAATGGAATTAGTTAATGTCCACCCTTGGAGAAACTCCATAGATAGGTACTATGCCTGCTTTAGGTCAATTTTGTGCTAATGCAGATCTGTCTCATTCCATTGCTGCAGAAGCATGGTCGATGCACATTTGAAACATTGTCAAAATAATAATCGTAAGTAAATTCTAAACGGAATTTTGAGGTTGAGTCAACATTCAAATGCAATTTCTACAAATAGGTTGAGAAAAAGACAAATTTCTACAAACATATACAGATTTCCTTTGAGTAATAAGGAATCTGAAACACCACTAAAAATCATAGTGGACACAAAAATCTTAATTAGCCTTTTCAACACCATGTATCTCAACCAACTTAAAACACTCAAAATCAGATAAGCATATCGAATAATCAACCTTCATCCATAACAAAACACGACCAAATCACCCTAAACAAAAATCATTCAAAATTCGAGATGCATCAAAATAGTAGCACAAATAAAGGTAACTTACATTCAGCTCTTCAGCCGCAAATGAAAAAACATACTTTTATTCTCAGATCGAGTTGCAACCCTAGCTCTTGTTTAACCGAATCTTCAAATGGAAAATAAATATAATCGTATTATAATCCAATCTACTATAAAAATATGAATAAAACCTTGAGATAAGAGACACTTACCAGCTTGTATCAATTTCATCATCATTCTTCTCTTCGTGATTTCTATAAATTTTTAAGCAACTAATTTCTGGTGGCCAAGATTGGGGTCACCGGAGTTTTGTGTGTGTGTGTTAATCGGTCACATGAGAAAGAGCATAGATACTTGGAATGTGTAGAGATAAGAGAGAGAGAAGGGATATGTTAAAACTGTGTGTCTGGATTCTTCTTTAAGATATAACGATAATGCTAATTGTACGATGGGGGTGTTTAAGCACGCTAATCAGTGAACAGTAAAGTCTCATATGTTTCTTGGCCAATGGGCTTTTGCCAAACTATCACATTAAAACTGTTGGCCCTTTGACTCTTGGTAAAATGACTTTGTGGACCAATAGAAATGTGAATTGAGCAATAATAAAGAGTTTAAGTTTGGTAATTATTGTCACATCATTTTTCATTCTTAGAATATAGTATAATGTCACTTTGGAAATATCTGTCCGCAAATGGATGCAAGCAGATTGTATCCATATTTGTTTTATATTGAATAATTTAATATTTATACTCGCATATGTTTTTAGTACTCTGTACTCAGTATTATCTTATCTATTCATATCAAATGCAATACACATCAAATCATAGTAAACCAAAGGACTACTTGTTGTGTCTCATGTTGTTGTGCGAAAAGTTTTCAATTTAAAAATGGTGAATCCAAGTCATACTTAATTAGTACGTGAGAGATAAATTTGTTAGATACAGTGTGGTAATTGTTACTTGCCGATAAAAAGATTAAAAATCAAATCATTGGGCGGATCAAAACATCTTTAGGCTATGTGCAGTAATAGGAAAAATGATCGATCGACCGAAGATTTATGTTGGTCTCAATCAGTCGCCAATATTGTGGCATGAAGTCACTATCGATCAATGTTTTTCTTCTTCTTTGAATTGGTCGTATAACCGATCGACATTTTTGTTGGTTGTGTGTGTTTGTGTGTTTGAATTAAGGCAAAAGTGAATGTGTGGCTGTATTATGCAACCTTAGGTGTAGAACCCCCCCCCCCCCCCCCCCCCCCCCCAATACAACGTCGTTTTAATTAAAACCATACCACTCATCTCATCTCCAACATCAAACAACCTCTGCTCTCTAAAATCACGATTAAAACCCAAATTCCCACTCATCTCCAACATCAAAATACCCCTTTATATGCTCTCTAAAATAACAATTAAAACCCTAATTCACTCTCAACATTTTCATTATTTGATTTCATGATTCAGGTACGTATCTCATCTCTAATATTGCCATTAGAACTTCATGTAATTTATACCAACAATTGCTTGTAATCTCCTTCGTGATATAAAACATCTGATGTTATTTGTTTTCTACGATATACATCTATCATGAACTTTCCTGTTAATAGAGACTTTTTTTAGTAGCAAAATGGTACAAGATAATCCATCAGAAAATGAACCCACCAATGTTATGTCAATTGATGATATCGATGTAAATGGTTATTTGATCAGCAATGTGGAACATGATAATAAAAGTAACAGACCATATGATTTTGATGTAAGTCAGAGATGGGATGAAGAGGGACCAAATGAAGGCAATATTATTGGGAAGGCGTTTGATACGCCAGATGATGCATATACATTTTATAATCAATATGCCTTTACACATGGATTTGGTATACGTAAGCATTGGGATTGTAAAAACATGATGACTATTCAGATTTATAGAAAGTGGTACGTATGCAACAAAGAAGGTTTCAAAAGTGTGAAGGATGATGGTACAAGTGTGGATACAAAGAAACGTCGCAGAGATGTAAGGACCGGTTGTCAAGCACGACTTCGAATTACAGTAACAAAAGATGGGAGATGGTGTGTGGATTATTTTGATGATACACACAATCATGATTTGAGATCAACACCTATGAAAGTAATGAAACATCGTTCTCACGGGAAGTTTCATCGTTCTATGGCCTGCAAATCTCTTATGTTGGAACTTGGCCAATCCGGGTTGAGAGCTTGTCAGGTCAAAAAATCTGTAAAAATGAAACCTCCATATGTTGCTGATGTTACCTCGAAACAATGTTCCGATATCTTATCCGAGCAACGAAAAGAAGGTAAGGAGTTTTATGGACTCATTAAACATTTTCAAGATAAGGCATCAGTAGATATTAACCAATATTTTAAGATCAATTTGAATAGAGATGGGTCTCCTAGAAATATATTTTGGGCTGATGGAAGATCACGTGATGTATAGATTGAAGATTTGCAATGAAAAAAAAGGAGAATTGTAGTGCTCTTTTGGCAAATGCTACTCATGGGGTGAAGAAAAAGAAGATATAATGTTGACGTGGTCAAAGCCAAGTATGAAATGACCGTTTTGCCTAAAAAGTGTTGCTATCACAAAACTGGAAAATTGTGTATGTTACAGTTTGCCAAACACTCCTTTAAGTTATGGTGAAGCTGTTTTTGTTATAGTTAACACCCTTTTAAGTTGTCAATGAAACTTGCTTCAAATAGCTCGAAACATGTTCGTTTTACCTGGAAAATTGGTGCTGTCACTAGTGGGTTAACAGGTCAAAATTGGTTTTTTTTTTTTTTTTTTTTTTTGGTGTGTAAGTTTACTTGATGAGATTAACTGTTTAGTCGAGAGGGTGCAACGGGTCAAATTGGTATTTGGTACTATAGTGTGAAATATTCAGTGTGTGCAGCATCATCTGTTAGTTTGTGGTGCATTTTCAGTTCAACATCTGTCTTTGTGGTATTCTGTGATGGTCCCCATAGTACACTTAGTGTGGTCTTATTTTTTTTTTTCTTATATTCAGTCACAGAGCCATAAAAAGAACCATTTGCAACAAACTTTATTGTTATGGTTATTTGGTTACTGAGTAGTGCTGCACACATCATTACTCTAGTATGCATCTTTATTTTTATAAGGTTTTTTTGGTACGGGGTACGAGGTAAGGCTTGCTAGTAGGTTTAATTGGTCGGTGGTCGATAACGAATTGCACATATTTCAGTAAGATAAAGCCAAGACAACGATTCAACGAAGATGTATTATGAATCTGATTACTCTTGTAATATGAATGAGCTCAATGTTCATAATTGATGTACATATTACTTACTTTGTTGCTTGTAGCCACTCATGTTAAAGCAATGAGGTATGGGTGATGTCAAAAATCATCGCCGCTCAGGGCCAACTAGTGTGCAGAAGAATTGAACATGTCAAATCACAAGATGTATACTTAACAAACCCACTTTTATTATCATTAAAATTAGAGTATACAAGAGTGTATTATACATCTATGCTTAACTCAAATTACATGAAGATTTACATATAAGGGTAATTGTTGGTCTGCTAATTTAATTTCTTTTGAAGCTTCATAACTTGAAATGTTCTTATATCTAAACGCCCACACCGTCTTGCCATTCGAGCTTGAAATAATTGTTGAAACGTTTCTTTTGCCTCTTTCTCAAGTGCAAGGCCCTGCAAATGTACATGAAACGAAGTGCCAAGTCAAGAATGCCACTTTATTATCAAGGCAAGAATGTCAATCTCATGTTTGTATGTGCTGCTAATGCGAGACAATTGCAAACCAAATTGTGTGAGACACTTGATTATATAAAAATTCAGTAAGTAATTTAGTGAAGCATTTCATCAAACACCTATTATGTAACACATCAAGTACTTACACTAGTCTATTTGATACATTAACTATGTTCAATGATCAATAATTCGTAACAATAAGTAGAAGAAATGCGGAGATTACCATATGCAACTTACCTTATGTCTTGACATCAAAGACTGCCATAGATCGGATATTGACTTACGATGGCAAAAAAAACATGACGCTATTTCCAACACCGATCATGAGAGAATTCGGGATTCAATTTAAATGGAGATTTTGAGATGATATGGATAATCGAAGTCTGGTACTGATTTGGAAGAGTCGCTTGACAAGTGATAATTGATGTGTTTCCTTTGAAAGATGGATGTGTGCTATAGTTTTATCAAAACACGGTCGTTTTGAGTGGTTCAACACCCAATCTTGCATACAGTACAGCCACACACTCCTTTCCCTTTGAATTAAATGAAAATGTATTTTTGATGGGCATGTTTTTTTAGTGTAGGTCGCTTTTACTGTGGCAAAAAATCGCTTATAGTTCGCTGGAGAGAGAATGCTGATAAGACGGGTAAAATGAAGGTCGCTGGTAGTCTTTATTGTGTGCAGCCTTACAAATTCATGAGTATTTTTTCAGGGTTGCATCAATTGCAAGTGAGTACAGAGGTAATCAAAGCCGTTCGTGTTTGATAACGTCTAGTTTTTGAAAGGAAAAGGTCAATGTACGTTAGATATATGCATCATTCCTATCATTTCTATGTTATAGATGTATATCCACACTTTCAAATACGGCTGCGCATACTTTCTATAAATAACACATTTTTGTTTACATTTCAAAAATATTTGGAACGTGTGTAACCGCTAGAAATAGTATATATATCATCCAGAAGAGCTAAAATGACATCTTTGCTGATATATCTATCACGAAATGGTCCATATTTTAAGTATTACAAAGTCGATCATCATTTCAAGTAAAATATTTACATCCTAAACAATTACACGTATTTAAAACAAAGGAGCTTTTTGAGCTATAGGTCTTGATCCGACCCATCAACACATGACTCCACCCGTTGCTTCCGGACCCGGGCTGCCCATGACATCCCCTGAGCCCGACCCGATTTATTTTGGTTCACTTTACTACTTCTAGTTAGCTCATTAATTTGCACCTTCCACATATCTTTCCATCGGATCTTATCATCTGAATCCGGGTCAAACCGGGTCGGTTTCCTACCCGAAAAAACCACGTGTAATCCTTTGGACATAGAACTATCATACATATATCTAGCTTCCGGGTCGGATAAAGTTTCGTAAGCTTCTTGAACCCGAATAAACCTCGTGGTATATTCGTCCATCCTGTCGGGTGGTGACACGTCAGGATGATACTTTAAAGCCATTTTCTTGTATGCTTGTTTTATATCCGAGAGCGTACATCTCTCGGATATACCTAGTAAATCATACAATGTCTCATTTTCTGTCGCAGTTTTTGTTAAAACAGCGCCAGAAAATGAGGCTCTAGCACTTATTTTAGGTGTCCGGATGGAAGTGTTGTGTGTTTTAACATTATTTTTTTTGTTGGAGTTGAATTGGAGACTTGGTAATTTGTTTGATGAATTTAAGAAAGAATGTGTTACGGAAGGAAGTGTTTTTGAGTTCATTGTTTTGATTGATGTGTTTGAGAATGTAAGGTGTACGTGTGTTTTTGTGTTTGGTGATATCGTAGTTGATGAGAAATTGAGGTACAGGTGGGTGGCTTATATAGGAGGTTGATTTAGTGATATTTTTTTTAGGTAATTGAGGGACAGGTGGGTGGCTTAATCTATTTTCTAGAAATACTTATTCCTCGTCTTTTATGATCACAATTATTTACCAACATGACTTATCTGAGTTATCTGGAAGCTATGACTTTGGTTTGTTTTCATTTTCTCAATAATACTAATGAAAACGATACTGACGATTTGTCATTTTTACTTTACGTCTCGTTCAACATTTCCTTGATTATGATTTTTTTACTGTTGATCAACTGGAGTACTTTAGGGATAGCACAAACAAACAAAGATGGAGCTTGAACTACTTTATTTAAACTTAAAAGAGCCACAATATAAAATGCTGATAATGCTTTAGTTTATTTTAAGAAAGGAAATACTTAAGTAATTAAGGGTGTGTTTGGTATGCTTGATGGAATCACTATAGGTATAGGTTTGAGAATAGAGTGAAATAGAAATGGGTATGTAGATATCACTTTTCATAAGTATCCATATACCCACAACATCATACTCCTATGAGAAACTCACATATTATGGGTATCTTCTTTCTATTGTGGTGGGGCCCATAACCAACCAAACAACATCCATGACTTTCAAAGTCATAGATTCATTCCCATAGTGGGATAGCAAACGCAACAAAGTTAGTTTATTTTAAGAAAGGAACTACTTAAATTAACATTTTAAAAGTACCTTTTCTTGCGTGTGTGGGACTCTTAAATTAACAATATGAGGGTTGTTTATAATAATAATAATAATAATAATAATAATAATAATAATAATAATAAATAAATAAATAAATAAAAACAAAAACTAGAGACGTTTCAAGTTTTAGTAATAAAGCCTTTTTAACATCAAACTACCCAAATCATCTCAAAATAATTTAAGTGTACACGAAACGACATACGCTTAAATTGGCATATTTATGTCTCGTCCAACTTAGCTAGAAGTTTTCACGAAAGAACGTATTGGTGAACTATTTTAGTAGATATCTTGGACCTTCAGCTTTATAGTTTATACATACAATTCGATTAGCTTTTACAAATATAGATATAAACTATGATATGGCCAGTTATCTGAAACAACAAATCCTTTATATTTTGCTATCGAATACGTTTGTTTGTAATTGTATGTAGATTTCTACCTAAATATGCCAATTTGTTAAGAGAAAATTATCACTACTGTTTACAGCAGTGATGATTCGCTACCGTAAAGGCTTTAAAATAGACCATTTTTGCTGCAAAATGTGTTGGAATATATGAATAATAATAAACTATAAACATATAAACATCAAAGAGTACGCAGCGGAATAGATCAAATACAAATAATTAATTAACCGAATATAAATGGATGCGTACCTCTTGATCGCTAGCAAGAACAAGAACTTATAAACCCTAGGAGAGGGCTTATATGGATCGACCAGGGCAAGTCACAAGGCAAGATCACCGTTAGCAAAAGTATGCTAACACTTCGTTCTCACACACACGTACTAATAGCGTTCCAATGGAAATGCTAGATTCGCTTTACACGAAAAGATTAAACTATTGGTCCTATCAATCAATAGATCGATTAGACACAAAGAAAGAGAAGGAAGAATTGATTTGGTTGCTATGGAACCAAGGGATGAATGAATGAATGAGAGGAGGTCTCATTATATAGCATTCAAGAAACTTGGAGCAAAAGCCATCCCAAAACCCTATGGGAGGGGGGCTTGGCCGGCCATGGGTTCACAAAGCCCAACCCGAACCAAACTTTCACTCTTTTCCAAATCTAGTCCTTCATGTTTCGTCTAACGGTCGTTAGTTACCGTTAAGTTTATATTTCGTGTATTTAATAATTATTCGTCACTAAAACAATAATTATTAATTAATTGAAACTCATACGTAAAGTGTGCAATCCCGAAGTCTCGAGTTCGAGTCCGGTCATGATAAATTAATTTATTATCCGTTAAAACTAACAGCTCCCACTCGGATATAGATTAATGTAACAATGACGATGGTTAGTCTAGCATAACACGTCAATGTCCCCAGAACGATCTCGAGTATGGTTTTCCTGGAAAAACCACATTTGATGATTCATCATCATACTTATCCTTTTGATTCTAATACTATGTTAATATGGATATGGATCGAAGTCATTCCATAATTAACTAATGTTTCTCATTATTTATGATCAAGCAAGATTACCAATTCATCTGAACGCATTCCAGATAGACCTTGGGCATGGCCATGCAAACATCTTGTTAATCCTACGAGCGGCCAAACAGTATTAAACTTCAAAACAAATTTGAAGGAACCAAATCACGTATTGACTACAAGCGTAAGCTATGAACTTCGCATCACCTCTGAAAATAATCCTTATAACTACCAGTTACGGATAGCGTTAGATTATCTCACAGAAAATGAGCTACATCCACAGTAGTTACCTGGTATCTCAAGTCTGAGGATAAATATTCATGACTTACTCTAATGACAACATCCATAAGTACAATCATGTAATTGGGATTTTGTCCTATATCCAAATTTTCAATTATTGAATATCATGTGAAATTCGCATGTCTACGCATCAATATATTTAAATATATATTATACCAAAACTCAGATTTGTCTTAGTTCAATGATACTCCCATATCATTAATTGACAACGGACTATTTAGAATAACATTAAAGTTATTCATGGATTAAACATGAAAATATATGATACAATATTTATGAATAGAAATAAACATAACACAATACTTCATTTCATTCGAATAATTATTGCTTACAATATCCTTTATCCAAATACTAACCACAGATTTACATGAAACTACTAGCTAAACGAAGTCCAATGCCATTAGCATGATGAGTAAGCTTTTCCTTAGATAAAGCCTTCGTAAATGGATCAGCTAGATTGTTATCTGTGTGAATTTTGAGTAAATTGATTTCACCTATATCGACTTGTTCTCGAACATAGTGATATCTTCTTGGAAAATGTCTGGCGCCCTTCATAACTCCAGGTTCATTGGCGAATGTAACTGCGGCAGAGTTGTCACAATACATATTAATAGGTAATTCAATTGACGTCATAATACCAAGCCCCGAAATGAATTTCCTAATCCAAACAGCTTCCATTGCAGCTTCCGATGCAACAATATACTCAGCTTCTGTAACAGACATCGCAATAGTTGTCTGCTTTTTGCTATTCCAATCAACTGCTCCTCCATTAATAACAAAGACATAACCCGTCTGAGACTTCGTATCATCTTTATCAGTTTCAAAGGACGCATCACAGTAACCTGTAACATCAAGTTCTGCTTTTGGATTTCCCCCATACACTAGAAACATATCTTTAGTATTCCTTAAATACTTAAGAATGCCTTTAACAGCGTGCCAGTGCTTTCCACCTGGATTCTGTTGATAACGACTGGTCATATTTTGTGCAAACGCCACATCAGGTCTTGTGCATCTAACTACATACATGATAGATCCTACTGCTGAAGCATATGGAACTTTCTTCATGAGTGCAACCTCTTCAGGTGTTGAAGCACACAGTTTGCTACTTAAGCCATGTTCTACTTGCATTGGCAAATATCCTTTCTTGGAATTTCGCATATTAAATCTCTTCAATACTTTATCAATGTAAGCACTTTGACTTAATCCAATCAACCGCTTTGATCTATCTCTGTAGATCTTGATTCCAAGGATGAATGCTGCTTCTCCTAAATCCTTCATAGAAAAGCATCTACCAAGATAAGCTTAAACTTCGTTTATACTTGGTATATGATTTCCTAATATTAATATGTCATCGACATATAGGATAAGGAAAGTAACATTACTCCCACTAGCTTTCTGGTATACACATGGCTCATCAAGATTCTGACTAAATCCAAAACTTTTGATTTCTGTGTCAAATCTCTTATTCCATTGACGTGATGCTTGCTTTAATCCATAAATGGATCTTTTAATTTTGCATACACGGTTTGGAAATTCTGGATTCACAAACCCTTCAGGATGCGCCATATAGATGTCTTCATCTAGGCGGCCATTCAAGAAGGCGGTTTTGACATCCATTTGCCATATCTCATAGTCATAGTAGGCAGCTATGGCTAAGAGAATCCTAATAGCTCTAATGTCAGCTACAGGAGAAAAGGTCTCCTCGTAGTCAACACCAAATGTTTGAGTATAGCCTTTAGCTACCAAACGAGCCTTATAGGTGTGTACAATGCCATCCATATCCGTTTTCATTTTGTAGGGCCATTTACTTCTGACTACCTTAGCATTTGGAGGTAAGTCTACTTCTTCCCTGACTTCATTGTCTTTCATGGACTGCATTTACCCATTCATAGCACTCTGCCATTTCTCGTTTTCAGGACCATTTATGGCAGCCTTATAACTAGTAGGTTCATTAAGATCCCCTAGTATAGTTTCCTCACATTCTACGTTAAGACATAGACGTTTGGGTGCTGTCACAGTTCTTGAAGATCTGCGAATGGGTACCACTTCCACTTCAGGTGGAGGACCTAAACTTTCAGGTTCCACAGGAAGTGTGCTAGTGTTTTCAGAAGGTGATGTATCTTCATCTTCTAGATCATAAAATCTCCCACTGAATTTTTGAGATATGAGATTCTTTTCAAAGAAATCTCCATACCTAGACACAATGACTTTATTCTCTGGTGGAAAGTAAAAGTAGTAACCCATCGTTTCCTTTGGGTATCCTACGAAGATACACTTAACAGATCTCTGTTGGAGTTTATCTGGTGAATCACGTTTAACAAACGCGTCACAACCCCATACCTTTAAGTAAGAAAAGTTGGGAGCTTTTCCTGTCCATAATTCATATGGAGTCTTATCAACCTTCTTTGTTGGAACCATATTCAATATGCGAATAGCAGTTTCAAGGGCATAATCCCAAAAGGATAAGGGTAGAGATGTAAGATTAAACATTGATCGTACCATGTCTAGCAAGGTACGATTTCTCCTTTTAGATACACCATTTTGCTGTGGAGTATAAGGAGCCGTGAGATGCTGGACTATGCCACACTCAGTTAGATAATCTTTAAACTCTTGGCTTAAATATTCACCGCCTCTATTGGATCGAAGTGCCTTAATCTTCTTACCGAGTTGTAATTCTACTTTACTTTTAAAAGCCTTGAAGGTATTAAAGACTTCATGTTTATGTTTAAGTAAATAAACATAACCATAACGACTATAATCATCCGTGAAGGTTATGAAGTAGGTAGCACCACGTCTTGACACATGTCTAAGTGGACCACACACATCAGTGTGTATTAATCCAAGTAGATCTGTAGCCCTTTCCACTTGAGGTGAAAAAGGTTTCCTTGTCATCTTCCCAGATATGCAGGATTCGCATTTATCAAATGAATCATCATTGATCTTATGCAAAAGCCCATCATGTTGCAGCTTTTCCATGCGATCCTTGCCTATATGAGCAAGACGACAGCGCCAAAGATAAGACGAATCCAAGTTAGACTTGATTCTCTTATTGCTAATGCTATACACAGAATTATTTCTCTTGGACATGGAATCTTCCATATCAATTTCAAACACACCATTTATTGGAATTGCATTAAAGTAAAAACATTATTTAAAGAAACATAAATTCCATTATTAATAAATGTGTGAACAAAACCATTATCCAATAACAAGGAAATTGAAATGACACCCCTAACAATAGAGGGTGCAAAATGACAATTATTCAATACTAGTATCATTCCCGAAGGTAAAACTAAATCGAAAATCCCTGTGGCTTCAACTGTTGCACGTACACCATTTCCTACGTACAAGTATCTTTCTCCATAGGCCAGCTTCCTTGCTCCTCTAAGTCCCTGCCACGTATTACAGATGTGAGTACCACATCCTGTATCATAGATCCAGGAATTATTCTTACGAGGAAAAGAAAATAACTCAATCATAAACATACCTGAAGTGCTTGCGACGTTACCAGGCATTTTACCTTTGTTGAGGCGCAACTCCTCTAGTAACAATGGACAGTTCCGCTTCCAATGACCAGGAGTGTTGCAGTAGTGACAAGTAGCCAAATCCTTATTGAAATTTTCCTTCTTCTTAGCAGGAGGAGGATTTTGCTTCTTAGGCTTCTGTTGGTGAGTCGCAACTTCTTTGCCTTTACCATTACCATTGCATTTACCCTTGAAGTTCGTATTTTGCGGTTTGTTGGGTTTCTTCTTGGTGATCCTACCACCCTGTATCGCCATTACAGCTGGTGTAGGTGCCTTCTTATTCAGGCCTTTCTCATAATCAATAAGCATTGCATGAACTTCACTAACTGTCTTCCCCTTGCAATGCATATTATAGTTGCGTACAAACTCACTATACAAATCATGATTAAGGGATCACAAGATGAGACCAATACATACGCTTTCCTGATATCCGCAGCCAAGTCGCTCCAATTGGTCCATATAATGTTTCATGGACAAAAAATGGGCACTCACGGATTTTCCTGCTTCCTGCTTACAATTGTGCAGAGATTCAATTAAGTCATATAATTTTGCAGCTGGCGGTTTCTCAAACATTCGTCTGAGTTCATTGATCATGTCCATGGGACCAAAAGGCTCAAATCGCTTTTGCAATTGAGTGTCCATCCCAGCTAACATGAGACAAGCCACATCATTGTGCTTCTCATATTCAATGTTGTATGCATCCTTTTGTGCTTGGGTTGCATCCGCAGCAGGTTCAGTAGGAAGAGGTTCACCAAGATAATCATATCTTTTGGCCATCCTTAAGGTGATTCTTAAGGATCGATACCAATCATTGAAATTTTCACCAGTCAACTTGTCTCGATCAATCATTTGCTTGAACGCAGAACTCATGTTGCTCATATTAGTGTTTTCGGGCGTAGCCATTTCTACAGAAAAAATTCAAAAGTTAGTACTTTCGATAATAAAATTTCAAGAAAATTAAATACCCTTGGTTCATAATCATATAACCATTTAATTTTACAATGAAAAACTAGGATCCAAATTGACATAGGTTCATCACATCAGTTGATCTGCTAATGATGACGGTATTCAATAAGGTACGAGACGTGTCCCAATTGCCAATATTCAATTGCAATTCCTAGAAAAGATGGGATTTACATATTTGCCAACCGCAGTTGCAATAATGTAATCATGTTTTATCCCCTTCTTATGCCTTGAGTGATCAGAACCCGCTATCAACTCAATTAAGTTAACCAACTTAAGAAACAGCAAACTTACATAATTACACCACACCAGTTGATCTGCTAGTGATGAAATCATGTAATTTTCCCCTCCATTGCAATCTAGCCAGGTTACGCCCTGACGTAGATCCAATTTTAGGTGTTTCCGTTTCATTGGATGGCATATAACTTAAATCTAAGGGTAGTAAATTTGATGTGTGTAATCAAAATATATGTACAAAGATGTCATGCATTCATCTTGTAGCATATGTTTCATGTAAAAAACTTTTACTCATTAGTTTCTTTACGAGCTTAAATCTTCAAAGTTTTGATTGAGGCGTTGAGAAACTTACAACTTTACCTTAAGTGCTTCGTAGTTATCATGGATGTTAGGTAAAACTAAATTTGACTCACAGGCGAGCGGTAAGCCAGAATGGAGGCTCACTAAGGCCGCAATTTAATGCTAAGCCATCCTTATACCCACTTTATAGTTTGTCTAAATAGTTTCACCTTCCAACCACTTAATACAGTCGCGATCAATGAACCAAAAGTTCAAGATTTATATATAAGCTCAAAACAAGATTTCACCATTATTAAGTCCGTTTAATATTTTATTTATGAAATTACCCTTTGTTACTATCATGTCACAAAACATATAAAACAAAAGTAATAAATAAAATAAACAAACAACAACAATAATGGACATGCAAATCAAAATCAATTTAAAACACACAATTGATTTAATATACGATTAATAGGGACTTCTCTAATTTTATAATTAATTAAATTTTAGTAATCTTTAATCATAATATTTACTAAATCATCACATCAATTATAATCAAATCGTATAAATAAGCATGAAATCATAACAATCATAAATCCATAACAACACATGCATGGTTTGTCATGGATGCCCACATTGCACATATTATAACAATAATCATGTCAATCAAGGAACGAAACCAAACGGCATATCACAAATATCCATTTATATACACATAAATTACATGCAACCTAGGGTTTCTACTTGGTTTTTATTACATAATTCATCAAACCCTAATATCTTTTTTAAAATAAATAAAAAAAATCGCCATTTATAAAAAAAAAAAAAAAAAAAAAAAAAAAATATATATATATATATATATAGGGTTTATGAAAAATATAAAAACATAAGAACACCAAGCATGTGATTAATCAAACGATTCAATTTTTATATGTTTCGGTAATTCATTATAATGTATTAACGGCTCTTGATGCCACTGTTGGAATATATGAATAATAATAAACTATAAACATATAAACATCAAAGAGTACGCAGCGGAATAGATCAAATACAAATAATTAATTAACCGAATATAAATGGATGCGTACCTCTTGATCGCTAGCAAGAACAAGAACTTATAAACCCTAGGAGAGGGCTTATATGGATCGACCAGGGCAAGTCACAAGGCAAGATCACCGTTAGCAAAAGTATGCTAACACTTCGTTCTCACACACACGTACTAATAGCGTTTCAATGGAAATGCTAGATTCGCTTTACACGAAAAGATTAAACTATTGGTCCTATCAATCAATAGATCGATTAGACACAAAGAAAGAGAATGAAGAATTGATTTGGTTGCTATGGAACCAAGGTATGAATGAATGAATGAGAGGAGGTCTCATTATATAGCATTCAAGAAACTTGGAGCAAAAGCCATCCAAAAACCCTATGGGAGGGGGGCTTGGCCGGCCATGGGTTCACAAAGCCCAACCCGAACCAAACTTTCACTCTTTTCCAAATCTAGTCCTTCATGTTTCGTCTAACGGTCGTTAGTTACCGTTAAGTTTATATTTCGTGTATTTAATAATTATTCGTCACTAAAACAATAATTATTAATTAATTGAAACTCATACGTAAAGTGTGCAATCCCGAAGTCTCGAGTTCGAGTCCGGTCATGATATATTAATTTATTATCCGTTAAAACTAACAAAATGAACATTCAGGGACCATTTAGTAACATCAGACAGTGGATTTTGTGTGGTATAGCAGGTAACTCCCTGGTGTAAACAGCAGGGATGTTATCCCCATTTGTTAATTGTAATTCTTAGCAAAGTTTAAAGCTTGAACTACATTGTGTTAAAATAAGAGGATTATTTCTAAGTGATACCGAGTATTATTTCAACTTTGCATTTACTAGTTAAGGAATCTGAGAAAGCTGGAGAGTTGTGTTTGATAGAGTGGCATGGTGCTACTGAAATAGGAAAGGAGGGAAAACCGGGTGATACTTCAACTCATGCTTCCTCTAGTAAGGCTGGAAGCAGGGATGATGAGAATTGTTTTTTCGTAGAACTGGATGATGATGAGCTTCTTATTCCAACACCATGGTCTGATGAAGGGAAGAACAAAATAATGGCAAGAAGGTTGAGTGGTGAGTACGAGTTCTGATGAGTGTGTAAATACTCATCATTTTTGCCTCATCTGAACTGCCAAAACATCAAAAAAATACTCAAATATGCATCAAAATACTGAAAATATCCCAGGATTGTGTTTTATATGTTTCAGATACAAAATGATTCAAAACAGATGAAAAATGAACAAAGTTTGCATAATTGGCAGTTTCAGTCCCTCAACTTTCAAAACTTGTCAAATCTAGTCCCTGAGCATTTATTTTGGAAGAAAATTCACCAAAGGTCCTTTTGAATCACAAATAAACATATTTAGTCCTTTGGTGTGAAGTTTCATAAAATTACAAGTTTAGTCACTGCACTTTGCAAAATTGACAAAATGATCCCTTGGATGTAAAAACTTTGAGACAATCAATTTTGGTCCTTGTGCTACTCATCTTTGGCAGGAATGGTCCTTGGGAGAAAAGTTAGGCAAAATTACATGTTTGGTCCCTGAAGTTTCAAAGTTTGGCAGAAATAGTCCTTGGGTGTTCAAAAGTAGAAAAATGGAACTATGGTCCTTATACTATTCAACATTGGCAAGAAAAACCCTTGTGACTTCTTTTGAAGATTTACACAGCCGGATCCTCAATTTCAGAAAATTACAAATTTGGTCCTTGTTTTATTCATATTAATACCAAACCAACCGGACCCTTATTAATATTAAACCCAAAAGCCAAATCCAAAAACAACACAGCCTGATCCAACCCTGGCCCAAATTAACAAGCCCAAGTCCACCACCCTTAATATCAAAACCCAGGGTCAAAGTTTGACCCTGGTCAACCCCAGTCAAAACCACCACCTCCCTCACACCACAAAACCACCTCTCAACCAATATCGCCCTGCAAAACCACCACCACTTTCCAGTCACTTCCCACCGCCCACTCCACCACTATTACCTAACAAAACATGCCACAATTAATGCTCTCCCCTCCCTATGCACGCAAAACAGCCCAGTTGGTATTATTTTTATTTGGCGCCAAAATCGTTTAAACGGCTCAGATTGAATTTAAGCCATCCAATGGCTCAGATTAAAGTGGGAAATGCTCAGAAGGCTCCAAGGAACCCTAATCCTCAAGTATAAATAGAAGAGAGGCAGCAAGGAAGAAGAAGTAGTCTAATTTAGTTTTCACGTATGTCGTTTAATCAAATTTTCAAATTCTAGTGTATCATTTAGCTTTTAAGCATTGTATTAAGCACTCTCAGTGTACTTTAAACCTTTTTCATCAATAAAAATCCAAGTGTTAGTTTAAATCTCAGTTGTGCAATTTTACTTTTATTTCAATTATCTTAAATAACTTGTCTGTTGTTTTTAGTGGATAATATGGACACATAAGCTCACATAAGCTCCCAGAAAGCTCATTGAAGCTTTTAGAAACACTAAAAGCAGTTTAGGTTCAAAGAAATCAAAAATACCAAAAAAAATAAGAAAATAAGAAAATAATCAAAAATGGCAATGATGATGATCAAGAAGCTGGAGCAGGGTAAATGTTGGATGGCCCTGAGTTAGAGAACCTGTGGAGGTTCATTAGGTAATGGTTCTGTGGTCCTTGGTCCTTGGAAGATTGCTTGGAAGGCATTTGTAAGCCATTTTTCTATGCCCAACTATTTATAGTGTAACAGTGTTCTGTGATTGCTTATTTGTGTTTCATTTGCTTGCTTATAGCTTATTAGGGTATTATTAGTCAATAGATTAAGCTTGGGCTTCTTTTTACATAAGTTTCTTTAAAACTGTCTTTAATAAGTAGTGTTTGGAATTGTCTGTTACTCAGTGATCAAGCTTGAGTTTGTTGTTGTTTTTAGTTCATACAAGTAACCTAGTGTCATATTAGCTGAGTGAAACCTTAAAACACAAGCTTTGATCATTAAAAAGTCAAAATCGCATAGACATTGGCCTAATTAACCCTCTGTGTTGGTTAAAGAGTGGCTTATGCCCCATTTCCATTCACAAGTGATTGGTGTAGCTTAATTTAGCCTTAATATAGCTTATTAAACCAATATCAGTCATAAAATCAAGATTCAAGTTCACTTTAGTCAAGTGAAAGTAAAAATCTAAAAGTCAAAGTTCATAGTGTTTGCAGAAAACCAAAAATGGGAAGAATTGTTTTGATTTTTGTGATTGGATTTGGACCCTAAGCTTTTCACAGGTCATAGTTTGTCAGCTTAACTTTCAAAACCCACCATCAGCTTATTTTTGTGATTTTTATTCTAGCTTGTGCAATAGCTTTTTTAAGCTTGCAGGGCAAGACCCCTTTTTGCACCAGGGCACTTTGTGTATTTTACTCAAAATTCCAACCCCCCTCCAGGGTGCAAATCAAATTTTTAGAGCTTGTATTTTAGCTTTTTAGAAAGCTCTTCAGCTTATCTTTTAAGTTTTGAAAGAAAATTGGATCTCAGTTCTCTGTATCATAGCTTATTTGTCCCTCAAAGTTTGCTTATTTCACTGAGTATGCTGAGTACTCAGTATTGATCACCAACATTCACAAGACCATAGCTAGTTCATTAGCGGGCCCCACCCTTAGCTTATTGGCTTTTTGGAAACCCCATAAGCCCATCTCTAAGGTTCTGAGCTTATTTTCTTATCCTTGGCTTATTTGGTAGGGCTGCAAGTACCTTTTAGTTTTTCCATTTCTTTGTGTACACTGAGTGACTCAGTGTTTGAGCCAAATAATAAGCCATAAGCTCAGCTTATTGGCTTATTTTGTTGTTGACCAGGTCAACTTCAAGGGTTAGAGTTTAGTTTGGACCTCCCGTTACTTCTGTGTAAGGCCTGTGTTTGGCCTTGTGTTTTGTTAAGTGCTTATTTGGCTTCTATAATTTATTCAGTGTGCTTATCTGTGCTATTTGGTTTATTTCAAGTTGATATCCATCTGTCTTGACTTATTTGTTCATTTGATAGCTTTTCCAATAATCCACAAGTCCTAATAAGCTAAAAATTCAACTGTTAAGCACTTGGGGGTGCAAACAGCTTATTAATAAGCTAAAACAAAAGTGTTTTCACAAAAGTTGTTAGTTTTTAGTGTATAATCAGTGGTCCAAAAGAAAAACCAACTTTAAAATTAGTGATAGCTTCTATTTAATATGACTTATCTATTTAATTTTTCTTTTCAGCTTATTATTAAGCACTTCATCCTTTTTATATTTTTCTTAATTTTCTTTTATATTAAAGTATTTTCAGTAATTATTCTAGATTTTTCTATTTTAATTCAATATTTATTAGAATTGATATTAGTTTAATTAATAATTAAGTAATATTAGTAATTAAATAGTTTTATTAATTTTTATTTAACAACAGTTCCTTTTTATATTTTTCCTAGGACTTGTAAATCATAAAATATTTTTAGAAAATACTTTCCTAATTACTACTATTCATTTTCTAATTTTCTTAATTAATCTAGTTAAATTAGATATTAATTAACAAATAAGTAAATAATTAGTAAAATAGTCTAAAAATATTTTTTATAAATAATTTTTTAGGATTCCTGAGATGGTTAATTAGTTTTATAAATTTTCTCATAATTTTCTAAGTCATTTTGCTATTTTTAGTAATTTAAATTAGTTTAATTAGTTTAATTAATAGAATTAGTATTTAATTAATAAAAAATCCACAAAAAGACAAAAATCGGTATTTTTAGTTTCTAAATTTATTTTAAGTCATTTTATAATTTTAAAAATTAATTTGCAATTTTCTAGCTTAAATTTGTAATATAAATCTTTTTAGTATAAGTTAAATAGTTTTAAAGAATTAAATAGTTTTTATTTAAATAATTAATATTAAATAATAAAATAATTAAAAAATATTTTTTCTTTTTAATTTAATTTTCTTTTAATAAATAAGTTTGTAAAATTTTCATTTGCACCCCCTGTAGCTGTAAATTGTTTAAAACTCGCCTTTTCTTCTGTCTATAATCAATTCTGATTTCTAATTTGTGTACGTGTAATCATATCTGTGTTTCTGTAATTGTTAATACTATTTCAGTTGTTCAAATACCAAGTAATCAGTAGAATAATCAATTCCAAATCTTTATTGGTTACTGTCCTCAGTACCACTCATTCCCACAAACGTTTCTAAACACCATTTCAATCTCGTCGGGACATAACGACCCGGGGAAACTCTATACTATCCACGGAGCATTGACCTTAGACTGTTTGACTTTGTTGACCAATTCACTTGGTTAATATTATCTGACGGGTTAGGCTCAATCAAGTTTAGAAACCATGTTTGAATTGGATTTCTTATTAAACTATGATGAAATCAAGGAGAAGCAAAGCAAAGAGACTGAGGCGAGTAAAAAAGATGGTGTGGCAGATGTGAATCAAACTGTTGACAATGAAAAAGAGAAAGTTTCTCAAGAGGATATTGGAAAGGGTATGGGTGAAACTGTATTTGAACATGTTTTGGAAGGTGTGGTGGAAGTGGATGGTGAGTAATACCACGTACAAATTGGAAAGCATTTTCTTGATGAAATTGAAAAGCATTTTATGGAAGATCAACCATGTTATGGACCTATTGAAGAGGCAGAAATTTATTCATTGATTCAAGAGGTAACGATGATTTGTTGGAGATAGTCAAAGAGTATGAGGGGAAAGAGGATGATTTCTTCCTCATAGAAATTGAAGAGGATTTTTTGGTTGAGCAACCATGCTATGGACCTATTAACGAGGCGGAGATTGATTTGATGGAGACAGGAAAAGAGGATGATTTCGACCACAAAGAAATTGTAGTTGATTGGCTGGATGATCAACCAACCTATGTACCTGATCGAGCTCCAGATATTGATATGTTGTTTGCTGAGTTAGATTTTGTTATTCAAAATATGCCTATTCTACAAAATGATGTCAGAGATGAAGCTGTAGTAGTTGCTAATGAAGGTCCAACAGCAGATGTTGAAGATAGTTTGGAAAGGACAGACATGGACACTCCAGCTACAGTTCATTCACCTACCAGTGTGACCTATGGTATACAAAAGAAGAGAAGAAAGTTGGATCCATCTGACAAGGATGAGAAGGCAATAGAAGCAGATGAGGAGGTTGATTCCAAGTGAGGAGGGAATGATTAAGGTCAGCACAAGGCAATGGTGAAGGTTGTTCTGTTTATTTTTTTATCTTATGGCTTGGGATGGCATGTTTTGGAACAATTTAGTTTATGCAGGTCGAATAACATTTTAGTGTTGTGTCTAGTGTTAGTTTGTGCCACATGTGTATGTTTATGAACATGTTTATGTATTGTTGATCGCAGTTATGTACTAGTTGCGCTAATATTTCTTCTAGCAGCACTAATATTTCTTACTAGCAGCACTAAGCTTTCTACCAGATGTGAAGTTTAGGGTTTTACTTATTTGCAAATAATGTCCCTTGACTTAACTATTTGGTTTGACTAAAATGAGCCATATCATGTGCCAAAGATCCGCTATCTTAACTTTTAGTAGTCAACAATAAAGCCATCTTTTATCTTTTTCCCCAATTCAAACACTCATCCAAACCCATACCTAATAAACCCTAAAATAAGTCATTCATTCGAAATTGCTTCATTGTCATTTTCGGTTCGAAGTCTTCGTCCTCCACTACCTACCCATTGCGAACATGCGGAACCCGTTATTGAATAAACATCACGAATCATCTATCATCTTTTAAGACGTTTTCTAGGCTGCATAAATTATTATAATGTAAGTGATTTTTACTTTGTTTATCATTCGGGTATATGCTAATATGTCTAAACATATAGGGTTCAAAATGTCGCACCTTTTACTGGCTTGATCCTGAATTACCAAGTGAATAGTACAAAAAAGAAGTACACAAGTTGATTCAAGTGGAAAAAGGACTAAAAATAGACAAACGTAGTTTGAATGAAAACATAAGAGACTTGCAAAGGGATTTTGACTATCAGAAGTCTTATTTGCAAAACCATGTCTTACTTCTGCAGATGGAATTGAAAGAAGGCAAATCCGAGCTATTGGTTTATAGGAAATGTGTTGTTGTAATGGCTCTGGTTGTTTCTTTTGTTAGTGCAAATATTACGATATTTAAACTAAATGGTTTCTTCGGTTTTAATAATGACAAACATGTAACATGTAATGCATAACGTAAAATGCGCAAGTGATTTGTAAACATACATCATCAATGCTTACTTACATCAACACCTCCCGACGTCTCAAGCAAGCTTCAACAAAGTCGTAGATTTCCATCCTGACGTAAATCACTCAAGGTATGGACAAACAAATCTACTACTTGACAAATGATCAAAGGATTATATTTTTCTAAACTTCACATTTTTAATGTGACAAAACATTTTTTCAAAAATACATTTTACAAATTATTTTTAAATTATAAAGAAATGTTTTATTTGGGCAATTCATTTCAAAAATCCCAACAGCTATATTTTTACCTAAATCAGCTCCAAACTCCCCCAAATAAACTTTCACCACTAAAGACAAAAACTGGAGCGTTTTTGTCTGGCATGGTTCCATGATACCTCTAAATTTAGTGGTACCGTGTGACAATTAGAAGTGTCATCCCCCTGTAACGGTCATTTTTCTCTTTGCCTATAAATAGTAGACCATTTTACACTTTCAAGCTGATTTTTCCAGTCATTATTCTCTGGTCTAATCCCTTCTTATTTAGATCACTTTCTTTGATCATTTAGAGAGTCTTAGTTTGTTTTAGAGTGATCAAATTATCCATTCAAGTGATCACCTTCATTCATCTTCTAGTCCAAGAGAATAACACAAAGTATCAAGAAGATAAAAAGTGTTAGAGTCATTGAGTAGTGCACTTGCATTACTTGTTGTAAGCTTTTTGTATCTTGATATACATCAAGTAGTCATTATCTTTGTTTAGTCTTGTGAGTGCGGATCATTGTGATCTTGTTGAGATCTTGGAGATCTCTTGTAGCTAGTGAGCTTGTGTATTGATCAAGTGGATCAAGGGTAGATCGGGTAGATCGTGTACAGTGTGTTGATTGTGTGATTAGTAAGGATCGGGTAGATCGTGAGTAGATCGGGTAGATCGTGTGTAGATCATGTGGATCTAGCTTGTGTGATTTGTGAGGATCGGGTAGATCGTGATAGATTGGTACTAGCTAAGATTAGTACTCGACATTTAGCTTAGTGTCGGAAAATAACGTAAGCGACGTTGTATGATTTTCTCCGCCGAGAATGGAGCTTGTTGATTAGTGAAGTAACTCTCGAGTTGGGTACTCGGGGAGTGGAGTAGGGCGAAGAGGAGCTTCGTGACCGAACCACTATAAATCGTCGTGTCCGGGTTTGCGTTTTCTTTACATATCTCTCTACGTTTACTTTCTCATTTATCGCTTTACATTTATATCTTGCGTTGTATTTAGTCTTGAGTAGTTTGTTGCTTATGTGGAAAACTAGAAGGGGGGTTGAATAGTTTACCGCTTTTTCAATCCTTTTTAGCTTGATTATCTTTTAAAAAACTTTACGTTTGTTTACAGATATAAACACAACATTATATGTTCAGTTCCTTGAGAAAGCTTTACGAGTAAATAGCAATCCTAACTTTACTTGTTTTAGTTCTTTGAAAAGCTTTACGTTTGTTTAAGGATATAAACACAACTTTACTTGTTTACTTCTTTGAAAAGCTTTACGTGTGATTAGCAAATCTAACTAAAGACAATATGTAATAAGCAAAGATAAAGAAAGAAACGATCAAACCACAACACGATTGTTTATCGTAGTTCGGCTACAAGGACTCTTTTTCCTTGCCCTACATCCACGCCCCGAGTTTCCAACTCGAGAGTTATAAGCACTAATCAACAAGCTCCTTTCACCGGCGGAGAAAACCTTTACAACGTCGCTTACACTTTTACCGACACTAAGCTAGATGTCGAGTTCTTTTACAAGGGTACAACCACTCCCATTCGTCGCTTACACGTTTACCGACACTAAGCTAGATGTCGAGTTCTTTTACATGGGTTCAACCACTCCCGTACGTCGCTTACACTTTTACCGACACAAAGCTAGATGTCGAGTTCTTTTCCAAGGGTACAACCACTCCCGTTAGTTCTTTTACAAGGGTACAACAACTCCCGACACACTATGTATTTTGAGGCCTAAAATACTAACTGATCACTTCTACATACATGATACAAATGAAGTATAAACTACCAAAGCTTATACATGACAAAGCTAACAAGTCTTGCAACTTAGAGTTGAAACTTGTAACTTCTTAGATGAACATGTGAACTCCTTTGCTACATAAGAGAATCACACAAGTTGGTAGCTATTGAGTATAATGAGAGAATATATGTAAAATATAACTCTAAGTGATGAGGGATTTCTTGCAAGTCCTTTGGTATTTATACCAAAGGAAGTCAGCAGTCTAGCGGACACGGCGGTACCCTCAGAAGGGGTCCGCCCATGTTCCTCCAGGGGTCCGCCAGAACTGTTCAACCAAACTTACAATAAATCACTCCAAAACAAACAATGTCACATCACATCTACTAAATACTAGTCAACATGCATTGCACCAAACATGGAATACTTCCAAAGTGTGTAAGAACTTCATGGATAGTCAAACACATAAACAAGCAATGTCACATCTACTAATTACTAGTCAACATGCATTGTACCAAACATGGAATACTTCCAAAGTGTGTAAGAACTTCATGGATAGTCAAACACATAAACAAACAATGTCACATCTACTAAATACTAGTCAACATGCATTGTATCAAACATGGAATACTTCCAAAGTGTGTAAGAACTTCATGGATAGTCAAACACATAAACTTACCATAAATGCACATTGATGAGATGTGACACTTTCTTATTAAAGAAATACTTTCTTGTTAAGGAAATAAAAACAATGTTAAGTTTAAAAAGGAATGTAAAGACTAGTTATACAAGACTTAAACTAAAATGATGTTTTACTATACTCTAAAGTTTGTACTTTGTCATTAACAAAACTTAGCAAAGATCGTTAAAATATAAATAACGTTTTTAGGCGATATTTGTATTAACAGCTTATATTGTGTTAGTTATGTTTTGTGTTATGGCATGTTATTTATAATATGTCTATGTTTGTGTTGTTATGATATGCCTTACTTGATTCTTTATATTATTACTAGTTCTTAAAGACTTGTATTGACACTTTTCATATTACATAAAACTTGATTGGTTATTTGATACAAAAGTCTTTAAGTTTTAAATGGAAAAGTATTCACCCCCCCCCCCCCCTCTACGGTTTCCACAACTTTTATGTTATTTGCAGGAAAGGTGGTGTATAAGTCAGGATATAATATTGTAATGTAGAAGTAGAATTGTGCAAGATGTAATGTAGTTGACTTTTGTTATTGACTGTTAGCCCTATGAATAGAGCTCTGTATTCGTATTTTAAAGTTAATGAAGATATGTAACAACGTTTTGTTATTGACTGTTAGCTCTATGAATAGAATTCCTCATTGATATGTAACATCCTGACTTCATTGGACAAATGTTTGACTCACAAAAGTCAAACATTGTCAATTGGTTATAGTTCAATACAACCTAGGATACATAGACATTTGGTTCAAATAATGTCAATTGTATAGAGAAGTACTTGAAGGTCTATGAGCAAGGTTTATGTTGTATTATGTATCTATCATCAATATAATCACTGTCTACTATGTTATGGTTTATTATTTTTATTGTTACAAGGTTTGTTACAATTTCAATTAATCATTATAATCACTTTCTATTATACTATTGTTTGTTAATTTTATTCTTACAATCTTAATAATTTGTAACATTTGCAAACAACTTACAATGTTTATTACCATTTACAGTTTTATTTAAGGGATAATTACCAAAATAGACCGGGCAACCATGGTCAATTCGTTTCCTGCCTCCAGATCCAAAAATGCCTTTTTTAGAGTGGGGCAACTTGTATAATTGGGCAACCGACAAGGTGTCACTTTTCTGCAAGTGACAAGTGTCGCTTGTCTGTAAGGTTTTTGGGCAACTTGTGAATTTTTTGGCAACAATCGTCACTTTTTGGGCAATTGGGGACACTTGTCATCATATGGGTCAAGTTGTCCAGTTGCCCGGTCTAAAAAAGACATTTTTGGATCTGGGGGCAGGAACCGAATTGACCATGGTTGTCCGGTCTATTTTGGTAATTATCCTTTTATTTAATGTTTATTACCATGCACTTATGACAATGTTTAGTATGATTTAATGTTTAAAAAGAAAAATGATTACTAATTTTCATCTAGCCGTTTGCCATTATGGCTATTCACATTGGAATGGGAATTTTAATATGAGCATGGGACTTTCAACATAGTAAATTGTTACAATCTTAAATGCATGGACTTTCAAAATTCCCTCCTAACATTAACATTGGACGTTTTCAAGCAACTATATCCCTTTTTAAAGCCACTTCCATGAATCCCAAATGAAAAAACGTTCTTATACAATCTTTAAACAAACTACCACAGGTGATATTAATAAGTTATGTCTGAAAACAACAAGAGAACAAGGTCTGTTAACGAGATGAGCAGAGTGAAGAAGAAACAGTCAAAGTAAGAAAATTGTTTAACACGTAATCATTTAAAACATATTTGTTGCAGCAACTTCTGTAATATGATTTAACTAATGCTTATTCGATTTCAGGAAAACACGTTTTCAAGGAGAAAGTTCAAGAGTTAATGAATCGCTTGATCAAGGTGCGCTACTGTCATATACATTTGGTTCAAAAACAGTTGCAACTAACTTAACCATTCAAGAAGTAATTTTCTATCTGTATTTTCAGTTTTATGCATTTATGATTGTCTATTATGTGTAGGTAAGGAAGAAGATACTTTTGCAACCATTAAAGAGTGCTATGAGTGGTTGATGTCTGAAAGAAAGAAAGAAGCAGAGAAACAAACTTTGCTTCAACTTGCTAAGGATGAGAAAGAATTTGCTCCGTCAAGGAAGAGTGTTGCTTCAGTTGATGAGGGTTCGAATGATGTGGGTCATTTGAGTGACCAAGACAGTTTGGATGCCATTGATTAAGATAATGCACATTTGGCATTTGACCCGGAGCAATCCCCAAAATTTCATTAGTACTTTTTTTTAATGTATGAACTTTTAATTCAATTACTATGGAATTGTTTACATTTCTTGGTTGATTATTAGTTGTTTCGTTAATAGTTTATTCACATTTACAATAATATATTAAACACAAATTTCATTACACTAATCATATCTATACTACATAAGTACATATAATAGAGGAAGCACTCTCTCACCAAAAATTTCAGATTTACAAAATACGATGCATGGTTTACAACACTTTAAAGCAACCAACTTTTATAATTACAACAACCAAAGCATGGTGTACAACAAAAAATAGCACGGAACGAAATTTAGACCACTTTGCTAAGAATTCTACATTAATGCTATTAAAAACACCCATATACCCAAAATTATAACCATTTAAGCATAATGTACAACCCTTAATTCCAAAACAGAGTTTGACTTCAGTTTTAATCATCAGTCCAAACCATAACCAAATACCATTACCAAACCACCAACATAAACAATTAATATAAACCAGATCTCTGATTAGTTCAAGCTATACATAAACATTAATAGATATAAAAAGCTTGAACAATATCACATCACTGATCTCTATACTATCCTATCTACACAAGACCCAGAACTGAAAATTAAATAATCTTGATCTCAGCTTTATTTTTTTGTGGTATTCACAAGTTTATCAAACCATTTAAGGTCCAAAACCACGAAAAGATATACATCATCGATCTATTTTTTAAAGCTTATACTTCAATCAATATCCGACACATAAGCAAAGTAAAATGACAAATCTGTCATCCTCTTTCCTTGGGTTCGTTCATAAACACAACAACAAAACGATACATAAAAAGGCACCTACCGTAGATCTTTATTAAGATCTTGAAGTCATAACGTCTTCTGGTCTTCGTGGGCTAGTTTGATTTGTGCTAAAACCGTTCGTAAGAGGTTCTTCTATGTGTTTCGTTTGTGAAAAAGATTAACAAAATAGTTTGTGTTGTATTTTTTTCTCGAGCAGAAAACAAGAAAAGCAAGGGACGAATTTTGTTGGTGACTACCTGTTTATCTAAAAGAGTTAGCAGATTAGATGATTTTCTTTTAAGATGAGTTTGGTAGTTGGGAGAGATAAGGTATGAGAGAGGCGGATTGTATTTGTTATTATGGTTAGATAATGACACAAAATTAGGGTATGTTTGTATTATAATTGTGTGGTGTTGGATCGAGTTTGATTTCTTTGAGTCCGGGTCTTTTAAGTTGTCAATCGGGCCTTAAGACTATATCAAGTAAACTGAATCTGGAATGGGCCACGACAAGCATTGGGCTTACACATTTTAATGTTGGATAGGTTGGACTATTAAAGGACTGGACTATATTAAACATGGACTTGTCTGAATTTTAATATCTGATTATTGTTTAATAAAAGTATGGCCGCATAACATTACGTTGTCAGAAAATATAGTCAAAGGGTACCCGCCGCCGCATCACGCGGGTACCTTGCTAGTGCTCCATAATATACTAATTAAATGCATCACATAACTTAAAATTTGTGTCATATAGTCATCTCACAATTCCACACAAATTAACCAATAAAAGATTAGAATTTTATCATATACATAGGAAAAGTATACATAAAGAGAAGCACTTGAAGGTCTATCAGCATCGCAAGGATTGGGTTTTGAATCAATATGCGCTCATACACATCATTTTAGATTCGACAACGCTATGTTTGTAACAAATTGAAATACAACACAAATTCATCCAAAAATCCATTTGAAAACCTAAAGTTAAGCAGATAGATTGCATTAGCAACAAATTCAAATAAACATAAGACTACATAAACCATCCTACATATGATACTAAATAAACCATCCTATCAACCTACAAAGTTGACTACAAAACATTGTCTATGGACAAACCCATATGGTTTATCCTACATCCGCTAATTACATAACATTGCCTACGGACAAACCTATATGGTTTATGCTACATCAGCCAACTACATAACATTGTCTATAGACAAACCCATATGGTTTATCCTTCATCAGATAATTACAAAACATTGTTTACGGACAAACCCATATGGTTTATCCAACTTACAAACAGTTTCAAACATTGTTTCAACCATCAACAAACATAAAACTATCAACAAACATCAAACCTTAAAACTCTTTGGGACCTGTTTGTTTCACCAGTTAGACAGAAGCGGACCCTTGTAGCTGCGCCAAAGCCGACTTCCTCTTTCAACTCCCTGAAACCAGATGATGAAACAATTGTCACCTTCCTCTTCACCTTGCCTCGACCAGGTACCACCAATGTTCTCTCACGTACTTCGAACACTTTCTGTATCCTTTGATGCTTCACAACAGCGACTGCATACCCATACAAGTTGTATTTCTGGACAATTTTTGATGGTATAGTCTATTTCAAAATGTATAAAACTTAGTATTAGTTTTTTTTATGGTAACAAACATTATGATCTATCAATCATCCTATCAAACACACAATATCTCAGACAAATGACAGCTATATATATGATTAAGCAAATTTGTCACTACTGCTTCCCAAAACAGGCCAAATACACAAAACTAAACAGAGTACCACATCAACAATGCATAAAGGAAGTATAACAGCTAAAGATCTAGCTGAAGCTCAAGCTTATGAAGGTTAAGACTGCTTACGGAAGTTACTTACTGCTAGTGTATATTATAGACATTGAGAACTTACCAAGTCGTTAGGGCTGCTAGAAGAAAACTTAGTGCTGCTAGTACTAGGTAACAACTGCTATAGTTTGATAGTTGTTTGGTTTGTAATCTCATTGACCTTCAAATTAAAATTTGAACAAACTAACAAAGTTTCAAGACACTTTCAAGTCTTCCATCTCTCTAGGAGCATGCAGTCAACGTTCTATAGAATGCCCTATCTTCTTGCTCATGGACAGTGTGAAACGTCCAGTTGCACATCCAATTCATCCTACGGGCTTCATAATCTGAATTTAATAATACAAAATGAGTTAGTTACAGATAATCCAAAATGTTACACATATATCATCTACTTGATGTAGTTATAGTTAATAAAGAAAAAGATACCATAGTCATGTGATTGGTGACACAGAGCATTCATGGCAATATTGGTGCTGTATGTCTCCACAGTTGTGATGGCCCCTCCATCAGGTTCAAAAAACATCACATTATATTCCTTCCCCGGGACAACCTGAGTAAACACCATCCACTGACCAGGGCTCATATTCAAGTCTCGAACCAGCCTCAACCAACCACAGCCATACAAGAAGGAGTGGACATATCGATCATAGAGATGATCACTGGCCACCCTAACATTGTAGTCATTCGTGTTAGTGGAAACCACGACCATATCAGTAGGGGTTGGACCATCCAGATATCTCAGAAAGTCTTCCTGCAACGACTGCATAAGTAGAGATATGTCTGTCACAGGCACTAAACATCTCCAAAATTGAACACTCTCGGGTTCATAATTATGAAACTCCAACCCATCCTCACCATAGCAAGTTACATAAAACACATCCTCACCCTCTTCAACAAAATGTATGTACTCAACATCCAAACATGTGATGTTGTGAATGACAAAATCATTCCACCTTGCTCCCTCAACAACACACATTAAATCTGAGACTCTCCTTACACGAACTTTCCATCTAACCCCCTACAGTTAACTAAGTAAATATAAGAATTGCCATCATAGGAACATCCTAAAATGTAATCATTATGTAGTTCCTGTATATGAAAATTAATATTTAGCCATTGTTAATTAAATACTAATTAAACTTGTTTCTTAGAGAAATAACATTTTGTCAATAATGGTGTTAACTTATAAACTCATCCAAAACATGTTGAGGATTGTCCACAGCGCAAATAAATTGATTACCAAACATTTTTACTACATTAACGAATAAGATTACAAAAAAATGCAAACACCTTTTGAATGAAGTAAAAATCAGTAAATGTTGTTACCTGGTACGTGTGTTTTTTTGAAGAATCACGACTACTAAGCTCCGATGGTATTGTTTGAGATATTGTGTGATTTGATCGGTTGAAAGAAGATAGAACGTTTATGTATGTGTGTGATTTTGTTAGTGTTAATTGCTAAACACAACTTAGTTTTGTTATTTGCAAAAAATGTCCTTGTCGATTTTTGTGCAAGTGAGGTAGCTGGAGTGTGTTAAATGCGGGAAAGGTGAAATGACGAAATTACCCGATATTCCAGTAACCACTAGGGTACCATTCTTGCAAATCAAAACTTGCTGAGGAATATCTTTTGCAAAAATTCTCGTATGAGTACACTTTTTGCAATTTTGACAAACCAAAGAGACTTTTTCTGCAGTTTACTCCAATAATTAATTACAACTTCTCGTTAGTTGTTACTAAGCAACACAAAATTGTTCAATATGCGGCTATGTGCATACTCGATATTCCAGTTTAGAAAAAATTTACTTTCATGTTAATGAATGATGTTTGAATCTTTAAATAGAATTAATGGATTAAAGGTTAAGGTTTATGGATTTTTAGGTTTAGGTAGGGTTTTTTCTATTTTCTTAAAAAGTCTCGTACTTGCATACAATGTCCCAAAAAAAACCCTTATAAAATTACATATTTTCATAAAAGTCGGTTCTTTCGGAAAAATACCGAAACTGGAGGGTTCCGACCTGAACCGTCTCGAGAACTGAAATTTTGGAATTTTAGGAACCAAGAACTGTACCATAGTTCTAATATACGGTCCCGTTCCCGGTCGGTACAGGTACGATTCCTTGGTTCTTTTGATTCTTCGTTTTTTTTACACCCCTATTTAAATGTCGTTTCTTCATGATTATCCCTAAACCAATATACTAAAAGTATTTTTGAGCCTGAAACAATTATGCATAAGTCCTTATTTCTAAGTTTGAAACTAGAATCATTCACAATTTATCATAGAAGTGGTTTCAGCTTTAAATTTTGGATTATCTCAACATTTCTGCCTATCATAAACCTATACAAGGTCATAGTAATCACTAGGCCTATAATCTATACTTAAGCAGTTAAGCGTACACATGTCTTTTTGTCATATTAACCGCAAGATGTTGAAACATGTCAAGTTGGTTTTCACAAAAGTGAATTGGATAAGATTTCAAAAAGAATGCAAAATCAGCAAGCAAAAAAAAAAAAAAAGGTCAAATCGGTGGTGTTGACGTTCATCGGTTCATCTCTACTTCCTCTCCATTTATCAATTAAAAGAGTAGATATCTAAGTAGTTATTTACCTTTTGATGTTAACAATAATAGGTTTTGAATATGTTGATATTTGTATAAATAGTGCTGTAAAAATGCATACTTATATGAAACTATTCTATAACTTGTTCTAATGTTCTATCCTACTAGTTATAATCCCGCGCACGCGCGAGTTTTTTTTTTTTTAATTTTTTGAATCATATATTTTTATTTATTAAAAAATAAATAATTTAATCTTTGTTTTGTTTGATTTATGATGTTTAATTATAATTTTTTATTATTAAATATAATTATTTAAAAATTTTATAATTTTTTATTATTAAATATAATTATTTAAAAATTTTAATACTAATATTAATTGCATCTTATCTATATTTTTTGTATTTATCTTCTACTTGTGTTATGGATAAATATAAAATATTACCTAATAAGAAAATAATATTTTTTTTATAAAAAATTATTACTAAATAAGGTATGAATGTATTTTTTGAAATGAAAAATTCCCAATAAAGGTTTTATTGTATGAACAGTGCTATTTAGACCTACAACACAAGCTTAAAAACATGCCTAATGCATAAATCACTTGTACAATTGTATTATGTATTTTCTTTCTTCAAATTTCCACCAATTATTTTTTCAAATCAACAAATCAAATCATTAAGTTCATTTGTAGGCTTGATTAGTAGGCATAATAATCATTTTTCTTATTGTATTATATAAGAGATTGTGTTTGAAAAGATGTCTAGAAAACGATCTTATCTAATGGATACCTTTATCAAATGAACCATTTAATTAAGTTTAGGTGAAAGACAACTTTTTGATGTCGTAGAATTGGGGGGCCGTATCAAAAAGTAAAACAGATTAATTATCTTGATAGAAGATTGCGATGGGATCAAATTATATATATATATATATATATATATATATATATATATATATATATATATATATATATATATATATATATATTAGTTATAATGCCGGTGCATGCGCGGTTTTTTTTTTTTTTAGTTTTTTGAAATAATTATTTAAAAATTTTAATCCTATTATTAATTGCGTCTTATTTATATTTTTTTTATTTATCTTCTACTTGTGTTGTGGATAAATATAAAATAAATAATTTTTTTTAAATATCTTATCTATATTTTTGTATTTATCTTCTACTTGTGTCATGGATAAATATAAAATATTACCTAATAAGAAAATAATCATTTTTTTAAATAAAATTATTACTAAATCAGGTATGAATTGAATTTTTGAAATGCAAAATTTCCAATAGGGGTTTTATTTTATTATATAAAAGATACTAAAAGAGGAGAGGATGATCGGAACAGGCACTGTAACTGCTAGAGTGATTTCTAGGTTGTTTTTTTTTTTTTTTTTTTTTTTTTTTTTTTTTAACAGTACTAACGGTCGTTAGTTATTTAATGGCTGTTCTAATGACCGTTATTTTTAACATTTAAAAAAAATTATACACACTTTGTCCTTCATTTCAGCGGTTCATTGCAAATTTAGTCCTCAAATAATTTACATAAATGGTCCTTCATGTTATACATCAATTTCAAATTCAGTCCTATTTGTATAGTACTAACAGCCGTTAGTTATTTAACGTCTGTTAACAAACGACCGTTACTTTAACATTTAAAAAAAAATTGTACGCACTTTGTCCTTCATCACAGCGGCTCATTGCAAATTTAATCCTCACATAATTTACATAAATGGTCCTTCATGTTATACATCAATTGCAAAG